>QAOC01011525.1:2813-16909 GCA_003255005.1 Begonia fuchsioides | reverse complement strand
CCAATCATATTTATTTAAGTTTAACAATAATATTTTAATTTATATTATTTTTACATAGAAAATTAAGGTGGAGGTGGAGGAAAGCATGAGGTGTCTATTCAAGTAGGAGGTGTCCATTCTAGTAGGAGGTGTCCATTCTAATAATCTCTAATTATCTTAGGTTAATCTTATGATTGAGAGTTTTATTTATTCTAACTTTCCTTTAAACCCTTCATACACGTAATAATTTTTTTCCCTTCATTGATCACAATTTCTAATTTACCATACCATCAAAACTAAATCATAAGATCATGGTACCATACACAAAAGCAAGGGTGTTGCATATTAATTCTTACAACTTCGGGATTAGTGGTAAAGGATAAGGACTTTTGCCTTTGGGCTTAGCTGTGAGGGATTATGGCGTTAGGACTTTCAGCTTATAGCTTAGAGCTTTGGGCTTATGGCTTTTGGACTAGGTATTAGGGCATTGGGATTAGTGTTGTGACTTAGTCTTTTGTTTTTAAAGATTAAGGCATTAGGCTTAGGTCATAGGGTTTAGGCTTTTTGGTTAAGGTCTTTGGTTTTGTTGGCTTAAGGCTTAAGGCTTTGAACTTGGGCTTAGGGATTAGGCTTTGGACTAACCGCTTATGAGCTAGAGGTTTGGGTTTAGGCCTTGGGCTTCCTTATTTAGGCTAACAACTTAGCACTTTGGTCTTAGGGCTTCGGGCTTTGGACTTTTGGCATAGCAGTTAAGGCTTATTGATTAGGGCATTCGGATTTGGGCTTAGTGCGTTAGGCTTTGTGGTTTGGTCTTGTAGCTTTCGGCTTTCGGCATAGGGATTAAGTCTTATAGCTTAGGGATTAGTTGTAAAGGATTAGGACTTTGAGTATACCTTTTAGGGGTTTTTGCTTAGGGCGTACGACTTTAGGGCTTTGGACTTTGGGCTTAAGGCTTAGGGCTTAGGGCTTAGGCCTGAAGGCTTAGGGCTTATGGCTTAGGGATTATGGCTTTGGGCTTAGATATTAGGGCTAAATGATTAGGGCTTATGGCTTAGTGCTTTAGGGTTAGGGTTCATGGGAATTGGCTTAGGACTTAAGGCTTTGTGTTTAAGGCTTAGGGCCTAGGGATTTAGGATTAAGCGTTAGGCCTTTGGGGTAAGGGCTTTGAGCTTTATGGTTAAGGCTTATGGCTTGTGGCTTAAGCTTAGGGATTGAGCTTAGGGTTTAGGGCATTGTGATTAGGGCTTAGGGCATTGGGCTTTTGTTTTGAACCTTTATCCTTAGGGCTTACAACTCATGACTCATGACTCATGACATATGGCTTAGGGCTTTGGGCTTTGGGCTTAGGGCTTAGTGTATTCGACTTAAGCATTAGGGCTTTAGTCCTACTTGTCACAGTATAAGGCTTAGGTCGTGCAACTTAGGGCTTTAGGCTTAGTGGTTATGGCTCTCGTCTTTAGGCTTTGGGCTTTGGGATTAGGACTTAAGGCTTAGGGCTTAGGGCTTTAGGCTTAGGTATTAAGGCTAAGTAATTAGGACTTTGGGCTAAGAGTTTGGACTTAGGTTTATGGCTTTGGGCTTAGGGCTTAAGGCTGGGCATTTAGCACTTTTGGCTTTAAGCTTTTTACGTAGGGCCATGTGCTTCGGGCTTAGGGTACTAGGCTTAGGGCTTAGATCTTAGGGCTCTAGCTTATGGCTTAGAGCTTTAGGCTTTGGGCTTTTGGCTTAGGAACTAGGGCTTCAGTTTGGGGATTCAGGTTTAGGGCTTTGCGCTTAGGTTTTTAAGCTTGTGTTTTAGGGCTTAAGGCTTAAGAATTAGATCTTAAGCTTGGGACCTAGGGATTAAGCTAAAGGGCTTAGGGGTTATCGCTTTGGGCTTAGGTTTTAATTCTTAGGGCTTAGGTTTTAAGGATTAGGGATTAGGGTTTTGGGTTTTGGGTTTTGGGTTTTAGGGTTTAGGTTTCAGGTTTTGGGTGTTGGGTTTAGGGTTTGGGGATTAAGTTTTGGTTCTTAGTGTTTAAAGTTCATTTTTTGGTTTTAGGTTTAGGGTTCGGGTTTGGCGTTTCGAGTATAAGGTTTCTGGATTCTTTTTTAGAGTATGGGAATCAAGTTTTGGGTCTCAAGGTTTAAAGTCTGTTTTTCGAGTTTAGGGTTAAAGGCTCAAGTTTCGGGGTTTAGGTTTTGGTGTTCAAGTTTGGTTTTCAAATTTCTAGTTTAAGGTTAAACGTTTGGGTTTTAGGTTTCGATGTTATAGTTTCAGGTTTTGGGTTTTGGGTTTTTTTGGTCAGGTTATCGGTTTGGATTTTGAACTTTTGTTTTTGGGTTTTTGGTTTAANTGTTCAGGTTTGGTTTTCAAATTTCTAGTTTAAGGTTAAAGGTTTGGGTTTTAGGTTTCGATGTTCTAGTTTCAGGTTTTGGGTTTTGGGTTTTTTTGGTCAGGTTATCGGTTTCGATTTTGAACTTCGGTTTTTGGGTTTGGTTTAAAGTTTTAAATTTCTAGTTTTCGGTTTAAAGTTTTCAGGTTTTTGAATTCAAATTTTTGGTTTTAAAGTTTAGGTTTTAGGTTTTGGGTTTGGGTTTCCAGTGTTTGGTTTCAAGTTTTGGGTGTCGGGTTTGAGTTTCCAGTTTTGGGATTTAGGTTTTGGGTTTTGGGGTTTGTGTTTTGAGTTTCGTGTTTCATGTTTCATGTTTCGGTTTTCGGGTTTGGGTTTCAGGTTTTTTGTTTCATGTTTCGGTTTTTGTGTTTAACGTTTCAAGTCACATTTTTGGTTTCGAGTTTGGGCTTTTGGGGTTCAGTTTTTATGTTTTGGGGTTCAAGTTTTGAGTCTTGGGTTTTAGGTTTTAGGGTTCGAGTTTCGAGTTTTTGTTTTCGGGTTTAAAGTTTAAAGTTTTGGGTTTTAAGTTTCAAGTTTCAAGTTTTGGGTTTCAAGTTTTCAGTTTCAAGTTTCGTGTTTTAGATTTTAGGTATCTAGTTTTAGGTTTTGGGTTTCCGGTTTAGGGCTTGGCTTTTGAGTGTCGGGTCTCTAGGTTCAAAGTTCATTTTTCTAGTTTTGGGTTAAGGGTTTGTTTTATGGGTTTCAGATTTAAGTTTTCTGGTTTTGGGTGTTAGGTCTCAAGGTTTTAGTTTCGGGTTTTGAGGTTTGGGTTTTAGGTTTTGGGTTTCCGGTTCTAGGGTTCGAGGTTCTAGGGTTCGAGTTTTGTGTTTTTGGTCTCAGGTTTTGAGTTTTGGGTTTTAGGATGCGGGTTTTTTCTTTTGAATTATTGGTTTCTCATTTTAGGTTTTGGATTTCAGGTATCAGGTTTTAGGTTTCGGGGTTTGAGTTTTGGGTTTGGGTTTCATTTTTTGGGTTTCGGATTTTGGGTTTTCGGTTTCATTTTTTGGGTTTTGGGTTTCATGTTTCGTGGTTGATTTTGAGTTTTGAGTTTCAGGATTTGGGGTTCAGGTTTCAGTTTTCAGGGTTTGGATTTTTAATTTTAGGTTTCGAGTTTCATGTTTCGGGTTTTAATTTTTGGTTTCGGGTTTCAAGTTTTTTTGTTCTGTTTTCAGGTATTGGTTAGTGTTTCGGGTTCTGAGTTTTGAGATTCAGGTTTTGGGTTTCATGTTTCAAGTATACGGTTTTAGGTTTTGAGTGTAAGGTTTTGGGTTTCGGGTTTTTGTTTTCAAGTTTCATGTTTGGGTTCAGAGTTCAGGGTTCATGTTTTGTGTTTTGAGGCTTAAATTCGGGTTTTATGTTTTGGGTTTCATGTTTCAAGTTTTTGATTTCAAGGTTCGAGTTTGGGGTTTTGGGTTTCGGCGTTAAGGTTTTGGGTTTCTAGTTTCGGGTTCGGATTTAATGTTTTTGGCTTAAGGTTCTAGGTTTCAAGTTTTGGTTTTTGGCTTTTGAGTTTTTTTTTGAGTTTTTTGTTTTTGGGTTAACTTTTTGGGTTTCAGGGTTCGAGCTTTAGGTTTTGGGTTTTTGGGTTTCGAGCTTTAGGTTTTGGGTTTTCGGTTTCGAATTCTGGGTTATTTGGTTTCATGTCTCAAGTTTTAGGTTTTTTGTTTAGGGTTTAGGGTTCTAGTTTCAGGATTTGTGGTTCAAAGTTTGGGTTTTGGGTTCAAAGTTTTGCTTTTGGATTTGAGGTTTTAATTCAGTTTTTGGGTTTCAGGGTTCTTGTTTTTGGATATGGGTTCCGAGTTTTGGATTTCGGGTTTAGGTTTTGGGTTTTGAGTTTCGAGGTTTGAGTGGGTTTTGGGTTTTGTAGTTCGGGTTACAGGTTTGAGATCAAGTATCATCCCGGAAAAGCCAATGTGGTAGCATATGCATTGAGTACAAAGTTTGTAAAAGTCCAAGACGAGCTTCTAAAGGAAGAAATTGAAGTAGTAGCAGGTTTGACAGTGCAGTTAGCTGCCTTAACGATGAGGCCGAATCTGTTGGATCGAATTGGAGAAATTCAAAAGGAGGATTCAAGGTATAAGCAGTTTATAGCAGGACAGATGTCAAATTCTCATGAATTTCAATGTTCAAAGGAAGGTATACTTAAGTTCCGTGATAGGTGGTATGTTCACCATAATGAAAAGTTAAAGAAAGAGATATTAAAGGAAGCTCATTCTTCAAAATTTTATGTTCATCCAGGAACTATGAAGATGTATCAGGACTTGAAGCGATGTTTTTGGTGGCCGGGAATGAAAAAAGGATATTGTGATGTATGTAGAATCATGTGTAGTGTGCCAACAAGTAAAAGGAGAACATTTGAGACATGCAAGAGTGTTGAGACCATTGGTGATTCCAGAATGGAAATGGGAGCATGTTTCAATGGAAATGGGACCATTGAATATTAAAGGTTATGAAACATCTTGGTAATTATCGATCGATTAACAAAGTTTGCTCATTTTATTCTAGTAAGAGTAAATTTTTTTTGATGGAGCAATATGCTGAGTTGTATCTACAGGAAGTTATAAGGTTCCATGGAGTTCTAGTTTCCATTGTATTGGATCAAGATCTGAAATTTACATTAAGATTTTGGAAGAGTTTAAATAAAGCTATGGGAACGAAATTGACATTTAGCACAACATTTCATCCTCCGACAGATGGTCAGACCAAGAGAACTATTCAAATCCTAGAAGATATGTTACGTGGTTTTGTTATTGACTTCCAGAATACATGGAGCAAGATGTTACCGTTAGTGGAATTTTCGTATAACAACACCTATCAATCATCAATCGATATGGCTTCATTTGAAGCACTGTATGGAAGAAAGTGTAGATCTCCATCGTTTTGGAATGAAGTCGGAGAAACCAAAATTTATGGACATGAAATGGTCCAACAAAAGGTGGAACAAGTGAAAACTATACAACAAAGAATGAAAAATGCTCAGAGTCGTCAAAAGAGTTATGCTGATCAACGACGAAGAGCACTTGAATTTAGGGAAGGAGAAGAAATGTTTTTGAAAGTTTTGCCATTTAATGGGGCAATGATATTTGGGCACAAAGGAAAGTTGGCACCAAGGTTTATTGGACCGTTTTCTATCTTGAAGAAAGTGGGAAACATGACATATATGCTTAAACTTCGAGAGTCATTAATGGGAGTTCACAACGTGTTTCACGTATCGATGCTACGAAAATGCATTCGTGATCCATTCAAGTGGTGGAAGTAGAGCAAATTGAGATAGAGCCAACTTTAAGCTATGAGGAGAAGCCTATAAGAATTTTGGATACTAAAATAAAAGTGTTACGCAGTAAAGAGATCCAACTAGTTAAAGTTTTATGGAAAAATCATAATGTAGAAGAGGCTACATGGGAAAGAGAACAAGAGATGAAACAAAAGTATCCAGAATTATTTGAAGCATAAATTTTGAGGACAATTTTTTTGTTAAGGAGGGTAGAATGTAACAACCCTCATTTTATGTATAAGTTTATAGGATAATTAGGTGTAAAGTTTGTTTAATGTGATGCATTATGTTAACGAGTATTGTTTGAAAGTTATGGAAAATCGCTAATCGATTTGAATTTATGAAAGGTGATTTGGATTTTCTTATGAAGTGTCGAATTTTAATTGGAGAAATAAGATAAAAGTTACATAAATTACGAATTAATAGAAAATGACACCTCATGCTTGACACCTCATGCTTTTTAAGCTTCACACCACCAACTTCTTTCTCTCTCTTTTGTTTATTATGAAAGAGAGCTTTACCTGATAAGGAGACCACGAAACAGTCTTCTTCTCATTGGTTTTCTCCCATTCAAAGAGCTCAAGGTGTGAATTGGAAGAATTTGCAGCACTTGTGCAACACAAATGAGTGTTTTGTGCACTATCTCTAGTAATCGGTAAAGAAGAAGAGAAAAACCCAGCAAGGAAAAGGGTTCTACCAAAACGCTACACATCCTAAGGTATTTACTTTAGCCCTAGAAGATGTAATTTCAATTCGGGCAGAATAAGATTTGGAATTGTGTATTGTTTTGAATATTATGCAAAGTTATTTGGATAAAAACGAGAATCTGCACAGGTTCTAGGGTTTTGGAAATTCCAAATTGTTGTGGTGGTTTTATGAGTTTTTTGCCTTCTACAAAGTTGTATTAGACAAGTAAAATAAGATAATACCGTTCGATTTACTAAAATTGGAAAATGTTCTTCTTCCCAGTTTTATAGTTGCATTGTTTTGGGAATGTTATGTTTGTTTATTAGAGTTTATGTCTGCTGAAAAAATGTAACAGACATCGTAATAAAGAGATATCCTCTTTAAGTACTGTAATGGGATATGTAGATAAGAATTTATGAAATTTGCAAGTGGCTGTAAAGATAAAGATTTAAATTATGGAATGTTTGGAGCAGTTTTGTAGTTCTGCGTTTTGCATGATGTACCGGAGATCAATATATTTTGTGTCTTCTAATGAAATGCAATTGACAACTAAACAGAGATTATGGCACATAATTTGAGTCCATTAGATTAGTATCGTGTGAGTTATGGTCTTTACACTAGGCTGTAAAATCAGGGCAGAATATCTAAAATCTAAATTGGTAATTCTTTATTAGGGTTCTGAATTGGAGAAAGGTGGTTGATCATTTCAGTTCATTGAAGCAAAGAACCTAAGGTAAATTAGTATTAAGAAAGAATGGCCCTTAAGTGGGACTACATTGCAAAGAGAGTTTATTTTTATGATTCATGCATAATAGTAGACTGTTTGGGGTGTAATGCACAATGCATCGACCTCAATTTATTTGAGGATTGTTTGTGTACTTTGTTTGCATTAGAACGTGATTATCATGTTCATGGTCACATTTACATGCATTATGATTATTTTGAAAAATGTATAAAAATGTTTTCATGCACGGTTTTAAAAATACAACATTGTCAAGGGAGAACAGAGTGTAAGTTGTCGTATGGGAAGCCAATATACTTATGCTTACGTACTTTTGATGATAAATAAGAGAAACAGTCAGAACATAAGTAAGTGATTATCATAGGCCTGAGCACTTGCCAAGAAGTAATGTAAGTGGGCCCTAGTAAGTATAGGATGAAGTTAGGTGATGGGCAGTATTCTTGAGATCCTGTAATATTTCAAAGATATTAAGAGACTCGAAAGAAAATACCTAATGAAATCTAGAATGTTTAAAAAAAAACATTGCATTCATAACTATGCATATTATAGTGATACTACTTACTGAGCGTTTCGCTCATAGTTTAGGCTTTGCAATGTAGGCAACCTGATAAAAGACGAGGGGCTGGGAGAAGATAAAGTTTAGAGCAGAAGTGTGTTATGATGAAAACAGTTGTTGAGTGACGACGGGTGGGGAGTGGCTCATGCACACACGGTTATGTTTTGAATAAAATAGAGCAGAAGTGTCACAAGGATAAATATTTTGTTAAACGATCTATGAAAAAGGATAAATGTTTAGTTTTAATTCCGTTGTATAATTTAAATACGTAAATTTGATTATTTAATTTGCACCATTTCAAAATAATTATGAATTTTAATATATATGAGGTGATTTTTTTACAATTTCACTGATGATTTTTTATTTCACAAATTAAAATGATTAAGTAAGTAGAATGAGTAACGATCCGCGAATTGGGTCGTTACAGCATAGAGCTGAGTGCTTAGGGCTTTGAGCTTAGCGAGGAGAACTTACAACTTTGGGCTTTCTATTTAAGGCTTTGGGCTTTTTGCTTCGAGCTTAGGGAGTTAATATTAGAGCTTTGAACCTAGAGCTTTAGGTTTAGGGCTTTGGGCTTTCAAGTTAGGGCTTATGGCTTTAAGCTAAAGGATTTAAGCTTTTAGCTTACGGATTATGGTTTTGGGCTTAAGGTTTAAGGCTTTTGGGCAAAGGGCTTGGCCTGAAGGTTTAGGGCTTGCGTCTTTTAGCTTAAGGCGTAAGGCTTTAAATTTTGGGCTTAGGGCTTAGGGCTTAGGGCTTAGGCTTTGGACTAACCGCTTATGACATAAAGGTTTGGGTTTAGGCCTTTGAGCTTTGTTACTTAGGGTTACAACTTAAGACTTTGGTCTAGGGCTATGGGCTTTGGGCTTTCTGCTCTGTGCGTTGAACTTTAGGCATATCACTTAAGGCTTATGGGTTAGGGCTTTTGGATTTGGGCTTAGTGCGTCACACTTTAAGCTTAGGTCTTAGAGCTTTTGGCTTTGGGCTTAGAAATTAGGTCTTACAGCTTATGGATTAGTGTTAAAGGATTAGGACTTTGGCCTTTGGACTTAGCTCTGAGGGGTTATGGTGTAGGGCGTACGACTTACGACTTTGGGCTTAGTCCTTATGGCATTAGGGTTAGGAATCAGCTCTTAGGGCTTAGAGCTTTGGGTTTTTGTCTTAGGGCCTACGAATTAGGGCTTCATGTTTTAGGCGTTAGGTTTATGGCTTCAGGTTTATTTGTTAAGGAGTAGGGCTTAAGACTTGGGGCTTTAGGCTTGGGCCTTAGGAATTAAGCTTAGTGCTATGGGCTTAAGTCTTAGGGCTTAGGAGTTTTGGCTGAGGAGTTAGGGCTTCAAAATTTGATCTTACGACTTGGGACTCTAGGCTTTGGACTCTAGGCTTAGGGCCAATGGCTTAAGGCCTAGGGAATAGGGAATAGGGAGTAAGGGTTAGGACTTTGGTCTTTAGGGTCAACGGTAAGGTCTTTTGACTAAGGTCATAGGTGTTAGGAATAAGGGCTTTGGGCTTAGAGTTCAAGACCTAGGGCTTAGGTTTTATGGCTTTGATTTTTGGCCAAGGACTTTTGGCCTATGATTTAGTGCTTAGGGCTTAGGGATTTAAGATTAAGCGTTAGGACTTTGGGCTAAGGGCTTTTGGCTTTATTGTTAGGACTTATTGCTTAGGGCTTAAGGCTTTGGGATTAGGGTTTATGGCTTAGGGCTTTGAGCATAGATATTAGGGCTAAGGGATTAGGACTTTGGGCTAAGGGTTTGGGCTTAAGTTTTGGGCTTAAGTTTTGGGCTTTGGGCTTAGGGCTTAGGTTTGGCGTTAAGCGCTTTTGGCTTAAAGCTTTAAGTGTAGGGCCTTGTGCTTCGGCGTTAGGGTAGTAGTCTTCGGGCTTAGTTTTTAGGGCTCTAGGCTTGGGGATCGGAGATTATGGCTTAGAGCTACAGGCTTTGGGCTTCTGGCATAGGAACTAGAGCTTCGGTATAGGGATTCAAGTTTAAGGCTTTCCGCTTAGTTCTTTGGGCTTATGTGTTAGGGCTGAAGGCAACAACCTGAAACCCGAACCTTAAAACAAAAAATCCAAATTCAAACCTCGAGAACCAAAACTTGGACCCCAAACCCTAAACCGAACATCTAAAACCTGAAACCTAAAACCCGAAACCTGAACCAAAATTCAAACCTCGCAACGAAAAACCCAAACAAAGAACCCAAAACAAAACCTTAAACCCCGAAACCCAAAAACCCAAACTTGAACCATGTAACAAAAAAATCGAAACCCAAAACTCAAAACTCAAACTCTGAAACAAGTCAAATGAACCCTAAATTCGAAACTCGAAACCCGAGACTCAGAAACCAAACCCTAAAACCCAAAACCTAAAACACAAACCCCAAAACCTACCCTATAACCCAAATTTTGAAACTCCTTATCAAAAACTTAACTCACAAAACCAACACTATGAAACCCAAAATCTGGAACCTAAAACTTGAAACCCAAAATACGAAACCTAAAACCCAAAACGCAAAACCTAAACACGAAAACCCAAAACCCAAAACCTAAAACCCACACAAAAAATCCAAAACCAGCATCGCAAACCACAAAATGCAAACTGAAACATAAACACAAAACTTAAAACTCGAAATCCAAAACATGAAACCTAAACGTTGAAAACTTAAACCCGTCACTTGAACCACAAAACCAAAAACCCAACACCCGAAACTGAAACCTTGATACCCAAAACCAAAACTCTAAACTTGAAACCCGAAACTTAAAACCCGAAACTTAAAACCTGAAACTTGAAACCCTAAAACTGATCAACAAAACTTCAAACCTGAAACCTAAAAACTAAATTCAAACTTCAAACCCAAAAAAAGATCTCGAACCAAAAACCCGAAACCCAAACTTTGAACACTGAGACCCAAAACTGGAACCCTCCACCCTAAACAAGAAACATGAAACCTAAAAACCAAAACATGAAACTCGAAACTCGAACCCCAAAACCTGAAACCCAAACACCAAAACCTGAAACCCAAAACATAAAACTCGAACTTTGGAATTGAAAACCAAAACTCTTACCCTAAACCCAAAACTCGAAACACGACACTCAAAAACAAAAACCCAAAACCTGAAACTGCTAACACGAAACCTAAAACATGAAACCCAAAACTCAAAACTGGAAACCCAAAGCCCAAAAACTAAAAACTATATCACGAACCAAAAATCGAAAACCCAACGCCTGAACTTGAACCTCAAAATCCAAAACCCAAACCCTAAACCTAAAACCCGAATCTGAAAACCCAAAACTTTAAACACAAAAACTGAACCACGAAATCCAAACCTTGAAACTCAAAACTCGTAACTCAAAATCCAAAACCCAAATTAAAACCTTTAACCCAAAACATGAACTGTAAACCTGAAACCCAAAACCCAAACATTCCCTGAGACCTAAAACTCGAACCCAGGTAACCTAGAACCTTAAATCTGAAACCTTGATGACATGCCATGGATTGGCATCCCAAGCAGAGCAATCACCCGAGCCCGAGCTCGGAAATTTTCTAATATGTTAGTTAATTTTGCAGGAAAATTAATTGAAGAATTATACATTTCTAAGCCAACTTTGGAGGATTAAACAAGGCTAAAACACATGATAATTTGGCATGGAGAAATAGTGGATTTTCAACCAGAAAATGAGAGCTCCGGAATCAAGCCCGAACCCGATTGAAGTATCAAGTTGCAAGGCGAGTTGGAGTCCCACGCAAAAATGATCAAGGGCTCCACGACTCAACTCACCAGCATTTACATGGATTGATGGGATTTTTTGTTTATCTTCTCAGCAGATAAAACCTCCCCCATTGCGTGATTGTAAGGGCAATTTGGAATTTAAATTTTAGTAGCTTTTCAGCTCTCCCTTCATCGGGCATTTTCCACTTTCAGCTAGTAGCTGGAAGTTCCTCCGGCCACCGTGAGTTCTTCAAGGGTTCCCTCCTCCGAGTTGAGGTTCTCTTTTTGCTTCAAAGTCTCCAAGCTTACTCAAGGTCATAGGGTGAGCTTGAAGTCCATAAGCTCCTTCTTCCATCGTTGAGTTTGTTTGATATTTATTTTCTTCCGCCGGTTGTCAATTTTCGGCCACTGCTGAGCACTGTTACTGTTCCAATACATTTGGACCGATCCACCCACGTGATTTCCTTAATTTTTAGAGGACTATCACTTATCGTCTTTCTGGAGTTCCACTCAAAATTTCAGCCGGAAACTCAATTTTATTGTTGAGTTTCCGCCGTCCAAATTCCAGTCCAAATTCTAAATTATCGGATTATCATTTTCCATATATCCTAATCTGTTTCTCCCACTTCCTAAATCTAAACCCCTCCATTCTGTGTCATTTGGTATCAGAGTCATAAATCCCTTCCCACCTTCCTCTTTACCTTTGTTTTTGTGTGATTTTGAGTTTGAAGGATGGCCTTGAGAAGTGGTTTCGGCCATCGACCAAACTTGGAAACCGGAGATGAAGAAACTCCCTTGTTAATGGTTATCCGAAGAGTGCTTATTACTCAAATTCGACAAGAGGAACTCCAACGAGAGAACATCTTCCATAGTAGGTGCTTGATCCAAGATAAGGTATGCTCACTTATTATTGATGGTGGTAGTTGCACCAACGTAGCATCTCGGGATTTAGTTGAAAACTACTTTGCATCTGAGGCCTTATAAATTACGTTGGATCAATGATAAGGAAGACCTCAAGGTTACCGAGCAATTATGCATTGATTTCTCTATTGGAAGTTACAAAGATAAGGTGATGTGCGATGTGGTTCCCATGATTGCAAGCCATTTATTACTCGGGAGATAATGGCAATTCGATCGGAAGGTTATGCATGATGGAATTACTAATCAATATTCCTTCAAACTCAATGGTCGATCTATCAAATTAGTCCCTCTTGAACCGGATCAAGTGGCCAAGGATGAAACCATGAGGTCGGAAAGCTTGGCCAAAACCAATTTGTTTATGACTAAGAAAGAATTATTGAAAAATATTTTGTCAGGAAATCCGATGATACTTGTCTTATTCCGAGAAAGGATTGAAGGATTTAGAGAAATTCCTCAAGAGATCCGAGAACTCCTAAAAGAATATCAAGACATATTCCTGGAAGAGTTACCAATCGGTCTACCACCACTCCGGGGTATCGAACATCAAATAGATTTGCAACCGGGAGAAACTCTCCCAAACCGGCCTTCTTATAGGTTAAATCCCAAGGAGGCTAAGGAGTTACATCAACAAGTTCAAGAACTTCTTGATAAAGGGCATATCCGGTAATCATTAAGTCCTTGTTCCGTACCCGCTTTATTGGTCCCAAAGAAGGATGGAAGTTTTCGAATGTGTGTTGACAGCCGAGCCATCAACCAAATCACTATTAAATGTTGTTTTTCAATTCCTCAGCTTGAGGACATGTTAGATAAACTTAACGGAGCTTCTTGTTTTTCGAAAGTGGATCTAAAGAGTGGTTATCAACAAATACGCATGAAGGAAGGAGACGAATGGAAAATGGTGTTTAAAACAAAGAACGGCCTCTATGAATGGTTAGTAATGCCTTTTGGGCTATCTATTGCCCCTAGTACTTTTATGAGGCTTATGCACCACGTATGACACGCTCCAGGTAGGAGGAGGTGTCGGGGAAGATAAGGCAAATGCGAACACAATTGCAATCTGCCGAGAACAGTAGGGTCAGCAGAAACAGGGGAGAATACTGGACGAGGCCACAAATGGACCTGTGCGTTTGGGCTAATATTTGGTGGACATAAACTTAAGAGAATGGGCTAACTTTGGTTATATTTTCAGAGTGAAATCACGTGGATAACTTAAAATGGCACGGGGTGATTTTCTGGTGCACAAAAATACAAAACTATCTTAGGCAGTGCAGAAGGTATGGGATGATCTCTACACAACTACCATTGCAGGGAGTCTGGGAAGGTGGAAATTGGCAAAAATTACCTTCAACAAAAGAGGAAGGAAATGAATTTAGTTGGAGGGAAAAATCATTGGTATAATAAAAGATATGAGAGATGGAAGATTGGTCGACATAACTGCCAAGATTCAGACACTCGGGTGAAGGGCAGTGGAAAGATGCATGCACAAATTTTAATTGATCAGCCCTGGGAGTGAAATGAATAAGCCAAAATTTCAAGCTATGAAGGAGGAACTAACAGCCAAAATTTCATAAAATTAGCACACAGAAAACACAAGTTGGCACGGGGTGGCTTTTGATGCACAAAATCCACTCGGTAATGAAACAACAACAACAATAACACCAAAGCAGCAAAAGATCCGAAAATAAATGGGATGGAGTGAGGGCTATGGGACTTCCAAGCTTTCCTGAATCCTAATCAAGTGAGGAGGAAGGTTGGAACAAAGGCTTAGTGACTCTAGCAAGACACCAACACCAATGACAAAAGAAGGCTAAGGATATTACTCACCTAAGCTTCGGTTTGCCGTGAGAAAAAAA
>QAOC01011444.1:0-18073 GCA_003255005.1 Begonia fuchsioides | reverse complement strand
TATTATTTAGTTAAGTTTCTAATTACTTTCTATTTCCTCTTTTTCTTTTTTTAGCTTAGAAAGTGTGTAGCCTATTTAAAAACATTTAAGTTATTACAATAAAAAAAATATGATTAATTCACCTTGAGTATTTGGAGAGAATTTTCTCTTTAGTTTTTTTGAAAAATTCGATCTTCTTCAAGTCAATTCTTAATAGATCATTGTGGTAGCTTTCGTGCTTACCAACACGTTGTGTCTGGGTCAAGTTAAGTATGGGTCAATCTCTTAGGTTTTTTTGACAAGTTTCTCTTGGATTTAAGTTCCTCGTACTTAATTTAAAGGCGATTCAGTTATCTTTTTCTACATTGTTGAAGGGTCTCGACTTTGATATACTCAGGGTTCATCATTTCCAAAATTGGTCAAATGACATTTAAAACTCAATTCAAGCCCCTTCAATAGGTTATCTACCAAACGAACATTTCGTGCAGCCCAAAAAAAATTTGTACATCATACAAACTATCCACGCATTATCTGAATTAGTTCAAATGCCACCAAAAGATTCAATTCCAACATGTTAGTAGCTTAAGTTGATGAACAAATGTTTCAGACAACACACAAAACATTTTGTACATTGTACAAACTCTTAGGAGATGTGCAAACTTGCTCAAATCTCATTAAAAAGACTCAATGGACAAAAAATATTTTTGTAAATCATACAAATTTTTGCACATTGTTTGAACTTGCTCAATTACCAACAGAAGAAACAATTCAAGAGTCTTGATAGGTTAAAGTATCGAACAAACATTTTTGGCATCAAAAGACTCAATTCGAGTGCTTAGGAAAGTTAATATGATGAACTTACATTTTGAGAACCGCATAAAATTTTAAGGTGTCAAACGAACATTTCGAGAAGCATAAAAAATGTTTTCATATAATGTACAAACTTTTTGCTAATCGTTCAAACTTGCTTAACTCCCACCAAAAAGACTCAATTTAAGCCTCTTGATTGGTTAAGGTGCCAAAACGTTTCCAAAAAAGAACGTTTCATACGCTATATGACCTTTCCATGTGTCGTTAAACTTGCTGAAATGCCACCAAACACCTCAATTTAAGCCCCTCCATATGTTAGCGCACAAAATGTTTTTGTATGGCATATGGCCTTTTTATGCGTCGTTGGAACTTACTCAACTTCCACCAAAAGACTCAATTTGAGCCCCTTGATAGGTTAAGGTATCGAACAAATGCTTCGAGGCAGTGCACAAAACGTTTTCATAGGTCGTAAAAACATTTTGTGCATTGTCACAACTTACTTAATTGCCACCAAGAGACTAAATTGGAGCCCCTTGTTAGGTTAACGTGCTAAACAAATGCTTTGGGAAGTGCACAAAAGGTTTTCATCCAACGTAAAAACTCTCTGTGCATCGTTAGAACATGTTTTAACGCCACAAACAGACTCAGTTGAAGACCCTTGATAGGTTTCGGTGCCAAACAAATGTTCTAAGTAGCGCATAAAATATTTTTTGTACGTCATACGAACTTTCAATGCGTCGTCTAAAATTGCTCAAATGCCACTAGAAGACTCAATTGAAGCCCTCAGTTTGTTAAGGTTGCAAACGAATGTTTGGGAAGTAGATAAAATATTTTCGTACGCCGCACAATTTTCTCGCATCGCCTAAACTTCCTCGAATTCAACAAAAAGAGTTAATGCAAGCCCCTCCCTTAGTAAGTTAAGGTTGCAAACGAACGTTTTAGGAAGCGAAACAAATATTTTTGTACCACGTAAAATTTTTCCTCGCATCTTCAAAACTTGCTCAAATGCTAGGAAACGACCCAATTTAAGCACCTCAATAGCTTAAGGTGCCAAACAAACGTTATGGGAGGTCAAACAAAATATTTTTGTACATTGTATAATCATCCATATCGGCTCAAATACCTGCAATCGACTTAATTGGAGGTTTCAAAGAGTTAAGGTTTCAAACTTCATTTTGGTTAGCGTAGAAAACATTTTTGTATTTGATAAAAAATTTATGTACGTCAACCCAAATTGCTTGAATGTCACCAAAAGAATCAATTCTACAAAAATACTCAATTTAATCCCTCGGTAGGTTAAGGTGGTCAACAAACATTTTATTCAACACACAAAACGTATTTGTAAAGTGCGAACATTCCTCACATCTTGCAAACTTGCTCAAATGCCACTAAATGACCTAATCTAAGCCTCTTGATAGGTGAAATAGTCAAAATGTTTTTGTACGTTGGATAGTCATTGTACTAGCACAAATGCAAACAAATGACTAAATTTGAGGACCTCGGTAGGTTAAGGTTCCGAACAATCATTTTGTGTAGCACACAAAATGTTTTTGTTTATTATAAGAACTTTTCATTTGTCAACCTAACTTGCTAAGATGCGAAAGCTTAATTCAAGCACTTATGTAGGTTATGGTGACAAAAGAACATTCGGGCATTGCAAAAAACATTTTTATACATCGTAAGGATTATCTGCGCATCATCCAAACTAGCTCAAATGCCATCGAAGACTCAATTTCATCATTTTGGTCGGTTAAGGTGACAAAAGAAATATTTCAAGCATTGTAAAAAACATATTCTTACAGTATAAAAAATTTCTTGCATCGTCCAAACATTTCCTTGCATAATCCGACCCTTCTCTAGTGCAAACAAAAGACTTAAGTCATACCCCTTGATACGTTAAAGTGCGGAACAAATGTTTCAGAAAGGGCACAGAACATTTTGGAACATTGTACCCAATTTTTTCACGTGCTTTGAACCTGCTTAAATGCCAGCAATCAACCTAATACAAGGCCCTTTGTAGGTTAAGGTTACAAACAAGCATTTCAAGCTACAAAAAAATGTTTCCCCAAGTTGTACAAACTTTCTTAGCATCGTCCGAACTTGTTTGAATGCAACTAAAAGACTCAATTCAACCCCTTCAATAGGTTAAAGTGCCAAAACGATGTTTCAAACAACACACAAAATGTTATCGTATATGGTACAAAATTTTGCTTACGTCCAAACTTACTCAAATGCCACAAAAGACTCAATTCAATCCCTTGCTAGGTCAAGTTGCCGAACGGACAATTCAAGCAACGAAAAAAATATTTTCATAAGTCGAACAAACTTTTTGGGTGTTTTTTGAACTTGCTCGACAACCACCAAAAGACTTAATTCAAGCCCCTTGAAAGGCTAAGGAAGCAAACAATCATTTTGGGCAGTGCACAAAGCATTTTTGTATGTCCCACAAACTTTCTTAAAAGATCAAACAACACTTGTTAAGTAGAAGAAGTTCTCTCGCAAAGGATAATACTTCAATTCAGTTCAAGTTGCCACCAATGTACAAGGGCACAAATGTACTAGTTTACAACATTAACTCCTATTTACTTTCATTATTGGAACATGCAGTATCATTAACATATGAACATTTAAATAGTAGTACCAATTAATTACTTGTGCACTTCAATAAGAGTGAAAAAGTCCATCTTGATCATGGGTGGATTGTTTGTAGGTTGACAATTGAGAAATCTCTTAGTATATACACTTATTTGATATTTGAATTTCTTTGCTCGAGCTCCAATCATTGGCCCGTGACAGCTTCACTTTCCTAAGTCTTTTCTTCTGAATCTTCCATGATGTCCATATCATTTCATCCCTCATGAAAAGTATTTGCCCTCTAGTCACCTGTGTAATGTCCTGTGTTTCTTTACACTTGTTTTTTTTCTAAACATTTTTTTAACAAAAATACGTCAATTAATTCACTTACGTTAAAATACAGCAGAAAACTTTATTAAAAGCAAACCCATTTAAATTATAAAAAAATCACATTTGACATTTCATGTTAACAAAACACAAGGTTTACGAACCATAACAAATACTTATTTTACAAAGTATTTTTTTATACCAAACCACATTCTTAAAGGAAACATTCATAATACATATAAGTGCATTTTACATGCACACCACCGGTGTAACTCGCTTAACGATCCCAAGCATATGCACCAGACATACTCCCTCCACTGCATCAATCTCGAAACAAGGAGTAAACTCCTCACTTTCAATGGCATCTCTTACATCACAAAGATTAATCTAATGAGCTTAAGGCTTAGTAAGTAACGTACAGAGTCCTAAACATGAACAACATGATTATGCATTTTATAAAACCATGCAGTTTTAATTTGTTTTTACCAATTTACTTTAGGGTACGCAACACATCGTACAGGGATGAAAGGTATCATATGGTCTAGGACAGCCAAATTAATGGCAACCATACAGTCCACAGTATATGACAGCCAAGTTCAATCTGACCTAGAACATTAGATAATTATGTACATTATGCATTTAATATTTAAAGTATGATAAAATTAAGGATTAGCACCGTATGGCCTCCCTCGAGGCGGCTTTACTTAATTTCAACTTCAATACTAAGTTGGGTTACATAATATAAACCATGCATGTAAACACTTTTTTTTTTGTTAAAACATGTTACATGAACATGGTGACATAAGATTTTAGCATACCCTCAAGTAATGACTTTAAATTCTAATACAATCAATCAATAGCAAACATGCACACAAACAATCCTCAAATGCCTTGAGGTTGGTGTATTGTGCGTTACACCCCAAATAGTCCAGTATCGTGCATAAATTATAAAAGTCACATTTTAACTATAACAGTTCATATAACTCCTCTAGAACTACTATGAAACACTCAACTTTGTGATGTACAATAACATTATGTAAATATAATGTTTTATGGTTAAAGAATGAAATGTACTAAGAAAAGATGAATATGGAGATTGATTACACCTTATAAGTAATGAATTGACGAATCAGAAACAATATCGGTATTTACCTAATTCCGAGGTGTTAGGGTCTTAACATATAGTTGATTTCTTCTAATGGAATTTAATAGATTAGTAGATGAAACTACAGCAACAAGAAATTATTAATTTAAAAACGTATGGAGAAAGTTATGAATCTTAGACCCCAAAGATTGGAACAAATACTGGGTTTGAATTTTGTAACTAAGCAGTTTCTGTGTTACCATCATATCATGCTCTAGAAGAGCATAACTGGCAAAGTGTTTTTCTGCAAAGTTGTAGTAGACGTCAAGGTAAGAATATTGAGAGGTAAATCCATTCTATTTGATATTTTTAGAGGAAGTTATGTTTATTTGAATTTGGCGAAGGAAAACAAGACTATAAAATTAAGGTTTTTGAGTGATGTTTGGTATTTCGTATATTTAATTATGTTAGACGCTTAATTTGAAGTTTAAGTCTTCTATAAAGTTACACGAGACTCAATAAGAAAAAGATGGGATTTCGAATTAGTGAAATTCAAGTTGTGGAACGAATGTTATGAAAATTTGAAAAAGGATTCACCCCTTGAGACTTTCGGATTTTATTAACGATCGACACTTTTGTAGGATCGAGATTAACCTAAGTGGGGGGGTGAATTAGGTTAACTAAACTTTTTTGATTACTAAGACAAGTTTGTTCGAATTTTTTTTAGTTATATCTAAAACACTAATGCGGAATAATTAAACAAGTAAATAAGAGTTTAGAGTAAGAGAAATTGACACCGGTTTGGTAACGCTAGGGGTGGGCGGATCCGATCCAATCAGACGATCCGATCCGATCGGATTCGGTCGGATCGGACCAGGTATTCGGTAGAGTAATATGTAATTTGATCCGACGTTCGGATCCTTACCGGATCGGATTGGCTATCGGATTCGAAGCCAATCTGATCCAATCCGAACCTCGATCCGAATTAAATATCCCAAAATTTTTGAATTGGGGTTTCAACTTTCAAGCTTTCATCTGTCCCCTCATTCGCAACGACGAACAACCGACGAATAACCTCCTCTGACGAACTCCGACGACGAACAACCAGGCATATCGACAACTTACCCCGACTCCGAACCCCGTCGACGACTAACCCTGACGACGATGAACAGCCGGCGCATTCCAACAAAGTCAGAATGACGAACACCCGAGGCCTTCCGCTGTCCGCTGCTTCTGCCTCCGGCCCTCATCAGCTGCATCCTCTGCCTCCAGCCCTCCGGCCCTCCGCTGCTTCTGCTTGTACCGACACTCTCAAAATTAATTAATTTAGGTATAAAATATTTTTGTTTTATAATTGTTGAATTACATTTGATTGAGATTTTGAGAATGTATTATACAAATGTTCAAATTTTGATTGAATTATACAATTTTGTTAATTGTGATTGAATCCGGCTTGTGATTGATGGTTGAATCCATGTTTCAACTTTGTTAATTGAGAATTTATTATTTGATTCAATCATTTTAATACTGAAGAATTTAGAATTTTGGATGAATTGCGTTATTTGTTATTGATTGTTATTGAATTGCATTTGTTATTTATTGTTATTGAATTGTGTTATTTGCTTTGATTGTTTTTTTTGCAAAATGGAAAGTACAGCTTCTGCAAGTGCAACTATCGACACAACGATACAACCAACATTGACAACTCCTACGGCAACTACGAATCCTACTGAGACTGGCTCTAATCCAAGAAAAAGAGCGTTGAGGGCTGCATGTTGGGATCGTTTTACATTGGTTGAAGGATGTGATCCGGAGGATCCGAGAGCTAGCTACAACCATTGTGGCAAAAAAATATGCTTGTCACACAAAGAAGGCAGGAAGTTTGAATATTAAAAAGTATTTGAAGAGTTGCAACAAGTATTTATGGGCCACAGATCAATTACAGAAGAAGTTGCCTTTTACTACGCTCAAAGGGGAAGCAAGCTCATCTTCTATTTCATCTTTCACGCAAGCAGAAGCGCGTGAAGTACTTGCGAGCATGCTCATAACTGATGAACTACCAATGAGAATGATAGAAAAAGAAGGATTCAGAAAGTGGTGCCCATATCTCCGACCCGAGTTGGTGCTACCTTCACGCAGGTCAGTGTCAAGGGATATCAATGCAATTTATCAGAGGAGAAAAATCAGTTGAAAGAATATTTTAGTAAAAGTAATCAGAGAGTTTGCCTCACTACATATACTTGGACGTCAGCGCAGAATATAAACTATTTGGTTTTGACGGGCCAATTTATAGACGGAGATGGGAAATTGTAGAAGAAAATTTTAAATTTTTGACAGATTGATGACCATAGCGGAGAAACCATTGGAAGATTAATTGAGCATTGTCTGCGCGATTGGGGGATTGAGAAGGTGTTCATAATTACGGTAGAGAACGCCTCCTCAAATGATGTGGCCATTTCACATTTGGTTAAGAGTTTGCGACATTGGAATGGATTTGTTTTCGATGGAGATTTCATTCACATTCGATGCTTTGCTCATATCCCTAATTTAATTGTGAATGATGGGCTTAAAGAGCATCAAGCTTCTATTAGTCGAGTACGGAGGGCGGTGAAGTACGTTAAATCCTCACCAGCACGTTTACTGAAGTTTAAAAGTTGCATTGACATGATGAAAATCACATTTAAGGGAAATGTGACACTTGATGTGCCTACTCGATGGAACTCGACATACCTTATGTTGGAAAGAGATGAGAAGTATGCAGCTGCTTTCGACAAACTTGCAGAATCTAACACTCAGTTCTTAGCATATATGGGAGAAGAAGGACTTCTCACAGACGAAGATTGGGTGGATATTCGTCAATTTATTAAATTCTTGGAAATTTTTTATTATTCGACGATTGCAATATCAGGTTCTTCGTATGTGACTTCCAACATGTACGTTAGTGAGGTATGTCGAATGAAGCTTAGTATTCAAATGCACGTTGAAAGTTCTAATCAATTATTGAGCTCAATGGCTAATGGCATGATTGCCAAATTTGACAAGTAGTGGGGCGACGTTGAAAAAATGAATAAACTTATGTGGATTGCAGTTGTTTTGGATCCTCGATGCAAAGCAAATATGTTGAAACTTTGTTTGACCATTCTTGTGGGCGACGAGCGGGGTCGGGAATATTATGACGAAGTAGATGTTCTTTTGCGCCGACTTTACAGTGACTATAAGGGTTCAAGTGAAGAACCATCGAGTTCGTCCACTGTTAGCGCACCACTACTGAAGGATCCTTTATTTTCTAGATTATACTCCAGGTCATCTTTTACCGAGTCCAGAATTAGTAGGTCTGAACTTGACGTCTACCTACATGATGCTGTAGAACAGTTTTCTGATAATCTTGACCTTTTACTATGGTGGAAATTGAATTCTTATAAATTTCCAATTTTGAGTAGGATCGCCAAAGATGTGTTGATCGTTTCGGTTTCTACAGTGCCGTCTGAGTCAGCTTTCAGTTGTGGTGGTCGCGTTATTGACTCATTCTGCACATCTCTATTACCAAAAACAGTGGAGGCCCTTATATGCACTCAGAGTTGGATCCGTTCTGAATCTGAAACTCCATTTTTGTCGGAGGTATTAGAAGATTACAAAACGATTGACGAAGGTATATTTCAATTCAACTACACGTTATTTATTAACATTACTGTTTATTGATGTTATATTACTAAATATGTTTTATGTGTGTTTGTAGAAATTACGGAGAATGCAACCGGGGGCGACGTAGAGCCGATTATTGAACTCTAAACGGCAGATTATGATTATTTTGTATGGTTTATTTTATGTATTATGTTGACATTATAAATTATCATTTTAGATTATTGATAGATTTAGATTAGGGAATAGTTTTGAATTATACTGAATTATGGATGATTTTTTTTGGATTACGAATAGATTTCAAAATTTTTGGATTATGTTGTATGTCTGGAATCTTGGATGATAGTTTGAATCTCAGATGAGATATTTTGGATTAAGTTCACGGATTGCAGGGAAAACAGGGGATCTTCGGCGTCTGCTTTATTGAACAATCTGATCCTATCCGATCCGATAACTTCAAATAGCTTCGGATCGGATCGGATTCAAATGGATTTTTGGAGCCGATCCGATCGGATCCAAAACTCCAATCCAAAAATTGTCGGATCGGATTGGATCGGGAACAATCCAATCCAATCTGATCTGACACCCACCCCTAGGTAACGCAGCTCGGTCAACCTTGCCTATGTCCGCGCTTCAAGGTACCTCCTTGAAGATCCTTCTCACTCAACCTGAGCTTTACTCCGATTGACTTACGGGTGTCAACCAAACCTTTTGACTCTTTTCTTGAAGGAGCGTCACCCCTTTTTACAATGATCGTTCGGAGAGTAAATTACAACTTGTACGGTTTTTTTTAATGAACCGACTCACTCAATCTCAAAGATGATATACAAATTTGGGTACAAGGATTTGAGAGAGTAAAAGATTGAGAAATAAATTTGGCAGCATTTGGACGTGTTTTCTCTTCGGAAAAATTGTTGGTAAAAAATGAGACCGCTTCATCTATTTATAGATTGCTGCAAAATTTTCCAGTTGGGTCGACACAAGTCCATCTGGGGTCGACACAAAGTACTAGCCGGTAGACACATCAAAATATATCCGTTGTGAAGTTACTGACCATTGGTGCTGTACTATTGAATTAAGTCGACACAAATGTTGTTGCGGTCGACACAAAATCTTCTCTGGAAATTGTTGAGGTTGACACAATACTTGTTCGGTCAACACAACCTTGACGAATCCTTCTCTGGAATTTTCTAGGGTTGACACACTTGTTGTTCAGTTGACATAACCTTGAAGCATTCTTCTCTGGAATTTATGGGGTCGACACAATTATAATGGGGTTGACAAGAATGGGTTGCCTAGAGACATATTTCGTGCAGGTGGGGTCAACACACAAATTTTGGTAAGGTAGACATAAATTTGTCTCTGGGTGGACACAAAAGATTTGAATGGGTCGACACATTTGCGTTGACAAAGACATATTTCGTGCAGGTGGGGTCGACACACAAATTTTGGTAAGGTTGAAACAAATGCGTCTCTAGGTCGACATAAAAGATTTGAATGGATCGACACATTTACGCACTGTTCGGCAAGTTTAGGTTGACACAATTTTTATGGATGGGTCGACAAAACTTATACGTTGGGCTGAGACTTAGCTTCTGTTTTGAAAAGGGGTCGACATAAAGGTGTAATGGGTCGACACAATTGGAAAGTCTCGGCCTCTGTTTTGATTAAGGGTCGACACATATAACTAACGGTCGACACAAACAGCATATATACATGACTTTTCTGCAGCACTTAAACAAAATAGTTAGACTTTAATTGTACCCTTCAATGAGGGTATTTCTCATGAATCGTCAAGTCTAATTTAAAAATTGTGAAACAGTTTCCTTTATCAATTTTATCTTTCATGCTCGTCTTGCATAGTTATCATAAAAAATAATTGATTACGTTAAACATACTTTTAAAGCTAACTATCTCCCCCTTTTTGATGATGACAAATACTTTTGAAAGATAAATCGCTCCCCCATAGATATAGCATGGATAATAGATATTCAAAACTCCCCCCTACAAAGACACTCATATCCAAGACAGATTATGTTGTGATATAGAATAGTAAACATATGCATTTTCTCCCCCATTGACATTATCAAAAAGAGTAATCATAGACATCATTATATAGAATATTCAAGAGGATAAGAGTTAAGCTCATCACTTATCAGAAAGAGCATTATTGATACACAGAAGGAACACACAAAATTTCCCTAAGACACAGGAAATTTTCTAGACTACTCTTCGGCTGGAGAGG
Organism: Begonia fuchsioides; assembly: GCA_003255005.1. NCBI lineage: Eukaryota > Viridiplantae > Streptophyta > Magnoliopsida > Cucurbitales > Begoniaceae > Begonia > Begonia fuchsioides. The sequence continues at coordinate 7,415 of QAOC01011444.1, read as the reverse complement.
AGATAGGAGAATCAATAATGATTGTTGCTGCAGCATATGGAGGCTCCATGGTCGATGGAGTGGGTAGCACAACTGTGCCAGGAGAAGAGGATTGTGCTTGAACAACAGCAGGGGTAGTAGCTTCTTCCTCCATTAGATCAACTGTCAAAGTATGCGCTGAGGATAGATCTAGAGATCAAACATGAGAGGGAAACGGTGAAGGAATTGGTGAGGGGTCTTGAGCACGATTTGGAGGTCCAGACATACTAGGCCTCAAGTTAGATTCACACCATCGATAGAACCACCTCTCAAGGTTGTCATGAAGGAAGTCAACCTTGTCATGAAGGTCAGAATTTGATGCTGCAAGAAAATCTACTGACCTTTGAAGATTATCATTATGGTGGATAAGAGAATCTACTGTGGATGCTAGGTTTGAAATATGTCCCGTGAGCAAGTCAAAACGTTCTTCCATCAAAGTGATGATCCGTTGGGAGTGGGAAGAAGATCTATGCTTGAGATTTATATCAGCATCCTCATAGGTTTGGCGAGCAGGAGGCTTAGCTATGGCCTCTTTGAATTGCCAAATTCCACCCTCATCTTGAGCTAAGCCCATTCGAGCAAGAGTCGAGGAGCTATACTTGTCCAATTTTCTGATGCGGGTGATTGGCTCAGAAGAAGGTGGCGAAGAATTTCCATTATGAGGAGGTTGAAAGGTAAAGACTTGGATTCTCTATCCATGACTTCCATCATCCGTCGCATGATTATATATCCAATGTCAATGCGACGACTTGACTTCTGAAAAACATAAAGAGTACATTTAGCTCCATGTTGCTGATGTAATCTTTGTGTCCATCCTTAGGTAATAAGTTATAGGTTAGAAAATGATGGACTAGTCGAGCCACTATATTGAGATCACTGGCCTTAGGTCGATAAGACACTAAATCAGGATTCTTCCTGATTTGTCTAAGGAAAGGCAGGTACTCTTTATCCGTCATAATTGTAGGCTTGGAGTGCTGCTCATAATATGTCTCAATGTTTCCATTGGATGTACAATTCAGAATTATATTTAGTTGATAAGTCGTGAATTGTAGTTTCTTTCCAAATACATAGCTCTTAAGGATGAATGGATTCTGATCATAATATAGAATAACATAGAATAACCTCACAGCCTTTTCAGAGAAGGGACCATAGAAGGATAATAATTCTGAAATTCCTAGAAATTCATATCTTTCTTTGATATCTATTCCACGAATAGAGTTATGCTCATATATCCTACTTAAAATTAGAGGCTTGCCCTGAAAGATCGAATAAAACTTATCTTGGCTGCTTTGTTTTCTGGACAAGAATTTATCCAGCTCTGAGGGTTGAGTCTCTGTCGGCGAGCCGAGGAGGAGGCTACAATATCCTAGGATGTATTGGCTGCCCGCTTTCTTCTGACTGGATTTTTTGAGGTTGAAGCCATTCAAGGAAATGAGATTAGTAGAAATAGAAGATTGGGTCGACAGAAAGTCGATAGAACTTGAGAGAAAGCGAGGGGGATTAGGTCGACAGAAAGGGATTTACAATTCAAAATAGGGCAGAAGGGTTTTGAAAGAAGAAAATTAGAAGCAAATCCGGTCGACCGATTGATGAATGAACCGGAGAATCGGTCAACATATCCTAATTTTATGTCGCCAGATTCAAAGTGCAGTCGACATAACCTTCTTTATGTCGACCCTTTTCTGCGACAGAGCCTAAGTTTGGTCGACATATGTTCTTTATGTCGACCCCTGTCACTGGAAACAGCAGGAATAAAATGATGTTTCTAAACACCATCAAACCGAATTACTCCTAATCGAATTCTAATTCCATTGAAGGTCTTTTCATCCAAGGGTTTAGTAAATATATCAGCTAATTGATCACTTGACTTGACAAATTCCAAGATAATATCCCCTTTTTGGACGTGATCTTTGATAAAATGATATCTTATCTCTATATGCTTAGTTCTAGAATAGAGAATAGGATTTTTACTGATATTTATAGCACTAGTGTTGTCACACATGATAGGAATCTTAGAGAATGTGAGATTGTAGTCTTCTAAGGTATGCTTCATCCAAAGCATTTGTGCACAACAACTTCCGGCTGCGATATACTCGCTTTCGGTGGTTGAGAGTGCTACTGAATTTTGTTTCTTAGAAAACCAAGAAATTAATGATTCTCCTAGAAATTAACAAGAGCCACTAGTGCTCTTTCTATCCATAAGGCTCCCGACATAATCCGAATCTGTATATCCAATTAAGTTTAGCGAGGTTCCCTTGGGATACCATAATCCTAAATTTGCTTTTCCACTAAAGTATTTGAAAATTCTTTTGACAGCTTTTAAATTGGATTCTCTAGGTGCCGCTTGAAATCTAGCACATAGACATACACTAAAAATAACATCGGGTCTACTTGCGGTTAAATATACAAGAGATCCAATGATACCACGATATTTCTTAATGTCCACAACTTGACCATTTTCATCTTTGTCCAATTTAGTTATGGTACTCATGGGAGTTCTAGATGATTTGCAAGAGTCCAATCCGAATCTCTTAAGCAATTCTTTAACATATTTTTCTTAACATATGAATGTTCCCTGTAAGGTTTGCCTAATTTGAAGTCCTAAAAAGAATTTTAGCTCTCCCATCATCCTCATCTCAAATTCATCTTGAATGAGAGAGCAAAGCTATCCCAAATTTTTTTGTTTGAGGCTCCAAAAATGATATCATCTACATAGATTTGGACAAGAAGTAAATCATCTCCTTCATGCTTAGTATCGATTTTTCCCATTTTTAACTCTCTTTTCAAGAGAAAGTTCTTCAATTGATCATACCACGCACGAGGAGCTTGCTTAAGACCATAAAGAGCTTTATGAAGTTTGAACACATGGTCTAACCTATCAAAGGCCTCAAAACCTAAGGGTTGCTCTACATAGACTTCTTCCATGATAAATCCATTTAAGAATGCACTTTTTACGTCCATTTGAAATAGAGTGAAATTCTTCTGGCACGCATAGGCAAGTAGCATGTGAATTGACTTCATTCGTGCTACTGGTGCAAAGGTTTCTTCAAAATCTATTCCCTCTTCTTGATTGTATCCTTTTGCAACCAATCTTGCCTTGTTTCTAATGACAACACAATGTTCATCTAGTTTATTCTTAAATACCCATTTAGTTCCAATGATGATGCGATCATTAGGTCTAGGAACTAACTCCCATACTTGGTTTCTCTCAAATTGATTTAGTTCCTCTTGCATGGCCATTATCCAATTTTCATCTAATATGGCCTCATCAAATTTCTTAGGCTCTACTTGAGAGATAAAAGCTATGTTAGCACACAAGTTCCTAAGAGAGGCTCTAGTTTTGACGCCCAAACTAGGATTGCCTACAATGTCCTCTTTGGGATGGCTTTTGGAGTATTTCCATTCTTTAGGTAAGCCATCATTGACAATGTTACTTATCTCTAATCCTAGAGAGCTTGGAGGACTTTCGAAAGGAATGACATCTAAAGAGTTTTTCTCATTGTCATCTAGACTCAAAGAATCCATCTCTCTTTCCAAATCATCACTAGGTTCTAAGAGCTCTAAGAGAGGAGGGGACTCATCAAATGTAACATGCATAGATTCCTCAACAATTAGAGTCCTTTTGTTGGAAACTCTATAGGCCTTGCTAGATAAAGAGTATCCAAGAAAGATTCCAAAATCCGTCTTTGAATCAAATTTTCCTAGGTTGTCCTTGGTGTTTAAAATATGACATTTGCAACCAAAGGGCCTAAAATACTTAACACTAAGAGTTTTACCCGACCATAGTTCATAGGGGGTCTTTTCTAATATTGGACGGATTGATACTCGATTTATTGAATAGCATGTTGTAGCTACGGCTTCCGCCAAAAAATACTTGGGAAGAGAGTTTTCATTGAGCATTGTCCTAGCAAGCTCTTGAAGAGATCTATTTTTTCTCTCAACAACTCCATTTTGTTGAGGAGTTCTAGGAGATGAGAAATTATGATTGATCCCATACTTAACACATAGAAGTTCAAATTTCTCATTTTCAAATTCCCCTCCATGATCACTACAGATAGCTACAATGGAGAGATCCTTTACATTTTGAACTTTCTTCCTAAAGAAGGAGAAGGTCTGAAAAGGCTCATTCTTAGATCTGAGAAAGTATATCCAAGTAAATCTTGAGAAATCATCAACAATTACAAAGGCATAATGCTTGCCACCTAGACTAGCAACTTTAGAAGGGCCAAAAAGATCTAAGTGGAGAAGCTGGAGAGGTTTGGAGGTTGACATAACTGGTTTGGAAGAAAATGAGGATTTTTTTTGTTTTCCCATTTGACATGCATCACAAATCCTATTCTTCTCAAAGAAAATCTTTGGAAGGCCTCTAACTAAATTCTTCTTAGCAATCTTAGCTGAGGTACTCATGCTAACATGGCCTAATCTCCTATGCCATGTCCAACTATCTAGAGAGGAAGTTGCACTAAAACATTTTTCATCAAAGCATGCAACATTATCCAAATCAATTGTATAAACATTATCAGAACGATAGCCAATAAATAAAATTTTACCTCTTGAGCTATCTTCTAATAAGCAGGTATTGGATTAAAAAATTACTCTATATCCCTTATCACAAAGTTGACTAATGCTTAATAAATTATGCTTTAAACCATCAACTAAGAGAGCATTTTGAATAATAGGGGAAGCAGGATTACCGATATTGCCAATACCTATAATCTTCCTCTTATGATTTCCTCCAAAAGATACATTCCCCTTCTTTTGCTTGACGGAGGAAAATGTTGAAGGGTCTCTCGTCGTATGTCTCGAACAACCGCTATCGAGGTACCATAGATTTTTCGCAAGGGAGACTTCCACCTAAGAGACAAGTCAAACAAGTTGCTTAGATACCCAAGCCCTAGGCCCTTAGCCCTAAGACCTAAGCCCTAAGCCCTAGGCCCTAAGCCCTAAGCCCTAAGCCCTGAGCCTTGAGCCCTGAGGCCTAAGCCCTAAGCATTAAGCCCTAAGCCTTAAGGCCTAAGCATTAATCTGTAAGCCATAAGCCATGAGCCCTAGGCGCTTAGCCCTAATCCCTAAGCTCCAATCCTAAGCCTTTGACCTTAAGCCCTAAGCCTAAAGCCCAAAGTACAAAGCCCTAAGCTATATGCCTTAAGCCATAAGCCATAAGTCCTAAGTGATAATTTTAAACCCTTAAGCCCTAAGACTTTGCCCTAAGCTCTAAGCCATAATCCAGAAGTCATATCCCCAAGCCGTAATCCATAAGCCCTAAGCCTAATCCCTATGCCCTACGCCATATGCCCTAAACCCAAAGCCCTTAACTAACAAGCTTCAAGTATGGATCGGGAAACAAAAAGGTTGTCGGCTGAGAAAAATAGGCAAGGAAATGGCGAAAAATGGGTTTTATTGGCCAAAAAGGTCTTGAAGGCAATTATAACTTTTGTGAAGTTAATTTTTTAAATAACTTTGGGAAGGTTGTCAAATCTTCCCATATATTCTTGCTGGCCAAGTAAATGTATGATCTAAGGAAAGCTGTATGTACTTTCCTATTTCCTTTGTCACTTTACATCTTGTATTATGCTTGAGCTCTTGGGCTTGTGTCCTTGACCACCTTGTATGATATCAATATCTTCTTCAACACTTAACATAATAAGCATTTTGTGAGGAGTTGTTTCCTCCATAGTTATTCTGTGCTCATCATTTCCTACAAAAAGAGCAAATTCGTTAGAAAACTCCTGACAAGCTTCAAGAATGGAATGGGGATCAAAATGGGCTTCAGGTGAGAAATAAACAAAGAAGCGGTCCAAAATGAATGTTATTGAGGAAGGCGGTTCTTGTGTTGCATATGGAGTTTGAAACCAAGATTTGGAGGTGTTATTTAGAAATGAGAGAAGAGCTTAACCTACAAAATGAGGGTAAAATCTTGTGGGAATCGGGAGATATGCAGAGGAAAATATCAGGTGCAAAAAGGGTGTTATCGTAAGGGGATGTTGTTGATAAAAAAATGGGAGGTAACCAGACATGGAGAAGAGATAATGTGGATTACATGCTTACCCTAAGACAACGGGGGAGAGGCTGAAGTGTTGTAGCATGGCCTCGCTTACCCTAGCTTGGAAGGGAAGCAAAAACCTTTAAGGATGCTCTCGGGGTTGCCGGATATTACTCACCGTAGAGCCGAGTCTTAAAGGTTGGAAACCTGCCAAGGAAGAGGATGCAAAAGCACTTTTTAAGATTCAAAATAAGCTGACTACACAATGTTTGAGGATGAAAGAGTTTTAATCTTCTTCACATGAGAGAGAATCATACTAATCAGATGCTCTCCAAGGGCTTACTCGATTTTGTGTGGCACAAAAAGAAAGGTGTAAAGAACCACCCAACCTATACTCGATTTGGGGGGAACCAAGTAAGAGTGGTCCCCAAAATTGGTCCGCTCCAACCGGCTGCTATTCTAATTCCCTCAAAAGCTAAAACCCAAGCAAAAGATAAAACTCACACCAAACCCATGGAAACCAACACCGAATCCATAAAACCCTAAATAATTGCTTCTGCAAAATTATAAAGGCATCAAATAAAGCTAGAAAAAAAGAATGCTGATCGAGTTTGTGCCTGCTCCATGGGCCCCGACCTAGACCCTGCTTGAACCCTGGTTTCCCTCCTCCTTTGCTTCAGTTTCGCACTTCCTTCCATGGTGTTCCCAGCTCAAAGATGCCTCTATCTTGACCTCCTTTTCCATGACTTCCCATGTGAGGAGATGTTTGGGTTGCTCCAAGTCTTTCGGGTTTGGCTCCTGCATAGTTATTCTGGGCTTATCATTTCCTACCAAAAAAGCAAATTGATTAGAAAACTCCTTAGCTCAAGTTCGGGTGATTGCTCTCTGAGGTATGGCTCCATGCAAGGCATCCCGTGGCACATCATCCTCTTGGGGTATTTGAGGATTTTTTCTCAAATCTAGGGGTGAATCTTCCTCCTTTCGTTCCTCCACTTGAACCCCAACATAAGGAGAAAGGTCTTCCACATTGAAGGTGGCCGAAGCTCCATACTCCCCAGGTAAGTCTAGCTTGTAGGTATTAGAATTAACCTTCTCCAAGATCTTGAAAGGTTCATCAGCTCTAGGTGCTAGCTTGGAACCTCTTTTCTTTTGGAAACCTTTCCTTTCTTAGATGTAGCCATACCAAGTCACCCTCCTTGAAATTGGTTGCTTTCCTGCCGCTATTAGCTTACTTGGCATAAGATTCATTTGAATTGCCTTGCTCACCTTCTCATGCATAGTCTTCACTAGTTTGGCCTTCTTGGCCCCTTTCGGATTGAGAACTTCCTTTTAGGGTATAGGCACCAAGTCAAGATGGGTCAATGGGTTGAAACCATACACTACCTCGAAATGAGTCATTTGTGTGGCACTATGC
>QAOC01011443.1:0-11382 GCA_003255005.1 Begonia fuchsioides | reverse complement strand
ATTTGTGGATGAGGGAGGAGCTTAACCTCCAAAAATTAGGGTGAAAGCTTCAGGGAAACGGAAGATATGCAGAGGGGATTATCGGGTGCCAAAAAGGTGGTTATCAGAGGGGAAATGGGGATGGCCAAAAAAATGAAGATAACCGGAGATGGAGAAGAGCTAATGGGGATTACACGCTTACCCTAAGGCCACGGGAGAGTGGCTGAAGACGTGTAGCACAGCCTAGCTTACCCTAGCTCGGAAGGGAAGCCAAAACCTTGAAGAAACGCTCTCGGGTCGCCGGATATGACTCACCGGAAAACCGAGTCCTGGAGGTCGGAAAAACCACAGCCAAGGAGAAAATGCAAAGCACTTTTGTATTCAAACTTCAACCTCTGAAAATGAGCTCCAAGTGAGCTTAAAACACCCCAACGTTTGGGGGGAAAAAGGGCTCCCGAAATGCTGCAAATCTGCTTTACCCGAAATGGCAAAGCAAAGGAGAAAACAGCTTGGTGGTCCTCCTAGATGTTACCCGAAAAGGAGGCACCAAGGCTGACCATGGTCCCCCTCTTCAACACCCTCACTTGCAGCACAAAAGAGGGTCTTCACGTGGCTAACCCTTCAGCCAAATGAAACCCTAAACCTAACCGAATATTCCACCTAAAATCCATCGGCAATTGTTCAATCTGAAAATTGCTAAAACTAAAAGACATAATAAAAATGGGTCTTCATCATTCCATGTGGTCTTGGGCTGATGAAGAACTTGAGTGAAATGGTCTTGGACTTCCATTCTCTAGGTCTTGCATGGGCTGTGCAAAGGTTGGATTCTCGTTCAAGTTGATGTTGTCTCGGGCTGCCTCCATCTCCCTCTCTCCACTTTGCTCCGTGGGTATTGAAGAGAATTCTCAAGTGAGAAGATGTTTGGGCTGTCTTTGATCTTCCAAAGTTGGCTCTCCCGTTAAGGTTCCTTGCATAAATAACCCTACAAAATGAGCAAACATGTTAGCAAACTTCTTGGCTCGGGCTCTGGTTATAGGCCCTCGGGATTTATTCTCGGTGTTGGTCTCCAATGGCACATCACCAGAGCTAGACATGTCAGAGTTAACCGACTTTGGCTTCAGAGCTAAGCGTCGTGTTCGGAAATACAACCCGAATATCCACCTGAATATTATTTCTTTAACCACAAAAAACGTGGAGAGTACTGATCAAGTTAATTCCCATGAAAGACGCTCTTCTCAGTCTCGTAGATAGAATTACCTTTTCGAGTAGTTCCCAGGTAAGAGAGGTGGGTCACGAATGGACCACTTAAATACCAAGTCTTGCCTTAGCCAGAACTACTTACACATTACAATTACACCACTAACCAGGCAGTATAAGAAACGATAACAGATGTGATCCGAAAAATATCAGAAATATTTTTCTGCTTCGTAAAAATATAACGGCCAAGAAGTAAAGGAAATAATGCCAAAAATGCACACCGAGAATTTTACGTGGAAACCCAAATTGGAAAAAAACCACGGGACCGAGTCCAGAAAGATCTCACTATGAAAAATAGGATTTACAATATTTTTCTAGAATCAAATATTCTAGAAAATATTCACTAAGAGAAATCATTACTCTTAGAACTCACAATGTGCACAAAAACATCACCCTTATTTTTCTCTAACACTCTTTCTTTTCTCTCCCTCCAAAAATTTCCTCTCTACTTTGAATACATTCTGATACGATTGTCAAATGAGGATTGAGGAATGATGAGAGGAATTAAGATTTATGTTGTCTCAAACCTCTATTTTGCTTGCTGCTCTTCCTCCTATGCTGCCAAAGCTCAGATCAGATGTGTTGTCATTTTGCTGCTTCTCCCTTATTCGGATGCTGTTGCGGGCCTCCTTCCTGCTCAGTTTCTGCTGACTCCCTGTTCGCCGCTCCTCCCTGGCTGCTGCTGCCGTGCCTCCAGCTTGATCCCTAGTTGTTCATCTTCTTTTTTGTTTCCTCCCCGAGGCGCCTTACTTGATGCCATCTGGGTTGAGTTGATCATTTTTGTTTCTGCTGCTTTTCTGTTTTGAGTTTTGACTTAAGCTATTTGCTGATTTTTCTGGTTTTGTGTTTTGGTTAGTCAGCATGTTGGCTCTCCATTCAGGTCTTTGCTCTCTCTTGCTTTCTTCTCGGGTTTTTCGGGGTGGTCATTCTGGCTTGTAGATTCCCTCCGGCCCGGGCTCTTGGATTCACTCTATTGTTTCTATTTTTGCTTTAATATATTTACCTTAAACCAAAAAAATAAAATAAAAAGATAAACGAGGCGCGCATGTTAGGTGCCGAAAAGAAGGAAATGGGCGCCGAAAATGGAGACCTTATAGGTCTCCATTAATGATGTGGACCCCCCCTCATTTAGTGGAGGAGAGACCTCACAAATCTCTCTCTCCCGACTTATGAAGAGTTATCTTAAATCCCGCTGAGTCTCTACAGAATTCGTGTTTATTTCTCTGCAAGATCTTTGTCATCATATCTGAGTCATTATTGTCTGTGTGAATCTTCTCAAGATACACTTGCTTGTTGTCCAACAATTCTCGTATCCAATGATATTTGATATCTATGTGTTTTGACTTCGAATGAAAGCTCGGGTTCTTGCTTAAATAAATAGCACTATGACTGTCACAATATAAGATATACTTATCTTGTTGATGACTCAATTCTGCCAGAAATTTTTTCATCTACAAAATTTCTTTGCACGCTTTTGTCGTCGCAATAAACTCAGCTTCTGTTGTAGATAATGCAACTGATTTTTGCCTCTTTGATTGCCATGATACAGCTCCCCTCCAAATGTAACCAAATAACCTGATGTTGATCTTCTAGAGTCAATATCTCCAGCCATGTCTGCATCAGTGTAGCCTACTAAAAAAGGCTCTTTACTTCCAAGACACAAACTAAATTCAGAATTACCATTAAGATATCTCAGAATCCACTTTACAGCATTCCAATGCTTTCTGTCCAGATTTGATAAAAACTGACTAAAAAACTCCAACAGAATGTGCAATGTCAAGTCTCGTACAAACCATAGCATACATCAAGCTGTCAACTACTGAAGCATATGGAATTCTCTGCATTTTTGCTTTTTCTTCTTCAATAGAAGGACTTTGTTTGGAAGTAAGTCTATAATGATTAGCAAGTGGAGTGCTGACCAGCTTCGCCTTATCCAGATAGAATCGACTGAGAACTTTCTTAATATATTTTTCTCCTGCGATAGCCATAACTTCCCGTTCTTTCTATCGCGTGTGATACTCATCCCAAGTATTTATTTCGTCGGTCCTAAATTTTTCATGGCAAAAGACTTGCTTAGTTCTTTCTTTAACATATCAATCTTTTCACTGTCACGGCCCACAATCAGCATGTTGTCGACATAAAGTAGGAGAATTGTGAAGGTATTGTCCGTGAACCGTTTCACGAACACACAATGGTCTGAAGAAGTTTTCATATATCCTTGATTGACCATAAATTGAGTAAAATTTCTTGTACCATTGTCGTGGGGCTTGCTTTAGTCCACACATGCTCTTCTTCAAGCTACACACCAGATGTTCCTTCCCTTTTTCAACGAATCCTTCTGGTTGTTCCATGTAGATTTCTTCTTCTAGTTCACCATGTAAGAAAGTAGTTTTCACATCGAGTTGCTCGATTTCCAAATTGAGACTTGAAGCCAATCCAAGTATCACTCGTATGAATGACATTTTCACGACAGGTGAAAATATATCTTCAAAGTCAACGTCTTTCTTCTGACCAAAATCTTTCACAACTAGTCTGGCCTTATACCTTTGTTGTGAACTTTTGCTCTCAAGTTTAAGCCTGTATACCCATTTTTTCTTGAGTGTCTTCCGCTCCTTTAGAAGTTGAACCAACTTATAAGTATGATTCTCATGCAATGATTTCATCTCATCTTGCATCGCATCTAACCAGTTATTCTTTTGTTGACGCTCCATAGCTTCCTTATAACACTCAAGTTCATCGCCGTCAGTAATCATCACATACTCATTGACATAGTATCTCTTTGATGGTTGACGACCACTTGTTGACCTCCTTAACTCTGTAGCTGATTCATGAGAGATATCTGTCTCTCTTTGGTCAACTTCATTAGTTACTTGATCACTAGATTCTCCGGCATCTCCTCCGTCAAAGGTTGATTTCACCAGTTCAACTCTTACAAGATGCTCATTAGTGATCTCTACATCTTTCTTCTTGTCTTCAATGATTTGATCTTCAAAGAAGACAACATCTCAGCTTCTAACAATTTTCTTGTCAGTTGGACTCCAAAGCCTGTATCTAGGGATGTCCAGAACCGATCCGGACCAAAGAACCAGACCAGAACCGGCACATTTGGTCCGATTTTGGTCGGTTCTAGAGTTCTCATGGTCCGGTTCTGGTCCTTATAATAGAAAACCGATTAATCTTGGTCCGGTTTTGGTTTTAATGTTAAAAAACTGGACCAGACCATTAAAATAAAATTAAGTCATTATTTTTTAATTTTTAAATATGTTGAAACCCTAGTACTTACTCCCTAGTACGTCTTCATATTCCATCCCTCTCGGCCTCGCCTCCATCCCTCTCGGCAATCGGCGACTCATCCCTCTCGGCGCTCGCCTCTCAACGACTCATCCCTCTCGGCTCTCAGGTTCGAAGCAACTTATCCAAAAAAATTATTCTGTTTTGGCTTTTCACGTCTTCATCTTCCATTTTTCTGTTTTGGCTTTTCACGTCTTCATCTTCCATTTTTCTGTTTTGGCTTTTTCATCAAAAAATTATTATCATTCAGTAACTTTAAAATTATCATTCTAATACATAAAAAAAAAAGCACTCAAATTCATTATTTATCAGCTCCTAGTACACACGCAAAATTCATATGACAAGGAAAACAAGCATTCTAAAGAGGTAAGAGAAACACAATGTATTCTAAACTAGAATGATTTTTAAGAAAATCAAGCAACTCAAACCATTAACTGCTGCATTTTTCCTAACTTCACACAAAAGTCATTATGCAATTATGTTATTTTGGTATTTTGCATTATATATTTTTAGAATTGTATTTTTATTTTTTTAATGGGAAATATCAGAACCGGATCAGGACCGGACCAAATTTTTGGTCATTTTATGGTCCGGTTCTGGTCATTTTATGGTCCGGTTCTGGTCCTTCATATTAGAAACCAAAATTTCGTGGTCCGGTACTTTTTCTGCAGAAAATCGGATCAACCTGGACCATGAACATCACTACCTGTATCTGAATGCATCACTTCTATATCCAAGGAATATGCATTCCTTAGCTTTGCTGTCTAGTTTTGACCTCTCGTCTTTTGGAATATGAACGAATGCCCTACATCCAAACACTTTTAGATGCTGATAAGAGACGTCTTTCCTGTCCATAGTCTGTTTGGCACTTCCCCATTTAGAGGTGCTGATGAAGACATATTGATGATAATTACTGCAGTCTTCATTGCTTCTCCGCAAAATATTTTAGGAAGTTTGAATGTGATAACATGCACTTTATATTCTCCACGATCGTTCTGTTCATTCTTTCAGCAACACAATTTTGTTGAAGAGTCTTTGGAACTGATCTTTTGTGTCTGATCTCGTGCATCTTGCAGTATTCATCAAAGGATCAAATATATTCGCCACCATTGTCTGTGCGTATGCATTTTAATTTCTTTCTAGTTTCTCGCTCGGTTTGAGCATGAAATTGTTTGAAAATGTTAAACACTTCGTCTTTGGTTTTGAGTGTGTAAGCTCAAACTTTTCTTGAGTGATCATCCATAAATGTGACCATGTATAGAGCACGCCTAATGTTTTTGTTGACATATGACATCAGACATCTGAATAGATTGTTTCTAACACGTTTGGTTTCCTTGATGCAGAATTCTTTTTTAAGGAAATTTTGTGTTGTTTTCCTGTCAAACAATGAATACAATTTGGCAAAGATTCATGTCTGAGATGTGGCAGACATTCTCTCCTGCCAAGCAGTAGAAGTCTCTTCTCGCTTATGTGACCAANAGCCCCGCAAGCCGACGGCAACGCCGTCACTCTGGTCATGTTCAAATGAATACCCCACCGTCCGCTACTCTTCAAAGCTTCACAGACGCAATCGGAGTCGGTTTCGACCACCTTTTTTAAGCCGGAACAACAAGATTTCGACGGCTTTTCATCACTCCCTCCAACGCTGATGAACGAAAGACAATCTATCATATCATAAACCAGAACAGAGCAGTCTGCTCCCGGCGCCGGCGCCTGTACTTCTCCTCTCTTTTCAGCGCCTGCCACCGCAACAAACGCTGCCAAAAAGGCGATCACCCACAACAGTTTGGTCATGCTTGAGAACTTCTGCTGCAAAATGATTCTCTCTTTTTTCTTCTCTCAACAGCTAGTTGCGTGGGGTGGTAGAGAAGATCAAATGGGTTTAATCTCGTCTATGTTTTCAGTTCAAACATGAGCTAATCTCGATCGAGATCGGATTCCTCCGCTTAAGAAGGTAAGTAGTTACGCGATCCTTAATCTTAAAAATCATTAACTTGAATGGCAATTTTTACGCGATGCTCTCGAAATCCATGGGCCGGGTGGAGCAGTTCTCGTCTTCTTCGAGCTTTGAGCAGAACTAAGCATTTAATAATAGGTTCAGGCTATTTTATATGATTTTTGTATTGGTATTGTAATAACCAGAAATTTTAAATCTCAAATTTCAAGAAATTTTTTTTGCGAAGTTTGACTAATCAATTGTCGTATACGGAACGTAAATTTATCGTATATGCCACGTGCGACTTGGTCAAACTAAATAAATTGAGATATCTCGGGACGAAATCGAGCTACGGTTTTCAATGTGAAGTAAAACTTAATTTTACGAAATCAGTGGTCACATAATCGTATTGAGATTTTTAGTGGAATAACGGGAATCGAACGAAAATCGAAAACGTTACACGAAATAAATATTATGTTTTAATAATATTATAATATAATATATATTAAATTGAAGGGATAAGAAGAAGTATTCTTCTTCCGGAAATCCCCGGACGTCCGAAAACCAGAGAGAAGGAGAAAAGAGAACACCGGCGAACGACGTTCGTTCGACGAGATCAAGGTGCTGAAACTTCTGCAACGATGAGACGAGTAACATTCGTGAAGCAGCGTTAGAGAGGAGTTTAAACATTGAACCGAGCCCGGAGCGGGGGAAAAATATTAAAAAAGGGAAAGCACTCGTCCGGAGAGGTAAGTTATTTGTGTTTTCTGTATTAATTCTAGATGCATGATTTGAAATTGATAATAACCATATTTTGGTGGTTGACACCCAAAACGACGTGGCGCACGTCAGTTTTAAAGTATTAAAACTTATAATCCAGATAAGGCATGATTTATATTGTGAGTTTACACGATTTAAATGATTGATATTTTATCTGTTTGCCTATCTGGATGGGAATGAATATTGAATTGTGTTTGGATTTCCATGCTTATTTAAAGCTGGATTTGGTTTTATAAAATGTGGATTTTGTTTGAATACGATCGACCTCATTCGTTCGGAGTTGGTAGGGTCGGTCGGGCAATCGGCCCTATTCGTTCAGAGTTGGTAGGGTTGGTCACGCGATCGACCCCTTTGTTCGGAGTTGGTAGAGTCGACATCTGTCATATCACATGATGTGATATGGGATGGTGATGGGGCGGTGATGACGCGTTCTTTGGGGTACCTTAAATACCCCTAAACCTGGCCAGGGTTTACTGCATGCGTGCAGGGTTACGGTAGCTTGGGTCCGGGACACCTTACCAGGAGGCCTTTGGATGGCAGTTGGCTGAGGCGACTGTGGTTTGATCCGGGTGGTTAAGGTTAGTACCTAGGAGGGACTGACACCGGGTTTCTTTCTGACTCATGAGATGGTAAGTCGTTTGCCCATCTTTCTATGGTGTGCTGGGGTGGTCCTTGTGTGACACTCTTTTTTCACCGGTATTTGATGTTTACATGACTGTGAGAGTATTTTGTAGTATAGTCACCTACGTATCTGACAAATTTTTTAAATACCTCATAGGGGCCCGATGAGCGCTGGTTTTTCCCAAGGGGGAATGATTGATTTTTATTTGGCTCGTGGAGCCGGGATTTGAAATAGTGAAATATGCATGGTTTTGATTGAATTTCAAAATGAATGCATCATGTAGATTAGATCGCGATTTTTGGGAAAAAGACAAAATCTAAGTTTTAACCGGAATGCATTAAATATAAGTAACTTACGAGTTTGTCACTCACCTAATCGACAATATTTTTTACCAGGCTAACAGTTGATTTTGGAACTGGTAGAGATTTCTTGGAAGAATCTCTTTATTATTTTCCTTTGTTGTAATTGGTAAGGAATTGTGAGTTGACATATTTAAATAATATTTCTTTCGATTTAGTTGTATAATGATTTATTTATGCTATGACTTAAAACATTTTGGATGGATAGACCCAGGGTATATTTTAGTAAGAGAAATTTCCGCAAGTTTAAATAGCATTTGGGTCAGATTTCATGAGTTTGCCAAGCTGGATTTGGTTATCGGACCTGACGTTTCTGTCAGGCCCCCTCGGGGCGTGACAAGTATAGATAAAGAAAGCATTAGCCTATCTAATAATCTAGAAGCCTGGGCTACATCAATGAGCGACGGGGCAGAAAGATCAGTCCAAATAGCTCCAAAACTTCAGTGTCAGCTAAATCAATGCAGCCCGGTAACAATCTGGTGAACTCAGTGAAGAAGATTACTGTTGTCAAGCATTGTAATACAACCATTGACAATCTGGTTAAGAAAATCTCTCTTTTGATAGTCAAAATAAGTAGATGATGCTGGTTTTCAAGAGGGTTTGATGCTGACGCTTACCCACTTGCCTGCAAGTGGGTAGAATTTTAAGAGCAAGAGAGGGCTCGATCGTGATGAGAAAGAACGCATTTGCTGACAGAGATTAATTATAGTTAATATCGCCGATTACATGATCAAGAATATATGTAGAGTGGGTAGAGGTTTCTTTTTGTTGATTTGGCTTTCTCCCATCCCACATCGGGAAGGCATCCTTGGGGGGAGGGGTTTAAACCCTATAATGAAACTCCTCCTCCCTCCATTCATATTATCTCATTCCGAAATTATTTATATCTCTTTGGTAATTTTGGTCTTATTCATTCTTTCTTTGTAATATTTCTTAGAGAAATATATTTACAGTGTCCGAGGACGTAGGCATATTCTGATGAGTCTGTCATTTCTGCACCAAATAAAAATTTATTTAATAGCCGAGAATCCTAAAGAATTGTTTCTGATCTGAAAGTTCACACAAAGCTGCAACCACAGAGCATACTACAAAACCTTAGGCTCTGATACCAATTGTTGCGGAAGCTCGGGCAATTTCAAATAGCGTGTAAGATATTGTACTATTAAATCACACTAGATAGATTCTCAGGTAAGAGAGGTGAGTCACAACGGACCGCTTAAGAACCAAGTCTTGCCTAGTCAGAATTATCTTAATAATTTAATAGTACAATAAATAACAACAATTATACCCGACAAAATAACAAACGGCTATTAAATAAAGCAATAAAAGAAACACCAAAATTTAACAAGGTTCGGCCAAATATGCCTACGTCCTCGGACACTGTAAATATATTTCTTAAGGAAATATTACAAAGAGAGAAGGAATAAGACCAAAATTACCAAAGAGATATAAGTAATTTCGAAATGAGATAATACGAATGGAGGGAGGAGGGGTTTATTTATAGGGTTTTTTCTCCCATGGTTAAGCATTCATCAATTAGAATTTTGTTAGCCTTGGTAGCACAGTTGAATTTGGAGCTAGCTCAACTTGATGTGAAGACCGCGTTCCTGCACGGTGATTTGAAGGAAGAAATCTATATGACTCAGCCAGAAGGATACAAGATTGATGGAAAAGAAAATTGGGTTTGCAGACTCAACAAATCGTTGTACGGACTGAAACAATCCCCAAGACAGTGATACAAACGATTTGACTAGTTTATGAAATGTCAAAAGTACACAAGAAGCAAATACGATCATTGTGTGTATTTGCACAGAATTCAAGATGGATCATATATCTACTTACTCTTGTATGTTGATGATATGCTTATAGCATCAAAGAGCCAAGTTGAGATTGACAGGTTGAAGGCTCAGTTAAGCAAAGAGTTCGAGATGAAGGATTTGAGGGAAGCTAAGAAGATTCTCGGTATGGAGATAAACAGAGAAAGAGAAAAAGGCAAGTTATGTCTAACTCATAAGCAATATTTGAAGAAGATATTACAGCGTTTTAGTATTCATGAAAATACAAAACCTGTAAATATACTACTTGCTTCGCATTTCAAATTGAGTAATCTGTTATCTCCAACAACAGATGAAGAACGAGAATACATGGCAAAAGTCTCATATGCAAATGCAGTCGGAAGCTTGATGTATGCAATATGCAATGGTGTGTACGAGACCAGATATTTCACATGCTGTTAGTATTATGAGCAAATATATGCATGATCCAGGTAAGGGTCATTGGCTAGCTGTGAAATGGATTCTGCGGTATCTCCAAAATACTGTAGATGTTGGATTAGAATTCGAGCAGGAGAAATCTTTTGGTAATTCTGTAGTTAGATATTGTGATTCTGACTATGCAGGAGATTTGGATAAGTGACGATCTAGAACTGACTATTTGTTTTCTTTAGCAAATGCGCAAGTTAGTTGGAAGTCTACTTTGCAGCAAACAGTGGTTTTGTCTACAACAGAGGCAGAGTATATGGCAATTACAGAAGCTGTAAAAGAAGCTATTTGGCTTCATGGGTTGCTAAAAGACTTGGGAGTTGGTCAGAAACAACTTGAAGTATATTCTGACAGTCAGAGTGCTATTCATTTAGAAAAGAATCAAATCTTTCATGCACGGACGAAGCATATTGATGTTCGCTATCATTTCGTGCGGGAAATTCTCGAGGAAGAATAGATACTTCTTCAGAAGGTTCATACTTTGGAAAATCTTGCAGATATGCTGACTAAAGTGGTTACAAGAACCAAATTGAACATTGTTTAAACTTGGTTAATATCCTGCAAATTTGAGTAGGCGTCTGACAACGCAAATTTGAAAACACTGCGAAATTTGTCTGATCGAGAAGATTTGTTTTTTAGGTGGGATTGAGAAGTAAGTCAATGTGGAGATTTGTTGATTTGGCTTTCTCCCATCCCACATCGGGAAGGCATCCTTGGGGGGAGGGGTTTAAACCCTATAAATAAACCCCTCATCCATCCATTCATATTATCTCATTCCGAAATTACTTATATCTTTTTGGTAATTTTAGTCTTATTCCTTCTCTCTTTGTAATATTTCATTGAGAAATATATTTACAATGTCCGAGGACGTAGGCATATTTGGCCGAACCTCGTTAA
>QAOC01011422.1:8451-50001 GCA_003255005.1 Begonia fuchsioides | reverse complement strand
TGGCATCTTGACTATTCAGATGATCTGGATGCAGAGCTAGCCCATTAACCGACATGTCATCCCCGGTATTTGCTGTTGATTTTGTTAGTTGTTCATCATTTTGGGATAATTGAAGTTCATTCTCTGGTATCAACTAGAAAGGATGCATTAAATAACTAATTTTTAGAAAATTATTAAAAAAAGTACAGTCAACCTTAATATGCTTTTTAATTCTTTAATAAAAAAATATACCTGGCCATTCCATCTTTGGATGGAAGAAACTGCCGATGCTGGGTGAAAATGATTGACCATGGAATAAGGGACACTCTGTTGATGTATTACAAATGGATGAATAGAAGTCCCCTGCCATAGGTAATCATAATTATTCTTTATCAACAGTTAATGGATCCTGGTATTGCTAATAAAGAAATAATTATGATACAGAGAATGTAACAAGACTAGCTCCTTTGACACAACTCATGTCTATTATATAACTATCAACCCCAAACTGTTTAACTACTATTGCTCGAGTTAGAATTTAAATTCAATACGTCAAAGGGTATTGCTCAAGTTAGAATATGAGCAGGACATCTACTCGATCAAAAACCAAATGGAATCCTTCAGAGCTATAGAAGCTCTAAGAACAACTAAAAACCAAATGAGAAAAACAATATTTAAGTGACATAATCTAATTTGAACACATGCATATATGGTTATAGTATTGTATCAGTTTCAAAGGAGAAAAACACGTAACAGAGAAATGTCATCATTTATGGAAATCTTTGTTCCTAGATAAACAACATAATAATGATCAAATGAGATAGAGGGACGAAAACAGTGTCTATGCAAGCAGAAAGAATCATCCAACCTGGCTTGGTGCATTCCCAGTTGAAATAGACAAAACGTCATCTGAGCTCCCATTCAATAAACCCCTTGTATTACCGCTGGGGGTTGAACTTCCATTAGTATCTAATTTGGATCTATTGTTTTTTACATATTGAGAATCATCTTTTAAATTTTCCATGGAAGTTTGGGACCCCTCAATGCAAGTTCCACTCTTCTCTCTAGCATCAGCCAGCTCAAGTTGAAGCTGCTGAATTGAATGCAAATGAAGTCTCTCCATTTCCGCAAACTGAAATTGTTAATGTAATAAATACTTGATCTCAAACATCCAATATGATGCATTCATTGAGGAAAATATATATCTAAAAAGTATTATCCTCAGCAAAAGTTAACTATAAGGCAGTTAAAGTACATGATAGCAATACAAAAGAAGAGCAGCATTAACCTGTCGTTGGCAGCCAAGCCATAGTTGATTGTATTGTTCAGTTCGCTCCCGAAGTTCAGCTTGCAATGAATGATTTGTAGTTGACTGCAAAACATCCATCTCCTGAACACGAGCAATCCAGGCATGGGCTTCCCTTAGTTGTTCATCTCTATAGATAATAGTTTCTTGAGAAACACTTTGCTGAAACATAAAAGAGGTATATTAGGTTTGTAGATAAAAATTCTACAAACATTACAAAACAGCTCTGACTGGTAAGAAATATTTTCAAGATAAGCCAGCTACTATAACTAGTATTCTCAGGAATTGGATGAACATACATAGAAAATTCCTTCCTTCATTGTATTTCATTAGCAGAAGGATTTTACTTTCATATAAACAAAATATATACCTGTTCTTGTAAGTCAATAATCTTCCTCTCTTTCTCTAAAATATGGTCTTGAAGGTCTTGCATTTGTTGAATATGGTGTGACCTTTCAGCTTCAGAATGATCTCGCTCTCTTCTGCAAAGAAACTTAAATTTTCTTAATATCAAATAACTAACTGCTATCAAGTTNATAATCTGCCTCTCTTTCTCTAAAATATGCTCTTGAAGGTCTTGTATTTGTTTAATATGGTGTGACCTTTCAGCTTCAGAATGATCTAGCTCTCTTCTGCAAAGCAACTTAAATTTGCTTAATATCAAATGACTAACTGTTAAGTCTAGTAAAGACTTAATATTGCAAGATTTTATTGTTTCAATTACTTAAAATCAGTTAATGTGTTTATTAAAAATCGTATAATTAAGGTTAATGTCGTGGGAATAACACAATTTTACGGATAGCATCTGCATGACTGTTTTGATTTTTAGCTAAAATTTTAGATATCCTATTTTCACGAGAATTATATTTTCATGCAGTTGCAGATAGAAACACAAGGAATAATCTGAAAGATCGAAGAACTCAGCTAAATTATTTAAATTTCAAATTTAGAAATAAGAATATCTTTGGAGATTGAGAAATTTTTCACATCTCAACAATTTTCCAAACTGATTCAAGATTGCGATTTCTATACAAATAACCAAAAATTCACGAGCTCGGTATGCCAGAATTAGAGAGCGGAGTATCACGATCCATCACGGACGTCAATCTGGGACGAAGTTTTGCGACGACGACTACGACAGTAAGGGAGTCGTGCGACCAACAAATTTTTGATGGCGAGAACCATAATCTCCTCTATTTGCCTTTCATTTTATTTTTTGTGAATTTTATGAACTCTGTTAATTAGACTCAATTTGAATTATTGAAATTACATTTTTAATTGTTATTTAGGAGACTTATGGATATTTACGAATGAGATCTAGCATGTTGTTATTTTTAATTCATCTTCTACTTGCATGTTGTTATTTTTTGTGAAATTTTTTATGTTTATGATCTTATTTAAGACGTCATTAAATATTTATTGAGACATATGCTAGAACGTATAAGTGGTTAAATCGAGTTACACAGTTTAAGCTTACTGTGTTTTCATAACATTTATTCTAACTTATATGGTCTTAAGATTTGCACTATAAACTGAATCTTTAGTAATATTTCACGATTTATAAGTTTAAATCGTAAGTGTAAAAGAATTAAATAGGAGACAACGTCAACTCTGATTCATTAGATATTCTAGACTGAATCGTACTGATGCCGTAACAACCACTGCAGCATCGTAAAGAGCAGTTTAAGTAATTAGTTAATTCGATAAAATTTGATCAAGATATTTTTTATTTCTCAGTTCAAACACCATATTACTTTTCTGTACTTTTAATTTATTGTTAGTTAGTTTAGAAAAATCATAAAATCCAAACTTTATCTTCCTTTCTGTACTTTTAATTTATTGTTAGTTAGTTAATTAAAAATTGACTTATCCTCATAAGATCGACATTTTATTACTACTATTGCAACGCGTGCATTTGCATTAACTCGCAATTACATTTATGCGCAACACTAATTGATATCAAGTTTTGTAAAACTATCAGACAAATCATTTGTCAATGGCCAGCAAAAATAGAACCAATCATAATTAAGAATTGCTTAAAAAGAAGATTTAATTATTTGAGCGGATTGGAGGATATGGGCAAAGTACAATAAGTTGAAGAAATCATTAACTCTTGAATTGAATTGCAATGAATCAGGTTTCTTGAGTAAATCCACGAAAATAAATTGTGTAGATTGTCGTCTTTATCTCATTCATGAGATCATGGTTGGCCGCCTGTTGGGAAGAAAGATGAAGTGAACCAAAAGTATCAAACCTGGTTTCTTATTTGTTAGTTGAATCTAGACAAAGACGATGATAGGATTTTGGTGGGATAGTGATATATGTGGAGATTTCACGCAGAACATTTACCAAATCAACTTTTATGGAAGAGAATGTTACACACCAACACAACAGAACACAGACATCATTCTGAGTTCTTCAAGGAGAAATCTATCATCTATTTTCCCTAATAAAGCTTCTTTCCGAATAATTTTTCTGGACAAAATGAATTGTTTTTACACAACATACTACACAGATGACACCTCTGGTGTCGTGTGCGTATCATATGAACTCTCAACTAAATTTCTTTGGAAGACATAATGCAAGAATTAAGTAAAAGTAAAAGAAGCATAAAAATAAAATTCATACCTATATGTTGCTACTTCTTTATCTTGTTCCCTAAAGAGATCCTCTTTAGCCCAAGCCTGAAGATTACATGAAACAGTGACACAATTATTCATCAAAATAAGTCCATTACAACTCTTTTAGTCTTCCAGCATACATGTAAAAATGACTCAATCATATTGGTTCTTCAAAGCTTTTTATATTCTTAATCAGTTGTAAGTGATCTATGGCAAGTTTTTTTAGTACTTTTCTTCAAATAAGATTTGCTTTGCTATGTGAAAAAAGGAGATCATTTCAAGCATCACCAAAAGACTAAACGTACTGCTTCATTATCTAATTTAACGGCATGGATCTCTCTATCTTTGTCTTCAATTTTTCGTTCCAATTCACTAATGGTCTGGTCCCTTCCACACAGTTGTTCCTGAACAACCAAATTTCCATTACAATTCTGAATATCATAAGGAAAATTCTCAGAAAACAACTTGAGGACTAAAGTTACAGGTCAGTTAATAATTCTGAATAGAAAATTCGTTTTTTTTGTAAGAAGGATTCATTGAAATATTTAGAGGAATCTGCTTCCCAGAAGAAAACAGGAAACATGTAGTGACAGCATTTGTCAAGGGCAACATATAGAAATCGACATTGACAAATCATCGATGGGAAAGATAATCACTATTTTTTATATCATATTATTAACAAAAATTGTATGCAATTCAAAAAGAAGATTATCGAGCCATAACCAGATTGGCATGAACATTGTCAAATTTTCGATTGGAAAATAATCACTATTATTCATATCAAATATTTACATAAATTTTGATTGGAAAAATAATCACTATTATTTATATCAAATATTTACATAAATAGTATGTAAGTCAAAAAGAATATTATAGAACAACAACTAGATTAGAAAATCTTGCTCTTACAAAGACCAACCTGAAGCTCGATCACAGAATTACTTTTTTTCTTAATTTGAGCTTCCAAATTGTTCTGCATATCAAAGATCTCAGATCTTGCAATAATTTGAGCTTGAAGCTCAATCTCCATTTGTTGCAATTCACCTCTTTGTCGAGCAATGTCATGCAATTTCTGCTGCAAAATATCGTTATCAAGGTTTCCATCAATTGATGTTGAACATAGGCTCATGTCAAAAGGTCCTCGTCCCTGCTGCACCTTGATAAAAAGCAAATCATTGTCACTCTATTGATTTTTCTTAAATTAGTTATACATTTAGGAAATTGGGAATCTTTACCTCATAGATTGTTTTCTCATCTGATTTTCCTGTCTTTGAATTTTCCAATTCCTGATAAGATAATACATTAGACCAAAAGAATTTTTTGAGGAAATAGTCATAAAACATAGAACTATTTTTAAGATGCAAGCTTAAGTTACAAGATTCTTTTTTTGGCTGGTTTACACTTTCTTTTTCTTGGATGCGTATGAAAGTCATATATCTAGAAAAAGTATACAAAATAAATTTTCTACAGAGAAAAGAATAAAATCAGACACTGATTAATGGAAGTCCTTTGGTTGCTTAAAACAGCATTTCAAATTACTAAATTGCTTTCTCTGGATTTGATTTCTTAAAACAGTATTACAAGTTATTAAATTTTTTTCTCTGTATTTCGTCAGATCTTTATTTTCGAAACATAGACTAGTAATGGGGTTGTTCACGTACGAAGATAATAGTTCATCAAACATGCTGAATAATTTTGAATATAAACATGGCAAGGAAATCTCAAACATGATCATTATTAGTTCGTCAAGCAGCAATTCGACAACTAGAAAACTAAGTATCCGTGTACATATGGTTTGATAGACAAGGGTTATAAAAATTCAGATTTCTAAAAGTAGGGCGAGTTCCATGTTCACATTTGACAACAGTAACGATAAAAACGAGTTTTCCGTAAACAAATACCTCATCCCCGGAATCAATAACGGAAATAGAGGTCCAGTTCTTCTGAGCCCGGTATGTCTGCGATGAGCCCGCGCGTTGGGCGGGCGCGGACTCCATCGGATGAGGAAGTAGGAAAGCGGTGGAATCCCAAGTTCTGGCAAGTACCCTTCGTAAGTGTGACCACGAAAAACCCTAGAGATTGGAAAAGGGGGGAAAGGTAAAGGGCCTTGAGAGACGACGAAGAAGCAGAGAGAGAGAGAAATCGAGAGGAAGAGGGAAGCTCCCGCCATTTATAGGTGAGCTGCTGAATGTTTTAGTTGAGGAGTTGAGTGAGCCATCGGCTCATCGTGTTTTCCGGACCTAATTGAACCGGAGCAATTTCGGTTTGAAACTTAACCAAATGATCGAACCTAATCAATTCTATTGATTTTTCATGTTCATTCCGGTTCGTTTCGGTCTGTATTTCTTCGCTTCATCTTTGTTGCACTCGTTTTGTGCTCGGTTTTGTTCGTTTTAGTTTGTCCCCGTTTAGATTTGCTGATGTGTTTTTCAGTTTGGATTTGGCCCAATTAAAGCACAGATATTTTATTAAAATATAAATAATTATTTATTATATTTATTATATAAATCATAACTAAACCTAAGATAAAAATATGCACCTAGCATTACCGTATATATTGTGGAACGGGTTTTAACTCGGTTTGGTTCTAACAATAGTTTATCTGGTTCAACCCGATAAATTGGCTGTCCAGACGGAACAGAAAAGACTTCAAGGGCTATAAAAACGGCAAAGCCCAAACTAGAATTCGACCCGATACGGCACCCGAGCCCGAGCTCAATCCCCATCTTAAAACCCGAATGACCGACGAGGATTCATTCAATCTCCTCGGCGACCCGACGCAGCCTCCCTCTCGCGAATTCTGGAACCCTTCTCCTCCATCAGAAGGTTAAACGAAGCCAAAATTGGCGGTTTAATCCAATTTTTTCTACTATTCCTGGATTTCTTAAGCAGAAACGAGCATGGGGTCGGAGACCAAGTTCTTGCAGGAATTGTTATTGTACGCTGCAAGTGCAGCACTAAGCTGCTTGGTTTTGTTCGCCGGTCTCAGACACCTCGACCCCAACCGCGAGGCTTCTAAGAAAGCTCTTGAGCACAAGAAGGAAATCTCCAAGCGATTGGGCCGTCCTCTTATCCAGACTACTCCCTACGAGGTTCTCTTCTACTTCTGCTTCTACTGCACTTTAAAAAAAAATTTCATCTGTCTCTTATTATGCAATATGCAATAAAACGGTTTCTTTATTTTTTTTTTTGAGAATGAGTTGGGGAAATTATGAATCTAAATCTTTTCATATTCCTTTAATCTACAGTTTCAATTTTTATCATGTCTCTTACGAGGTTCTCTTCTACACTTTCTTTTAATTTTTATCCTATCTCTCTTATTATGCAATAGAACGGATTTCTGATTATTTGCTGAGAATAATTAGGTGAGTTAGAAATCTGATTCTTTTCATATTCCTTTAATCTGCAGTTTAATTTTTTTCCAGGATGTTATAGCATGTGATGTAATTAATCCGGATCATATTGATGTCGAATTCAACTCTATTGGAGGACTTGAAACCATCAAGCAAGCTCTATTTGAGTTGGTGATTCTTCCCCTTAAAAGACCTGACTTATTTGCATACGGGAAGCTTCTTGGCCCTCAGAAAGGTGTTTTGCTATATGGACCACCTGGTACAGGTAAAACTATGTTGGCAAAGGCTATTGCAAAGGAGTCTGGAGCTGTTTTCATTAACGTAAGGATATCAAATTTGATGAGTAAATGGTTTGGGGATGCACAAAAACTTGGTATGTTGTTATTTATCCTATAGACCACCTACCACAGATGAGCTTTGTTTTTCATGCCCTGAAACACTTGTTATGGTTATTTCTATGTTACCGTCTTTGCAGTGGCTGCTGTTTTTAGCTTGGCTTACAAACTTCAGCCTGCTATTATATTCATAGATGAGGTTGATAGTTTTCTAGGGCAACGACGCACTACAGATCACGAAGCCTTAACGAACATGAAAACCGAGTTTATGGCATTATGGGATGGATTTACTACAGATCGTGAGTATACCTTTCAAGAAATGTTTGTAAATATCCTTGTTTATGAGATGCTAAGGAGCTGGTTAAGAGGGGTTTAATATTGATTTAGCAATCTGTGTGTTTCCTTTAGTCCAAGTTACTTTAAGGACTACTTATTATATATGATTTCTGTTTTTATAGAGAATGCTCGTGTGATGGTTCTTGCTGCCACAAATCGACCATCAGAACTTGATGAAGCAATACTTCGCCGTCTTCCTCAGGCATTTGAGATAGGGATTCCAGATCGTAAAGAGAGAAGAGAAATACTTAAGGTGATTTTGAAGGGTGAAAGAATCGAAGACGACATTGACTATGATCATATAGCTAGCTTGTGTGAAGGGTACACTGGTTCAGATATACTTGAACTTTGCAAGAAAGCAGCATATTTTCCAATAAGGGATTTGCTGGATAAAGAAAAGAAAGGGAATCCATCAAATGTAAGAATACAGCATCATACACATTTGCTACCTTTTGCTTTTAACGGCCTTTTATATTGATAGAATTGAGTCATTTGCTGTTGACTGACAAAATTTGATTGCAGTTAATTAGATAACGGGAATATTTTGTCTATCCTTAATACATCGGCAATAATTTGTTTTGATTATGATACAAGTATATGATAAGGCACAATCTATAGGGTAATGAAATAATATCTGCTTTTAGGGATGAAGGCCCAATCTATTAGTGGTTTGAAATCTAGTCATTAGCAATATCAAGAAAATTTAGGGTATGTTTTGAGGGTGATAAGCCGCCTTTAAGGTGCTCAGATGAAGTAAATTTTTCTAATTGCTTGTATGTTCGTTATCGTTTAATCAATTGTTTTCATATTCTTTGTCTTGTTCTTGGTTTGTTCTTGGTATTTGATCTTTGATAGGAAAGACCCTATCAGTTTAGCTACCCAACAAGTATGCTTTTCTGAATATTTGATTACTTCTGAGGTAAGTAACCTATTTTGGCAATTTTCCAATTTTTAGGAACCTAGGCCATTATCTCAATCAGATCTAGAGAAAGTGCTATCCACAACAGTAAAAACAAAGGTCGCAGCTGGTGAATACACTGGATTGGGCGTACAATCTACTGGGTGGACAAGGCCGAGGGAATCCAGTGACTATCAAGTCCAAGCAGCAATAAATGAACTCTCTAAGATTGTGGTATCCCAAATACTTAACATTCAGTCAGAGTCCCAGGAGCCTTAAAAATATTTCAACTGTGACTATAGTTGACTATAGTTCTTTCTCTGGGAAGAAAATCAAGTTTGGCGATAGCTGCAAAAGCGTGTGTCTAAGTAATTATTATTAAAACAATTGTTTTAGGCACTTGTAGCACTACATATTGGCTTTTTTAATTGTTTGTTTAGAGTTAGTTGGTGAAGAGCAAGGCAAAATTCAGTGTGAAGTATTATTATAGGCTTGGTGCGGCAAGCCACTAAAGCTTCACACAATAAAAGAGAACTACCTTCTGTATTCATTGTTGAATTTAATTGCTTCAGTTGCTAGACTTACATTGTGGCTTGTCTTAACAACTTTTCTTCTATCTTTTTTCCTCATCTTTTATGTCTATTTTTGTGAGTCGGCATCTGATTGGAAGAAGAAACCAAACATAATTGTGTTTCGACTCCCAAATTATTGTGAGTTTGCATCCAGGGTTCTGATTGGCTGCTGACCAAATGAAATCCGAGGTGGGAGTCGGTACAAATTGAAGCTCAAATGCTGCCTTGAATGACATTCATAGGCGAATGAGCTAAGGGATTACAGGTTATGGATTATGATTTCATGCATTATAATTGCTCTTCCCTAACCTTTTTTTTCAAGTTATCTGTAATTGAACAGCTAAGAAATAGGTATATGAAGTGCAGAGCAAATCCGAGAAAGGTGGAGAGATCGACAAAATATCACAAATACGTACATAAAGCTATTGACCTCCATTCCGTTTTCCTTCATGACAACATCATCGCATGGTCCGAGAACTTCAAAATTATCAGGTAAGCTTGCTTACCTTCTAATTCTAACCTCGATGGGTTGTTGACTAATTGGCTCGTGCGTCCGATGATCAATAGAGTGCAGAATTAAATGGTAGAATCTCGATTACCCAAAAACCTCCATTTCGTTTTCCTTCATGACAACATCATCGCATAGTCCGAGAACTTCAAAATTATCCGGTAATGCATGCTTACCTTCTAATTCTAAACCTTGATGGGCTGTTTACTAACTGGCTCGTGCATCAAAATTATCCAATGATCAATTGGGTGCAGAATAAAATGGTAGAATCTCGATTACCCAAAAACCGGGCAGGCGCTTAGCCTCCTTAAGAACACAGTTAAGCTAGTAAATAGTACAAATACAAGGATTATTTGCCATTTCAAAGTTGATGAAAACTTGTGTGTCCAAAATTTGACTTCTCTTTCAATCTTCTCCAGCCACTGCTGGAAGTCCTTCCTTGAACCATGAATACAAGCCTCCTTCCAAGTGGAATACATGTGTGTAGCCATTAAGAACCAGCAAGTAGGCTGCTATCAGCGATCTGTTCATGTTCCGAACAAACCCAGAATCGAAATCATTAAAGAAAAAAGCTCAGAAAATGGAGAAGAAAACGAAGAACAAACCTCGATTGTTGACCCTCGGGGAGATTTTGGGTGGGTTTCATCGTCCCCCCGGAAGAACGGGCGACTATTATCTTCGCATCTTTAGACATCTTCGATTCCACAACTTTCAGAAGCAAAATCCAAGTTCAGAAATTCGAAAAAAAAATTGCAGACAACAATGGCGGATTCTCTTACTTTGGAGAAATTCTGGGTTCTCTTCTGTTCCAGAAAAGATACCGAAAAACGCAAATGCAACTCTCCGGGCAATGTCCCAAGCTGTCCACTTCTTTATCAGCCGGTAAACTTGGACGTTTACGGCGGCCGGCGGATGGCCCTGTAATTTCGGCGTCAGAAAGAAGAAACAGGCTCGAGTTTAGTGAGAGAAAATCACAAACTCAATCAAGAGTGAGAGAGAAAGGAACAAGAAAGACCAGACCAGAACCTCTTTGAACTCTGCTTCAGGTCTAACGTCAAGAATCACGAAATTATTTTCGTTTTGAAGACGCAGAGCTTCTTTCACGTCCAACACTTCTCACCTTCTTCTGCAGAAGAATTTCCCGTTTAATCTTCCACTCTTCTTCGGCTAAACTCCTCCAAAAAACCAAACTCCAAATTCAGAATCGAAAAAACCGGAGATTTCATTTTCATTGGTATGGAAAGCTTGATGGGTTCGTGTACCTGGTGATTTCGCCGACTTAGTCTCCGTGTTCTGGATGTGGAGGCCTCTGGAGATCGCCGGCGAACAAGAGGTTTGGCCGGAGAAGCGAATCGATCCAAGAGAGAAAGTGGAAGAGCAATGGTCGGAGAGTGAGAATTTTGGGTCGAAAATGGATGGTAGATTAGGGGGGATGGAAGTGAAGGCCGCCATTGATGAGAAGCTTGGAAGAAGAGCGAGAAATGAAGATGAACAGGGGTGGGAATCGAGAAAGTGAAGATCTTTGAGCAAAATCTGAGGCTGCTGTCACCTCATCTCTGAATTCCAAAAAAGGCTATTTACCTCGCCGCCCTTCAAGGCCTCAACATCCCGACCCGACGATTTATGAAAAGTTTAAGTTACGGTAACTTAGCGGCTCAGAGATGAAAGACTCATACTTATTGTCAGAATGAACTACCTTATATTGAAGGTAACAACTCTCTCACTGTGACAGTGCAAACTTCGACATTAATGGAAGTCAAAGTGTTGAATTTTTCCAGTGAAATGTGTGATTTTTTTTAAGATGGTACAGGGTGGAGGGGTCCAACCGACAATGATTCTTCGAACTTTACTAATCAGGACTTTGACACGTTCCAAATTTATTCTAGATTAATTTCCTCCCATGTTTTTGTAAAACTTCGAGAAATCCTTTGTTCTTGATTAATTTGATTAATTCAATCCTTAGAAAATATATAATCTAACTCTCTCCGGCACTCTCCGGCCAGATTCCGGCACGGGATGGACAATTCATCTGGCTGTACCACCTACGAGAAGCTCTACAGCGTTGCCTCCTGGGTCGGCACCAGCGTCTCTTCCGCCTTTCATGTGCAAATCTAGTTTACTTGGGTTTTCGAATTCATGCGCTGAATCGTCAGCAAAGATGTGAAGAATACAGAGTTTCATAAGCAAATCTAAACCTTCTTCCGCGTCCATGAATTCGAGTATAGAGGATAAACAAGAACATAGCGATGTTCAAACTTCAAACAAGAACACGATCAAATGATAAAAGATTTCAACACAACAATCAAAACATATGATTCTGGTAATGTAAATCTATGCATCAAGTTTGAAAATCAAGAAAGAACTTTCAGGCAGATATTTTTCTTGAATATAGCTCATGTTTCTCCCACACAGTGAAGAAAGAGGGGTTCCCAGGCAGGAAATACATCTTCATCGATCCCCTATGCCAATTTCAAGACAGAAACATCATGCTCAAATGAATCAATTCATCACCCAGATCGCAAAACCTAAACTTTGATTTGGATGCGATCTCTGAATCGACAAACAGAATCGCGTTTTGGATTTATAGCTCAAAAATTCACATCAATACCAGAAAAATATTAGGGCAATGAATATGTTTAATCCTTTTCAAAACATAATATTTTTATGCGATCTCTGAATCGATCGGAGCTCAAAATATCACATCAAAACCAGAAACAGATCAGAGCGATGAATATGCTAAATTCTTTTCAAAAACTAGAATTTTTTGGATGCGATCTCTCAATCGATTGGAATGGCGTTTAGGAGAATTTATAGCTCAAAAATCACATCAATACCAGAAACATATTAGAGCAATGAATATGTTTAGTTCTTTTCAAAACCTAATTTTTTTTGGATGAGATCTCTGAATCGATCGGGCGTTTTGGAGAATTTATGGCTCAAAATATCACATCAAGACCAGAAACAGATCAGAGCAATGAGCATGTTAAATTCTTTTCAAAACCCAATTTTTTGTTTTGTTGCCATCTCTTAAACGATAAACAGAATCACGTTCTGGAGAATTTATAGCTAAGAAAATCACATCAAAACCAGAAACAGATCAGAGCAAAGAATGTGTTAAATTCTTTTCAAAACCTAAAATTTTTGTTGCTATCTATAGTCAAGTTTCGCAGAATTCATGGCTCAAAAAATCACATCAAAAGCAGAAACAGATCAGAGCAATGAATATGTTTTCTTCTTTCCAAAACCTAAATTTTTGGTCGCGATCTCTGAGTCGATAAACCGAATCACGTTTAAGAGAAATTACAGCTCAAAAAATCATATCAAAACCAGAATCAGATCAGAGCAATGAATACGTTAAAATCTTTTAAAAACCTATATTTTTTTGGTTGCCACCTCTGAATCGATAAACGTGACAATTTATAGCTCGAACAATCTCATCAAATCAAGAAACAGATCACAGCAATGAACATGTTTAATTCTTTCCAGCTTCAATTCCGATTGAATCTGTCATAAATAAAATCAAGAACCATAACCGGAGCAATTGAAAAGAGGGAAAGAGGAGAGAGAAAAAGACCTGGAAGAGTTCTCAAACGGGGAGTTTGGCGACGTCGGATTGAGAAGCAGGGAGCTGAGGAAGATGGATAGGGGCGGAGGAAGAAGGAGCGGTGGATGGCACGAGAGGAAGGTCATGAGCCTCGTCGGGATCGTCGTGGTCGTCGGAGGTGGCGAGATTGATACAGGAGCAGCGGTCAAGGGAGGCGAAAAAGGCGGAGGAGACGCTGGTGCCGACCCAGGAGGCGACGCCGTTGAGCTTCTCGTAGGTGGTACATCCGGATGAATTGTCCATCCCGTGCCGGAATCTGACCGGAGAGTGCCGGAGGGCGCCGGAGAGAGTTAGAGAGAGGTTGGTAGCGGAGAATGAAGATATACAGGGCAGGTTGGCTGAGTCCCAAGGATAAATAAAAATCCTTCCTTTCGATCAATTTCCGTATACGTTTCTTATAAATACAATTAAAAATTATAAAACCTTTTTAAACCTCAATCTTTGAAAATTGATTACTTTAAGGACCGTAGTTTTAATTTAAACCCTCAATTTTGGATATGGATTGCTGAATTTTTAAAAATTATGAAATTGAGAATTGGACTATGAATCAAAAAATGATCTAAAATTATATAAAATTCAACTTAAAATTAAATAAAACTTCTATAAACTTAGAAATTAATTCTAGACTCAGTTAAATCACTCAAAATTTTACTCAAATATAATAAAAGTAATATTTTTTAAATATAGAATTGGATACAGACAAATCGGAATTGACCCGTATTTCACAGTTCCTATTCACCTCAAAATTGGCCCAATCCGGCTCGGTCTGTGTCCACCTTACTTTAAACTTTAAAATTTAAACTTGGGATCGAACGAAGAAGAACTGAGAACCAATAAAGAAAATCGAGAAAAAAACGGAGGTCTTCTTCTTTTCTTGACCTAAGAAGGAACCCACTTTGGTTCTCATCTAATTAAAATAAAATCGAGGTGAACTTAACCGATTCTGCTCTTACGTAGTCACACTGCATTTTTGTAATAAAAACATGTCAAAAGATGTAAACTTTTTCTTCGAATTTCACGGTGAATTTGGTATATCATGAAAAAACAATCTTCTGAATTTATTTTTGAATACTTGTAAGAAAAATATAGAATTGTAGTATAACTCTCCCTCTAAGTTAGAGTCGTTCTCGTCTAATTTGAGTGATTGGACCGAGTTTGGAATCGGATTTTGAGTTTATATTCTATTTCATTTGATTTTATGTTAAGTTTTATTTGATTTTAAATTATTTTTTTATTCATGGTCTGGTTCTGGATTTCACAGTTTTTAAAATTATACCACAATTCTGGTCTGATTATAACCACATTCACCTGGCCCGTTGTCTTTATTTAACAGGTCGACTTAGCATCTTCCTTCGAGTCAATTATTGTAAAATTAATAGTGGTCGTGGTGACACTGTGCTTGTACTCTTGTGATGGTAGGGTCGGACTTGACCTGTTACGATCACTGCACGCACAAATCAACGATCTGAAGCAAATAAATTAGGCTTCAATATCATAATTTCACGGTCAGACAATTTTGTGGAACCATCGAGCCAATATTGTCTATTTGGTATTGAATTCCACGTGATTTTTTATTAGAACATACCCAAAACGTATTGTGACACATTTATATTAAAAAATTATTTATAAACTATTTTTAATCTCTATTACGAGATTGCACACCTTCATACCCTCTATAAGTTAATTGTGACAATATTCCGTGAGCATGGACCAAATTTCAAATCGAGTCCCATTTAAGCGACAATGATAGGCTAACAAAAGGTATAAACTTTGTGAATATTTGATGATTAAATGATTGAATTTGGGTGGGTTGGTTGAGCAATCTATCTCGAGCTTAGCTCCCATTCCTTGGATTAAATATTCAATACCCACAATTCCTGTTCTGCTTCCAACTATCCAATCCGAAATGAACGGACTTTCAAACTCTCTATTTCTCACAAAACCATCCATGCCGACGGTGACGACGCCGGCGACTGCGACGGTGACGGCGACAGACAGCACAGCTTACTCTCCTAGGAAAATCAGTTGACGTTCTTCGTTTCGTTGCTACGTCAATATACTTTCTGTAAATTAACCTCAATTCCCAACATGAGCAAGCAATGTTATAAGGAGGTTTCGGTGCTTTGCTTCCCCTGTTTCCAATGACTTTCTCTCTCCTCGTCTAAAATGGAGGAGAGAGAAAGCTAGCTCTTCTTCTTCCCCAAGTAAAGCATCTAATTTCAAGGTTTCTTCTTCATCAATGGCTACTTTATCATCTTCTATTTGATCTTCGCCATTTTCATCTTCATACAACTACACACTTCACGGTAAAAAGCCATGGAAATGGAAACAACCGACATCATCGTCTCTGTTTTTTGTTCCACGTTAATGGTTTTTATAATTACAGGAGTCGCCGGAGAAGTCGGAGTAAACTACGGCACGGCAGGAAACAATCTTCCACCTCCGTCAAAAGTCGCCGGCTTCATCTCAAAATCCACCATTATCGACAGAATCAGACTCTTCGACGCCGACCCAGAAATCCTAAAAGCCTTCGCCGGAACCGGAATTTCATTCACAGTCAACGTTCTGAACAACCAAATCCCGGAGCTCACCAACTCAACCGCCGCCGACCGGTGGCTCCGTACGAATGTCCGTCCTTACATACCACAAACAAACATAACACGGATTCTCGTCGGCAACGAAGTTCTCTCCTCCGGCGACAGATTGTTGATCGAGAGCTTAGTTCCGGCCATGGAGACCCTTTACGGAGCTCTCGTGGACGCCGCCTTGGACGGCCAAATCAAGCTCTCAACGCCGCACTCTCTCGGCGTTTTGTCAACTTCATCGCCGCCGTCAAATGGAAAGTTCAGAGAGGGCTACGACGTCCACGTTATAAAACCTTTGCTCACGTTTTTAAGAGCAACCAAATCGCCATTCATGATCAACCCATATCCATTTTTTGGCTGCTCCGGCGAGACCTTGGATTACGCACTTTTCCGGCCAAACTCCGGCGTCCTCGATCAAAACACGAAGCTTTCGTACAATAACATGTTGGATGCTCAATTAGATGCTGTTTTTTCAGCTATGAAGGTTTTGGGATTTGATGACGTCGAGATTGTGATATCTGAAACTGGGTGGCCGTCTGAGGGGGAGCCTACTCAGATCGGAGTTGGCCGGGAAAGTGCTTCCGATTATAACGGAAATCTGATCCGTCACGTCAACTCCGGTCTGGGTACTCCTCTCATGCCGAACCGGACCTTCGAGGCTTACATTTTCGCTCTCTTCAACGAGAATTTGAAGCCCGGACCGGTATGCGAAAGAAACTTTGGCCTTTTTGAACCGAACATGACTCCGATTTACGACGCCGGAATCCTACGGCCGACGGGAACTTCACCGGCGCAAAAGGCCGGTAAATCACTTTCCGTCACAGTCGCTTCATGCAGCTTGATTGGTTTGTGGATTTGGTTGTGACACTCGACTCAGACGCTGACGTCGCAGCCGGACGGATCCTGACGGTGATGCCGGACAAAAACACGGCCGGTCGTATTTTCTCTCCGGTGAGATTCGCCATAAACGCCGAATCCAAGCCAAGAGAGGGAATCATTTCTGTGATTTCTAAGACACAGAGCCTCGCACGAGTCTAGATCCAAAAGGGCGATTGAAATTGGTTCTGAAACTGGGATTTCCCTTCCGGCAACTCAATTCAGGCGGAGGCAGCGGCGGCGCCAGCATGCTGACGGAGGAGGAGAAGAAGAGCGGAGAAGTTCCGGTTCTCTGAATAAATCGCCATAGCTTTGAAGCTTGTAGCCCAGAACAAAATCAAGAACATAAAGATAATGAAACAAAACTAAGATTATTTCAAGCGATTGAACAAAATCAGTTCTTTTCCTGTAATTAGTTTCGATTTAAATATAATTTTATAAGAATTAACCCGCTGGGTCGGGTTACGGACCCGACCATTCCAACCCGACGTATACCGAAATAATAACACGTGGCATCTACGAACCAGGCTCAGGTAGGGCCCTCTCTTCCCCATCGTTTTCCCCTTATT
Organism: Begonia fuchsioides; assembly: GCA_003255005.1. Classification (NCBI taxonomy): domain Eukaryota; kingdom Viridiplantae; phylum Streptophyta; class Magnoliopsida; order Cucurbitales; family Begoniaceae; genus Begonia; species Begonia fuchsioides. The sequence goes on along the minus strand of QAOC01011422.1, from coordinate 32,459 downwards.
CCATCGATTGTAACACCGCTCTGCAATTTCTAGGGTTTTACTACGCTCTTCTTCGTAATTTCTCAAGATCCGTTTTCTAGGTCTCGCTCCACCATGGCTGAGTGGCGGGAGCTTCTTCAATCCATTATCATAGGCCTCATTTTCTCCTACCTTCTCGCCAAGCTCATATCCCTCGTCCTCTCCTTCAAAGATGAAAATCTCTCCATCTCTCGCGTCGCTACCACCCCCGATGAAGATATTACCACTCCCCACCAGTTCGATGCGAAATCCCAGCTAGAACATCACCCGCTTAAGCCCGGATCGTCTTCCCCCAATTTGGACTTGGCTCCTGATTCCGATTCGTTGATCGCTGAGCAGGGTAGTTTGAGAAATGATAGTGAGTACGATGACGAGGATGATGATTGGGAGGGGGTTGAGAGTACGGTGTTGGACGAGTTGTTCAGCGCCGCCACGGCTTTTGTGGCAGCGGCGGCATCTGATCGTCTTTCTCAACAGGTGCCAAATGACGTCCAGCTCCAATTATACGCCTTGTACAAGATTGCCACTGAGGGGCCATGCAGCGCACCGCAGCCGTCCGCACTTAAGATGACCGCTCGGGCTAAGTGGTATTTCTCTTTGTAGTTGCCTTTTTTTCTTGTTTTTTTTTCATTGTTACTCAGTAGAACCCTTTTGTTTTATATTTCAGCTCAGCTGTGTTATATGTGAAGTTGCGTTTTATGTATGCAAAATTTGATCATTTATTGCTGAATGAACTTTGAATAAGCTACTTTCTGGGGATAGCTGAATTTACTTAACCGCCCACGCATAGGGAACAAGGCTATGTTGCTGATTTCAATATTTTGATTATGGATTTACCATATCCCTCACAGATAACTTTTCAAAAGAAGATGTTAAGCTTCTCATAAAATGTTTTTATTATTGGTACAAGTTCTTTTTTCATGTTGAGTATTTGAAATAATTTTGTATTAACTTGTATTAGGCAAGCTTGGATGAAAATGGGTGCACTGCCTCCAGAGGAAGCAATGCAGAAATACATTGATATTGTAACAGACATATACCCGTCATGGACAGCTGGTTTGGTATGTTCAGATTTTCCTTTTCTCTCATATCCTGTTTGTTCCTAGATACTATTTGGTGATCCCACGGATGATTATGTTAACTTATATATGAAATCTAGAAATCTAGAGCTGTGGAAACTCATGCAGCAAGTGGGGATTCGAAAGGACCAATGGGCCCGGTTTTTAGTAGTTTCGCTTATGAGGAAGAAGCAGGGAATGAGTTGTAAGGTTCTTTATTGAATCTTAATTATTTTTTTATTCATGGAAACCTTTCTCTATCTTAAGGTGGCTTCATATAGTAGCATGTTGATATTTTCAATTAATCTGTTATTAGCGTCGACTTCAATTTGAGATTTTTGTGCTATAGGTTGCTAATATGTTTTATTAACCAACCAGTTATTTATCTGCACTCATGATTGTCATAATTTTTTTTTAAAATCCTTGTAGTGTAGATGTTACTTTGCATCAAGAACGAGTGTGTGATGGATTTGTTGGATATTCATGAATTGTGTTCCTTTATAACTTTGGACAAGTAGTTGCATCCCGATCTAAACTGAGGATACTAGCACCAAAATTCTCTCTTATATTATTGGTATTTCCACGGAGTTTTGGAATAGGCTGATATATTTGATTTCCAGTTACTGACATGCAATGGATTTTCTTACTTTATCTCAAAATCAACATAATGTCCTTCAAGAAAGTTTCTAATGTGTAATTTTTTCATCTCTCTCTCATCGTTTTGAAATCTCCTATTGTTGTGGACGAAATAAATATCATATGGCTAATGAAAGAATTTCATTTTACAGGAAAATGGATGCTATTCATGGCTTTGCCAGAGAAGGAGAAGAACAAAATTTACTTCAATGTATAGAAAGCGGGGTTTCGGTCAATGTTAAGGGTTTGTTTCTTGATGACCTATGCTTCAATTATTTCTTGGTGTTTCTTTGGTAGATAATTTTTTTTCTGAGTATCTCTTTGTGTCATTTCTTTATGCTTGAAGTTCTACTAATTCTTATTGTGACACATTTCCCAAGATTATACATGAGTTTTTAAAGTGAGCAAGGAGTAGGTAAAATATTTTTTGGATTTATTAAATTTATTACCGTCAAAAGGACACTTAGACTTGCTCTATCTGAATTGTGGTTAACTAAGATAATTCTTCCAATAGTGGCCTTCTCCAAATATCGTGGCAAATATTACGTGGAAAAAATTCTTCTGTTATGTATGCCATTAAATATGTCACATTTTTGTTACGTGATTTTATTTAATTTGCATTTTCCATCGAGTAACAATTCTTTATAGAACAATATTGATGATTTAGCAGTTGTCGGAGTGAAACAAGTGGGAATATTGGAAATTTTGTCAAAGGGGGATTTAAGTATTATAATTAGGCGAGTTACTTATAAATAGAGGGATATAGAGAGAGTGAACAAAGAAAGATTTCGTAACAATGACCCATTTTATTTGATAAAAATTTTATCGATGAGGATTTAAGTTCAAGGAGTTATTTGCTTAAAATATATTATAAGGTTCTATTTGCTCTCTCTTATGTTTAGGAGATAGCGTGCATATGACCATTTATTTTAGTTGTACGGCGAGCACTTACTGACAATTAGTGCATATATGACATTTAAAGCCTAATTGATGAATTGCAGACAGTGAAGGTCGAACTCCTCTGCATTGGGCTGTGGATCGTGGACACTTGGGCATTGTAGATCTGCTTATTGGAAAAAATGCTGATGTGGACTCCAAGGTAGCTCTATGATTATTTGTCAAGTATAGTAAATAATCTTATCCTTCATCTCACTGACTCTATACTTCTGTTTTCGAGAAAAAAACCAGTAAAATGTGGATTTTAGATGAAGGTTTAGTCAAATACTTGAATGTCATCATTTGAACTTGGTTTATTGAATGCTCCAATTTGACCGTTTTCCATAGGGGTGGACAAGAAATACCTAAACGGACCTGATTGGATCATAATGTTTTGGTCCAATTCTGGTTTGTCTTGATAATTTCCGGTCCTTGTCTTCATCTAATAATTTTAAAAATGAAACATATTAGTCTGGTCCTATTATTCTCAAAAACCAGACCGGACCGGACTATGAATTTCTAATAAAAATTGACGAATAATAATGTAGTAGATAATTTCAATAAAAATGCAATTTTAATTTTTCCTATATTATATTTTTAGTAATTTTATAATCAATTAGTGTATTTTTTGTATAATATTTCATTTTCTTATATTAAATACTATGTATTTTGTTGAGTTTGATTTAATTTAGATATTAATAATTTTTATTGATCTTAAATTTATTTTATTGTATTTTATTGGAAAAAAAAATTGACCGGATCGGAAATTTTGGTCTGGTCCTAGTCATATCCGGTATTGATTTTGGTCAAAATTTTAAAAACTGAAATATATTAGTATAATCCTATTTTTTCTAAAAATCGAACCGGACCGTGTTCACTCCTAATTTTCCGTGCTATAAATGTTCTTCGTTTGTAATGTTGATCTTTTAGGACATTGAAGGGCAAACTCCACTTCATTATGCTGCTGTGTGTGAGCGAAAAGAGATTGCAGAATATTTAGTGAAGCAAAATGCAAACACGAACGCTAAAGACGACGATGGAAACACGCCGGGCGATCTTTGTGGGTCGAGCTGGCCTTGGATTCACTCGGCTGGGAGCAAAGCTGACTGAGGTCAGCTTTGTTTGATGTTACAGGGAAATAATTCTTTGAAGAATTTCATTTTGATGTCTATAAATAGAAAACATATATATATATATAAAGCTATGTAACCCCACCTTCTCGTTTTAACACCATTTATCATCATCTGCATATATGTATTGGTGTCTAGCATTGTGTAACTCAAACTGAGTAGCTTTGTCCACCACTCTTTGGCTCACTCTCCTTTCTCCTTCACTCTTTAAACTAATGTTGAAATCTCATAAGGCCCCGACTCAAGCTCGGCCTATGAAGTCCTTTTTAATTGTGTTAGGCCTAGCAAAATTAGTATAAATACGTTAAAGTTTGGTCTTTGGAGATACGAAGAATTTAAGGTAAACTTTCGGGGAGAGATGAGCCTCCGTTAATTGTTCATCACAGGGAGATGAATTGTTCATCACAGGGAGATGAGAGCTTCCATGAATTGCTCTTTCTTTTGCATAATTGTGTTCTTTCTTGTATTCTTTCTTTTGTTCTTTCTTTGGTGCATGAGATAGGTCTCTCTTTCTTCTTTTTCACTCTTGATTGTGTCATTTTGAGATGTAGGGGACCATAATGTCGATTGTTGTGGAATTTGACCGTATTTATATACAATCTTCTACGATCTAGAATGGAACTAGTTTCGTTTGAACATGTTCGAATGTCTGTTTATTTTTGTTTGCAAATTGAATCTCGAGATTTTAGCGTTTAATAATACACATTTGTCGTGCGTTTTATCTTGAAAATCTACTATGCAAGTATTGTAGAGCATTCTGTCATGCAAGCATAATAATGTCTGTTTTAGGTCGGATGACTATACAAGTAATATTAGAACTGGTCCTCTTAGTTCCAATGCGGTCCTCTTGACAGAAGAAGATTATGATGACCCATCTTGCAATAGGGTCTCACATCGCTCGAGAGTTAAAATTGTAATGGAAGTGTGTTTAAATAACAATCTCGAGTCCTTGAAACCCAGATGCTGAATTATAATTTTTGATCGGATGGTACATAGAGAATTTGATCGTGATGGTGAATTATAATTTTTTGATCGGACGCTACTCAAACAATTTGATCGAATCATCAATAAAAGCTTTCTATTTATATATGCTCCCCCATATCCAACTGATTTTAACCGTTTTTCCCTCTTTTCTTATCCCACTATATGTACCTTCTTTCTCTCTCTATCTCTCCACTGATTCTCTTCCTTTCTCTCTCCCCTCTTCGATAATGGCCAAGGCGTTGATTTATTCCCTCCTAGCCGCGGCCATGGTCGTCTTTCTAGTCTTCCCACATTCCGGCCGTAGGCCCCACAAACCCACTGCCGTGAACCGCCGTCTCGGCACTGCGTTTCCGATCCCCACTTTCGACCCTTTGGTCGTGAAAATGGAACAGCACCCAGAGACCTCCGATGATCACCGTTTTCTGGACAAGACTAGCTTTCCCGGCGATGTCTCCGGAGAGAATCAATATTTCAGCGAGGAGGGGAAATTGAACATCACGTTGAGATTGGTCGTTTTGTTTCCGCTTTTGGACCGGGCGCCTAAAGACGACGCTGTTAATTTGGAGGAGCTTCGTTCTTGGCTCACCCGGCAAGCCGTCGAAAGACTGATTCATCGGACCCGTAAAGAGCTCGATTCTCATGATCGGAACGGCGACGGTGCCATTGAATTCGGCGAGTATTTGCCGCAATTCTCCGAGCAAGATATCGGTTGATACTTTGGTCGAATTTTACGTTTGATTTGTCTGGTTTGAAAAATCTGTCTGAAACAGCCAAAAATGGAACGGAGCATGGAGAGGCTGGATGGTGGCAGCAACAATTTATCAACGCCGACGCCGACCAGAACGGAATTCTGAACTCCAATGAATTTCATGAGTAATTTCTTGAATTTTCGCATCTTTTGTAGCTCAAATCTTCATGTTTTGATCTAATAATCTCTGTTGGACGCCATTTTCAGCTTTCTCCACCCAGAAGACAGCAATAACTCCAGAATTCAGACATGGTTGTCGAGAGAGAATATCAAGTACTTCCCACTTCCCAATCCCTGTCTTCGAAAAAGCTTGGAGTTTCATCCATGGCGACGATCTGACGTCGGATTTTCACTGATTTTACAGGCGCATGGATCACGACGGCGATGAAAAACTCAGTTTCGAAGAATTTCAAGGCCAAGCATACGATACATTTCAGAACTATTTCGAGTTCGAAAACGAAGAAGCTGATGCGCCTAGTGCAAAACAGAAATTTGCAGAGCTTGATCTGGACAAGAACGAGTATGAACAATCAAACAAACCCAAACCCTAATTTCAAAAACAAAAATCTGGGGATATGAGATTAACGAAATTCATTTCCAGATTCTTGGACGCTGAAGAACTGAAACCTATTTTAGGTTATCTTCAACCTGGAGAGGTGACTTACGCCAAATATTACGCAAGTTACTTGATCCGCGAGGTGAGTTACTGGTTTAAAGACGAACCCTAGAAGTCATTATTCACCAAATTTAAGTTTTTTTAAACCGTAATCATAGGAGCCGGTTCGTAAATAGAGCAAAACTAGCCCGGCCTGGCCCGGCCCACTCTAGTTTGAGCTTTACATGAAAGAAAATATTAAGTTAATATATAAATAATTAAATTATTTTATACATAGAAGCTCGAATTTGTTGAATAATAAATAATTTATTAATAAAAATAGCTGTGATTGAATTGCTAATTGAACTGTTCATGGACCGGCCGGGTCAATCCACCAATTTTAAATTTTTTTTTAATCCAAACTACACTAGCTGGTTCGTAAATAGAGAAAAACTAGCCGGGTAATAGGAATTATTAAGTTAAATACATAAATAATTAAATTATTTTATATTTGAAAGCTTGATTTAGTAGCATAATTAGTAATTTATCAATAAAAATAACTGTGATTAAATAACTGTGATTATTTATAGGTGGACGAAAATGGCGATGGGGAGATAACGCTAGAAGAGATGCTGAATCATGAATATATATTCTATAATACCGTGTACAAGGGGAGGAACGAGGAGGAACGAGGAGGAACGAGGAGGACGAGCATGACTTCCACGATGAGCTTTGAGCCGAGGATTTTATTCGTGGATCTGAGTTTCGAGGGGCGTAGAAACGGGAATGATAAAGATTAGAAGTTTGAAATCGAGACGAAAAGAATCAACAAACGTGAAATTTTCTGAAAAAATGAGGCCGAGGATGTAGTTTTGAGATTTTTATCAGAGATCCATAATTTCGTCGCACAAATTACGATTTTTAAATTGTTCGTCTAAAAGAAGTTAGATCATACGAAGTTATTACAGTGAATACCTCGAACTATATATACGTAGAAAAGCGAACAAGGTACGATTAGTATTGTCGGATTGGATCTTATAATATGTTACGAATGAATTGGATTAGTGTCCATATTGATTGATACCATAATTATTTATATTTTATTTCATATATTATATTTTAATCAAAATAATAAAAGTTTTAAATGTCATTAAATTATATTAGAATGTACAATTTAAATACTTTTATTTTAATCTTACCTGTATTTTTTTTAGTAGAGTATCAATCAGATTGGATCGAACTGTCAATTCGACCCAAATTGATTATTTAGATCAGATCATCTCAATTTTTAATTTTAAAAAATAAAAGTAAATTCAAATTAAAACCAGTTCAAAATTTTAGGTCGGATTTCGATTGGACCGAATATATGAAGAGATTTTACTTTGATTCTAATTTTATCAGAATCGACTGATCGGAATTAACAGATAAAATCCAAACGATAACCGTGGTGAAGCCCGACCCAGCTGAACTCTTTTTCTCTCGTTCTGGCTCATCTCTTCGCTTGCTTATTCTTCCACCTCCATTGACTGTCTTAGTTTCTCATCTCGCAACTCGCCGTCAATAACTGAGCTCTCTCTGCTGTCTTTCAATGGCATCTTTTCATCTTCACCATCTTCCCTCTTCCAGATGCTTCAGGTTAGGTCTTTTTATTCCACTTTCTTTCCCAAATGTTGTTTCGTGGTTTGCTCCTCTTTTTCTTATTTCTCTTTTTCTTAAAGAGGGCATGCAATTGAATGATACTTCGTTCTTCTCATTTCAGATTTACAGTGCTCGACTAACGATGCATTTTGTTTTCTAAAATGTATGGTTTGGATTTTTCTTCATCTGTTTTTTTTCCCTTGAAATCTGCAGGATGATGCAATGGTGGCCAGACATCCAATCGTTTTCATTTGCTTGCCAAAAGCAAATTAGTCGGTCTAAGCTTTATGTGATACCTCTCAGAGCTGTTACACGCCATTCTGCATTGACAAATTCTGCTGCAAGCATATCTGATATGCAGGATCAGCAAAATCTTATTTCTTCACTTCCTTCATTCCTTGATGACTACCTGAGGTGATAAAAGGATGATTTGCTTCTTACTAATAGTAACTAAACTGAAATTTTGCGTTAAATTTAGATTAAATTAAATAAATGATCGGATCGAGTTCAAATCTAATTTTATAAATCTTGCTAATTCGATTTCTCTAATATAGTTTTTTTTAGTGTTCTAGCACGAAGATCTCAAAGAATGTGTTGTTTTGATACCAGAATCAATGCTAATTGTGGTCAAATAAATAACGAGTAATTATTAAAAAATAAATAAGAAAAGAATAAAAACATTTAATTTTCTTGTTGGGCCGCAGTAGGATAGGCCCAATTGAGATTTTCTCTTTTTCATCTTATGAATTTTAAATGAATAAAAACTGGTAAAAGTATAACCCCTTGGCCTGGCCTTCGCTGCGATCAACGGTTCGATTTTAAATCTCTCTCTCTCTCTCTCTATTTTCGGTCAGACAGTGAGAAGTGCGCCGGCGCTGCCTCCTAGCCGGAGAAACGCCGGGAGAGATCCCATCGTATGCACGGCGGAGGAAGAGACGAGTGGAAGCCCTACCCGTAACTCTTGCGAAGTTTGTGCAGTTGATGTCCAAAAAATCTCTGTGCCTACGGGGGCAGAGTCTGTTAGAAGTAATTGGGTACTAGAATGGAAGAATTTCAGCGCTTAGAAAATTTTCCCTTCTCTCTGCCTCCCTTATCCTTCCTTCTTCTTCTCGTTATCTAAGTATTGTGTGGCTGAGCAGCTGTGGTTTTGCTGTAATTTATTTAATAGATTTTTTCGGCAATTATATTTAGGTATTTAGCTTGCAGGAATCGTGATGCAGATGCTTTGCACCATGACCGTCTGCTCCGATCAGTGTTTAATTTTAGTTGCTCGTTGATTCGGGAATTTTCATTGAATGCTCATAATTTCTGTTTTAGAAAATGAAAAATTGTTGTGCAGGCATTGACAGATTCCCTTGATCCGGAGCAGGACAAGGAGTTTGGCTGTGAATATTGGCCAAATATAAAAGGTTATTTCTCTTATTTCTTACATAGTTTATTCTTTTATTAAGTTCTTGAACTGCGTAGTATCGTTTTGTGATGGTTAGACATTTGGACTAGAATTTACGAACAAAGTGGTGAACACTTCACTCCATTACTTTCCTCATCATCATTTGCTTCTTTAATAACTTGTTCATATTAATTGTCACTTGGTGTCGGTATATGTGGTGTAAAAATTGAGTAGTTTTAATTTTTTTTTCCAAAATCTTTCAAGGTTGAATGCAAGATAGAATTTCTAATTATGATAGATATGATTTTTGCTCCACCTACCATAACTAAATTTGTCTATGTTCTCGAAACCAACGATAAAGAATAACAAAAAGTAAAGAGATAGCATTAATCTCGTGATTAGATGTTGAAACGCATTTTAAGCAATTTAAGTGTTGTTTTGATGTCATTAATGAGAGATTATATGATAAAACTTTGTTTTATCGATAAAACACACTTTGTTTTATTTAGAAATACAAGCAAGTCAATTACAACCCAACAATACAGCAAGAACACAATATCAAACTATCAATCACAACAACACAACAAGTATAACGCACAATAAGCACACAGGTTTTCGAGACCCTGTCGTCTCCCAATTTTCCGAATTCTTCCCTCCAGCCACCTTCCGAAAACTGTCAATTTGAAAGGAATAACTGTTGATGACAGTTATTTCTCTCTTCCCGCCTTTTCCCGCCTTGGTTCTCCTTTTTTAAAACGTTTCCTATTATAAGTAAACTCTATAATAGGTGTAGTCGTATCAATACTCCCCGCCCAAAGACGAACCTTGTCCTCAAGGTTAAAATATGGAAATTGAAAACGAATGACATCAAATTCCTCCCATGTAGCTTCAAATGACTGAAGATATTTCCATTTAATTAAAACACAGATGTTGTTTGAATCTGCACCCTTTTGTTTTACATCCAGTAATGACTCCGGTTCTACTAAGTTAGGGTCTCGGACAATGCTTTGGATGAATGGAACTATTGGCTGGCAAGAGAAGTTTATAAGCGACCTTCCCGATTCGTTGTATTATCTGAAAAGGACCATAAAAACGAGGAGATAATTTCAAATTTAGCCTTGGTGTTACCGATTTTTTCCGATAGGGTTGAAGTCGAAGCCAAACCCAATCACCCTCTTTAAATTTGGCAAAGCGACGTTTTTTGTTGGCCGAAGTCATCATACGTGATTGGGCGGCATCTAAATGGTTCTTCAAAAGTGATATAATATGATCACGTTCTTGCATATGAACATCCACAGCCGTGACAATAGCTTTTGATGGTCTATGAAACTGTAACACTTTTGGAGGATCTCGTTTGTAAACCGCCTTGAATGGTGACATTCGAATAGCAGAATGATAGGAGATGTTATACCAATATTCTACCAACGCCAACCATTTACTCCAAGTTTTAGGTTTATTCCCAATCAAACATCGTAAATAAGCTTCGATCGTCTGATTAACCACTTCTGTTTGCCCATCGGTCTGCGGATGATAAGCCGAACTTAATTTCAATGATGTCTCATGTAAAGAAAGTAATTCACTCCAAAATTTGCTAACGAAAATTTTATCTCGATCAGAAATAATGGAAGTAGGCATCCCGTGAAGGCGAAAAATCTGATTGAAGAACAAAGCTGCCACCATTTGAGCCGAAAACGGATGTTTAAGGGCCAAGAAATGAGCATATTTACTCAATCGATCAACTACCACAAAGATGGTATCAAACTGTTCTGATTTCGGCAAACCTTCAATGAAATCCATTGAGATGTCTTCCCAAATATCATTTGGAATAGGAAGTGGCTGGATTAAACCCGCTGGACTCAGAGCTTCATATTTGGTACGTTGACATATTTCACAATTATTGACATATTGCTTGATCATCTTACGCATTCCAACCCAGTATAATTCAGCAGCAATACGATGAAATGTTTTTAAAAATCCTGCATGACCTCCAAGAGGGCTGTCATGGAACAAACTTAGAATAGTAGAAAGAAATTTAGAATCGTGGGCTATCACCTTTCTCCCTTTGTAATACAGTTTGTCTGAATGTAAGGTAAATCCGAAAGGTGCCTCTTTGGATTCTCGTAGAGCCAATTTGATGTGGTTCATCTTTGAGTCTTGATTGACTTCTTCTTCTAAGTCTTGCTGATTAATAATATCAAAATAATAATTGACTGAGAGAGAAATAGTTGGTGTTATTTGTTCTTCCTTTCGTGATAAAGCATCAGCCACCCTATTTTCACAGCCCGGTTTATATTGTACTTCGAAATCGTAACCCAACAATTTAGTCAACCATTTTTGATGTTCCATGCTTACCAACCGTTGCTCTAGTAAAAAATTTAAACTTTTCTGATCAGTCCGAACAATGAAACGTCTACCCAATAAGTAAGGGCGCCATTTTTGGATTGCCAAAACAATAGCCATTAATTCTCTTTCATAAACTGACTTTAATTGTCGCTGCTTTGAAAGTTGTTGACTGAAAAATGCAATTGGTTTCTGATTTTGCATAAGTACCGTTCCAATGCCGAAACCTGATGCATCCGTCTCTACGATAAAAATTTCATTAAAATTTGGTAAAGCCAAAACCGGTAATGTCGTCATGGCTTTTTTTAATTGCTGAAACGCCATAGTAGCTTCGTCATTCCAATGAAATTTATCTTTCTTTAATTGTTCCGTGAGAGGCAAAACATTACTTCCATATCTCGATACAAATTTGCGGTAATACCCAGTTAATCCTAAAAACCCTCGCAGTTGACGCAAAGTAGTCGGTTGTTTCCAGTTAAGTATTGCAAATATTTTTTCCGGATTTGCTGAGACACCATTGCTTGAAATAACGTAACCCAAATAGTCAAATTCTTCTTTGGCAAATAAGCATTTCTTGCTATTAACAAATAGCTTCTGGTCCGTCAATATTTGCAAAGTTACCCGTAGATGCTCCATATGATCTTCCAATGTTCGACTGTAGATCAATATGTTGTCAAAAAATACCAAAATAAATTTCCGCAATTGTTTCTTGAATACGTGGTTGATTAGGGAATGAAACGATGAGGGTGCATTGGTTAAACCGAATGACATTACTAAAAATTCATAATGTCCTTCATGAGTACGGAATGCCGTTTTCAGAATATCTTCTTGTTTCATCTGAATTTGGTGGTAACCCGACTGTAAGTCCAGCTTCGTAAAGATGGTCGCGCCATTTAGTTCATCCACCAATTCATCAATGACTGGTATAGGAAAACGATCTTTGACGGTTTCTCGATTTAAAGCTCTATAATCAATACAAAACCTCCAACTTCTATTTTTTTTTTTACTAATATGATTGGACTTGAATATGGACTTGAACTTGGTTGGATAATTCCAGCGGCTAACATCTCGCCAACCATCTTTTTTATCTCATCTTTTTGTATGTTTGGATATCGATATGGCCAAACATTAATTGGAGAAGTCCCTTCTTTTAATGGAATAACATGATCATGACTTCTTGAAGATGGTAAACCCTTAGGTAATTGAAGTATATGACGGAATTCAAAGAGTAACTTCTCAACTTCTTGAGGAATCATCGATTGAGTATTTACTGAGTTACCGGTACTTATCATTTCCAAAAGCTTCCCTGTCTCACCCTTTTTAATCGCATGCATCATGGCCTTCAATGAGACCTTCAATTTACACAAACCAGGATCACCTTTAATAATGACCATTTGTTCTCTCATGATTATCTTCATCGTTAACAATGTCCAATTTACGTTCGTTTCACCCAACGATTCTAACAATTGCATCCCCAAGATGACGTCGGAATTTCCCAAATCAATTGGTAAAAAATTTTCTAAGATCTCCAATTTTGGCAAAATCAGCATAACCCTTTTACAAATTCCTTCTCCGCAAACCGATTCTCCATTACCCAATTGAATACCATATGAAACTGATTTTGTAATCGGTAACTTTAACTCGGTTACAAGGGCTTTTGAAATAAAATTATGGGTCGCTTCGCAATCAATCAAAACAATTGTATTTTTCCCGTTAATTGATCCCCATAATCTCATCGTATGCGGAGTAGTAATTCTCATCACTGAGTTTAACGATATTTCCACCTCGTCTTTAATTTCCTCCACTTTTTCTGCCTCTCCAATTCCCTCGATTTCTTGCTGGACTTCGTCCTCTTCTTCTTGTAACACCAACAATTGTAAAGCTTTATTTTTACAACGATGTCCCGGGGTATATTTGTCATCACATTTAAAACATAAAATTTGTTCCCTTTTTGCCCTTAGTTCATTCTCAGTCAACCTCCTTCCCCTGAATCCTGGATTTCGACTTAGAGCTCCTGTTGTCCACCATCCAACGCTCCTCTCGTCTGCGGAAACAATAACGTCGGCGACGGCCGAGAGAAAAGTCTCGCCCATCTCGTCGTCTCCGGCCTCAACAGAGCATTACGGTCCTCTATTACTTGCGCAAACTCCATCAAGTCGTGGAGTCCGACCGGTTTTATCAACCGGACGTCAGCTCTGATTTCCGTCCGTAATCCTTGAAAGAAGGCGCTATACAGTATCTCCTCTGGTAACCCAATGAGTCCCGACGCAATCGTCTCAAATTGTGTTCGGTAATCTTCAACTGTCGTCTCATGTTTCAACGACAACAGCCAATCGCAGTTAGAGCCCCTTCGATTATGGCTGAATCTCTCTGTAACCCGTTTTTTCAGCACCATCCAAGTGCAGATAGGCCTCGTTCCTGTCTCCCATTGAAACCAAGCAAGTGTCGGTCCTTCAAAGCAAACCATGGCAGCATCCACCCTCTCCAATTCAATCATCCGGTTGATGTTAAAATATCTATCGGCACGGCAAATCCAGCCTTCAGGATCGGTTCCAGTAAAGATGGGTAAGTCCAACTTCCTCGGAAGGTTTTCTCTCTTGAAGGTATGTCGGTTTTCTTCTTTTTCTTCGAATCTTCCGGTCTCTGAAAATTGCATTCCATCTGGCTCTGCAATGGTCAATTTTTCATCTAATATCATGTTCATCTGTTCTTGCATAATCATCAAATTGTTTTCCAAAGTCCCGATTTTCTTAATCTCCTTCAACTCTTCTTTCAGATTATCTATTTCTTTTTGCCACTCTTTTTTATTTTCCTTCTGTGATTCCGATCTGGTCATCATCTTGGAATTTCTTTTTGCCCATTGAAAGTGCAATGATACCAATTCATAAAACTTTGTTTTATCGATAAAACACACTTTGTTTTATTTAGAAATACAAGCAAGTCGATTACAACCCAACAATACAGCAAGAACACAATATCAAACTATCAATCACAACAACACAGCAAGTATAACACACAATAAGCACACAGGTTTTCGAGACCATGTCGTCTCCTAATTTTCTGAATTCTTCCCTCCAGCCACCTTCTAAAAACTGTCCATTTGAAAGGAATAACTGTTGATGACATTTATTTCTCTCTTCCCGCCTCTTCCCGCCTTGATTCTCCTTTTTTAAAACGTTTCCTATTATAAGTAAACTTTATAATAAGTGTAGTCGTATCATTATATTATGCAAATGATGCTTTGTAGTGCTATCATTATGCACGAGCATGTGTCTCTGTGTAGACCATGAGGTTGGATACAGTCTTTATTATTGGGTTGATTTTTAGCTTAATTATTGTCTTCAATTTTTTTGTTTACTCATGTTTGAATATTTGTTTGGTTTTTCTTTTCTGGATATTCTATTTGTTTGTCTTGATGGATGTGTAACTTTGATTGTGCTTAACTATTTTGTTGTATTTTGATTGTATCTTATGACTATACATATATACAAAGTTGTGACTCTTGCGTATATCATCAACTTTATCTTGATTTTTATTTTGCTGATGAAAAATGGGCTTTATAAATGTAGATGTTCTTTGTTTGAAGAAAAGAATCAACAGACGTGTAATTTTCTGAAAAATGAAGCCGACTATGTTTTCATTGTCGGTAAAATTTGTAAGTTTTGAGATTTTTATCAGGGATATCCATGATTTCGTCGCACAAATTACGATTTTTAAATTGTTCGTATAAAAGAAGTTAGATTATACGAAGTTATTACCGTGAATACCTAGAACTATATATATGTAGAGAAGTGAACATGGTACGATTAGTATTGTCGGATTGGATCTTATAATATGTTACCAATATAGTTGAAAAAAACTATGAATTGGATGGGTGTCCATGTTGATTGATACCATAATTATTTATATTTTATTTCATATATTGTATTTTAATCAAAATAATAAAAGTTTTAAATGTCATTAAATTATACTAGAATGTACAATTTAATTACTTTTATTTTAATCTTACTTGTAGTTTTTTTTGCGCCAACTTTAGAAAAATTAGAGTATCAATCAGATTGGATCGTATTGTCAATTCGACCCAAATTGATTATTTAGATCAGATCATCTCAATTTTTAATTTAAAAAAAATAAAAGTGTTTAGGTCGGATTTCGAATGGACCGAATATATGAAGAAATTTTACTTTGATTCTAATTTTATAAGAACACACTGATCAGAATTAACCGATAAAATCCAAACGATAACCGTGGTAAAGCCCGGCCTAGCTGAACTGCTTTTCTCTCGTTCTTGCTAATCTTTTTGCTTGCTTATTCTTCCACCTCCATTGACTGTCTTAGTTTCTCACCTCGCAACTCGCCGTCAATAACTGAGCTCTCTCTGCTGTCTTTCAATGGCATCTTTTCATCTTCACCCTCTTCCCTCTTCCAGATGCTTCAGGTTAGGTCTTTTTATTCCACTTTCTTTCCCAAATGTTGTTTCGTGGTTTGCTCCTCTTTTTCTTAAAGAGGTCATGCAATTGAATGATACTTCGTTCTTCTCATTTTAGATTTACAGTGCCCGACTAACGATGCATTTTATTTTCTAAAATGTATGGTTTGGATTTTTCTTCATCTGTTTTTTTTCCTTGAAATCTGCAGGATGATGCAATGGTGGCCAGGCATCCAATCGTTTTCATTTGCTTGCCAAAAGCAAATTAGTCGGTCTAAGCTTTATGTGATACCTCTCAGAGCTGTTACACGCCATTCTGCATTGACAAATTCTGCTGCAAGCATATCTGCTGTGCAGGATCAGCAAAACTTTATTTCTTCATTCCCTGATGACTACCAGAGGTGATAAAATGATGATTTGCTTCTTACTAATATTATCTTCTGACTCATGTAATCTGTACCATTGAGGAAAAGATGAATATTTTTCTGAGTTTTGCAGAAATGATGGCTCTAGTGACATTCAAGAATTCGAGATGCAATTGAAGGAGTTATTTACAGAAGTCAAAACATTGATTGCAAATGGGAAAAAGAATGATGCCATTGACATACTTGAAGCAAATTATGAATATGTGAAAGAACAGTTGGCTACAGGTGCTAAAGGCATCGAAGAAGCTGCTCTTATCGACATTGTAGCCCTCGGATATCTAGCTGTTGGTGATTTTAAAACCGTTGCTTCGGTATTGGACATGGTAACTTCAATATTTATACTTTTGTTTTGGTTTTCGATAGGATCAATCTTTTTGTTGCATTTTTTTCTCTGTTTCTTATTTTTGGAAATGTGAATTGTTTTATCTAAGAAATTGCTGGGATGTTCATCTTCGCTCTCCTTTGGTGCATTTTCTTGCAAGGTCAGTTGAATAAGATTGTCGATAGTCTAAACGATAGTGAACCACTTCTGGATTCAGTGTTGATGCATATGGGAAGCATGTACATGACTTTAGAGAACTTTAAGAAATCATTGAATATGTACCAAAGAGCTATTTCTCTCATGGAAAACAAATATGGTAAGTTATTTCTCGATTGTTTATTCATAGTTTGTACTGCTTCGAGTTTTCTTTCTCGATTATTTGTTCATAGTTCTTCTGGTTGATACTTTTTGTCTAGGGAAAGACAGTTCCTTTCTCGTCAGTCCGATGCTGGGACTGGCGAAAGCTCTCTGTATATTTGGAAGAGCTTCGAAAGCGATGAAGATTTATCGTCATGCAATTACTATCTTGGAGTCCAGCCGAGGCACAGAGAGTTTAGAGCTGGTTATTCCTTTGATTAATATGGGAAATCTTTTTCTTAGAGAAGGAAAAGCTGTGGATGCAGAAGCTTCCTTTACCAGGTCAATGCACCTTCCCCATTTCAAAACAAGTTATTCTTTTTTTTCGCGAATTGATCAAAATGAACCATATTTTATACGTGTATTTTTTTAATCGTATAGAATTATGGACATATATTCAAAGTTATATGGAGAAAGCGACGGAAGAGTTGGCTTAGCCATGTGTTCCCTTGCCCGGGCAAAGTGTGCTGATGGTACTCTCTCTCTCTCTCTCGTTCTATCTCCCTAGCCTCTCTCTCTCTCACATAAATTTTTGCTTAGTGCAGGAAAAACTGAAGAAGCTATATCTATATATAAAAAGGCTCTTCAGATTATCAAGAATTCTGATTACATGGACTCATCTGACAGCAGAATAGAGAAAATAAGGATCGATTTATCAGAATTGCTTCATGTTATTGGACGGTAAAATTACACTAAAAAAAATCATACGCTTTTAATTACGTATATTTCTTGTTTCTGAAGTATTATTTATCTGTAGAGCCACCATACACTTAAAGAACATACTTGCTACATTATGCATATTCTCAGTTCAACTAATTTTAGAAACAGCAATATTTGATGTATTTGTAGTATTTAATGTATGTTTATGGTAATACGTTTTCGATCGTTTTTTCTGCCATATTGCAGAGGAAAAGAAGGTCGAGAACTGCTTGAAGAGTGTTTATTGATTACAGAAAAGCGCAAAGGAAAAGAACATCCTAGCTACGGAAATAACCTAACGAATCTCGCCATTTCTTATTTCCGATCGAAGAATTTTGGAGAGTCCGAAAGGTTACTCAAGACATGTTTGGAAATCATGGTTAAAACAGTCGGACCCGACGACCAATCCATCACGTTTCCAATGATGCATCTTGCCGTGACTCTTTATCACCTGAACCGGGACGAAGAGGCCGAAGAACATGCATTGGAAGCTTTGCGCATTCGCGAGAAGTCATTCGGGATAAATTCTCTTCCTGTCGGTAAGTCGATAACTTAACAAAAAAATAATTTTTTTTATCGACCCAGATTCTTTTTCGGCATTAACTTTATCAAAGCACTAGAATCTATATCTAAATTCCAAGTTCTAGAGGATATCTTTAATTCCTATAGAACTAGTTAATACCTAATATCACATATAGTCGTGTTTCTTTCATAATGTAAACCTATTATTCGTATTTTAGAGTCATTCGGATTCGAGAACCATGTCTTATAGTAATTCGATTCACTTCGTCTAATTCGACTCTAAACTCCACTACATTTTTTTCTCTTTTTTTGTAAATCCTTTCCTACTAATATCATAATTTTTTTTCCTATTACTCTCGAGATCTTATATACTTTGCTCTTGCCTTAAACTTATATTTCTTCCGTATTTCGTATTGGTTTCATAATTATCGGAATGCAGTAAATATACGATTTTGAAAATATATTTTGATCTCTTTGTGCAGGAGAAGTGCTGGACTGTTTGATTTCAATCGAAACCAGAATGGGGAAAGACGATAGAGAAATTCTGACTCTGCTTTATAGATTATTGCATATTCAAGACAAAGAGTTGGGTCGTGAGAGTAAAGAGATCTTGCCAACCCTGAAAAAGATCGTTTTTTTCGCCGATAAGCTGGGAATGACGATCGAAAAATTGAAGTTCGAGAAACGATTATCGGCACTACTAGCAAAATTCAAGCAACGGATTTGAAGTTAACGGTATCTAGTTATCTGTAATTTCCTGTTCTTAAACATGTCTATCCGAATTCTCGGACCAATTTTGCAATTTTCTGTAATTTTGTTACCAATTTTCTGTTATCCAAATTATGAATATGTTGTATTGTTTATGAGGATTGTAATTGTTTTACTAATTATAGGTGTAGACTTTATAGTATGAGTGCTAATTGTTATCGATTTAATATAAGAACTATTATATTATGGCTAGGAAGAAGAAGGTTCATCAACAGCGAAGCAGGGGGTGTTCGTCGGATAGAAGATTATCACCACCGACTATTCGCGGTAAAACGTCATATTTTGAACAATTTTTATTTATTTATCGAAAACCCGTATTTTTATTGAAATTTTCATGCAAATTTTTTGATTATTGGCAATTATTTTTGATTTATCTGAAATTTAAAGATGAAAAATTGTTGTACATGATTAAAAAAACATAATTACATAAATGCTTTCTTGTAGTTTTTCATTTTCTCTTATTTGATTAAAAAAACATAATTATTTCAACAATTTTCATTGTTTCATGGACTAATTGCAATGGTTTTGGAGGGTTAAAATGATTTTAAATTAGTTAATATAACAAATTCAGCCTGTTAATGAAAATAAATGTAAAAATATATATTTTTTGGGGCCAATTTTGCTATCTTGCCACCATTTGATCCTATTGTTCTTTGTTTTGATGAGAGAAACTCTCGTTTCAATTGACGTTTGCGCTATCCTAGTATGAAAATTGCCACTCCTAATGTTGAGGTAGTTTTTTGTGATATCAGGTAAATGTCTTCTATTTTTAGGCCGCTAAGTAGCCGTGATTTAACCTTCGCACAAACTGTCGGGCAGATGTATAGAGCACGAGCGAAGTAATTTTGCCTCCTCGTACAAGAATCTCTCCTTTCAAAACTTCTCTGCCACGTGGCTCTCCCATTCTTCATTAACCATTGCAGATGAAGCTGAAGCCAAACCATTTATACGAGGGTTGACCAAGTCTATCCAAAGAGCTCATCCTACGTGGCAGAAACCAATCATAGTCTGCCACGAGTTCCCTAAAAAAAATACCAGATCTTCAATGTGTCAAAGAAAAGCGCCTTGAAAAAAGCCTTCTTTTTCTGGTTTCTCATTCGAAGAAGACAACTATAAATTGGACTCCTCTCTGAATCTCTGCCTTTCTCTAGCCTGTTCAGAGTTGAATCCAAAACTATGCCGTTTTGCGACGTTGGAAGGACCCATCAAATCAGCGAAGATAATGCGAAGAACAACGGCGATGAAAATGGGATTTTTTACAGGACTTACGGCCGCGGTCCGACGAAGGTTCTTCTCGTCATAGGTCTCTTTAATTCTCCGATTTTCAGTTGATTTTAAATCTGGGTTTCCCTTTTCTCGGAATAAATTCCATTGTCTAATCAGTTCCCCCGTTGAATCTTTTTGGGAAATCAACTATCAGGATTGGCGGGGACCCACGAATCATGGGGGCCGCAGATCAAGGGCTTGACGGGAACCGATAAACCAAACGACTACGGCGGCGATGGCGGAGGAGTTGATAACGTATCTTCCGGCGGTGTTCATGTCTGTGCATTTGATAACAGGGGCATGGGTCGGAGCTTCGTGCCCACCAGAAAATCTGAATACACGTGAGTTCTTGATTATCAACAACATTCCTGGATAATATTTAAATTTCTATTTTCCCTTACAAGGTACCTGATGTTTTAGTTTATTTATTGGACCACAGAACTACTATCATGGCAAAGGATGCCATTGCTGTTTTAGATCATTTGGGATGGGAAAAAGCTCATGTTTTTGGTCATTCCATGGGTGAGTCTTTTTCCCCCTAAAAGAGACAGTTTTTTCTTCTGGTAGAAGCTTGCATTTGCTTTTTTTCATGTGTCTTTTTCTCAATACAGGAGCCATGATAGCATGCAAATTAGCTGCTATGGTGCCCCAAAGAATCATGTCTTTGTCTTTACTTAATGTCACTGGGGGAGGTTTTCAATGTTTTCCCAAGGTATTCATTGAAGTCTACTTTCTAATTCAATTGAATATACTTACATTGAGACTTCATAGTGAACTCCTTTTTGTTGTAAGACACAGATGCATCTGGATTTCATGATTTTCTTTTGTTACTCCTAGTTTCCTGTTCAAAATAATTTCTTTTAGACTATTCAAGTTTGGGATAAACACATCTCATTAGAAATCGAAGCATGAAAATACGAAAAATAGCAAGCCGGGCATGAAGTAGATAATCAAAAACAGGTACATATCCGCATGATGGGACTCTAAATTCAAGGATGTCCCAGAATGTGTTTGAAACAAATGACTCTCTGAGTTTGGTGACCAATCTTTTTCTGTTATATGTCTGATGGACTCGCTTAGCTGATCCAATTAGGGTTCTGTTTATTCAATAAATATGAGTTTTGAGTCACAAAAATTGTTAATATGTTTTCATCTCCATATTTCTTGTGCTCGTAGTTTTTTTCTCAAAGAGTTTCTTCACTTTAAATCTGTTTTCAGTATTGAGTTTTTTGTTTGGTTTATTATTCTATTTCTAACAAGTTCCTTAGCTTTGAAAATGTTATAGCTAGTTTTCAAAAGGAATCCTGACTGTTTTCTTATTCTGCAGTTTGACCGACGAACAATTTCGATTGCAGTCAGATTCTTAAGGGCAAAAACTCCTGAACAAAGAGCTGCAGTTGACTTGGATACCCATTATTCAACGGTAAAAGATACCTAGTGTCTGCATTTT
The DNA here is from genome assembly GCA_003255005.1 of Begonia fuchsioides. NCBI lineage: Eukaryota > Viridiplantae > Streptophyta > Magnoliopsida > Cucurbitales > Begoniaceae > Begonia > Begonia fuchsioides. Next base: position 10,748 of record QAOC01011422.1, on the reverse strand, counting down.
TTTTGGATGAATAATGAATGAATGACGATAAATAAGAACCGTTAAAGAGTAAAAAGAGTTAGGATACTGTATGTTTTTTATGCACCTATATCCATCTCTCTAAAGACATTCTTTCATGATTCTTGCAGGAATATCTTGAAGAATGTGTTGGATCCAATACCAGAAGAGCTATTTTGTTTGAGGCATGACTATAAACAAACTATATTTAGACATAGTTTTAGGAAATATCTCATTTTCTTGAAGATTGATAGTCATTTTGCTGTTTGTGGGGGAAGAAGTAAATTTTTTAATAATGTATCTTGAGGAGTGAAGAATATCTAGGAGGAATGGAGAAATGTATGTTCGATTTTGATAATAGTTTTAGGAATCTTTTATAGAGTAATGCTAGATTTGTCTTCTAGACATATTCTCTTATCATACACACGTTGACTTATTAGGATGTGATTGGTTTAATTATAAAGTACGTTTAACGTATTATAGTTAAAATAATTATTTATAATAATTACTGTATCATTTATAGCTTGATAGGTCAGTTTGTACAATAAGAAAATAAGCTAAGATTGTAAACTTAGCATTTATCTTATTTATGCAATTGAGATTAGGATAATTTTTGGTTTCATGGATTTTCCATGCTTATGATTAGTTTTCTCAGGGTTAGACTCATGGTCAGTATATTCGGGTTCACTACGCATGCGTTAATTCACTAGAGACTAATGGTGTTGGAAAATCTAAATGTGATTTAGAAATGAGCTCAACCCAAAAAGCAACTTTTTTGCAGCAATATGTGAAAGGCATATCAGCAACTGGAATGCAATCAAACTATGGTTTCGAGGGTCAAGTCTATGCATGCTGGACCCACAAAATGACTCGAACTGAAATCGAGTTCATTCGTTCTGCCGGGTTTCTAGTTTCAATCATTCATGGAAGGTGACTAAAGCTATCTATAGCTTTGGAGTGTTATTAATTCATACCTTGTCAATTTATACGTATTTATGCATCGATCGATCTAACTGTTCTTAATTTCTTTTTTTTATGAAAGGCATGATGTTATTGCTCAGATATACTATGCACGAAGATTGGCCGAGACGTTATATCCCGTTGCTCGAATGGTAGACCTTCCGGGTGGACACCTAGTGAGTCACGAGAGAACCGAGGAGGTATACGTTATTGTCGTATACGATCGAATAATTACCCTTACGTTTTTTTGTTTGAAAGAAGTGATAGAGCCTATAAATGTACCAGAGAAAGAAAACAAAAGAGAACAGAGAAAGAAGAACACGATTATATAAAAACAAAGGATCAATTCCAAGAACACGAAATAGAATTGTGAACAATTAATGGAGGCTCACCTCTTTCCCAGAGTTTACTCTAAATTCTTGATGCTACCTAAGACACAAACATAAGATATTTATAGTACCTTAAAACTAAGCCTATAGACCTTATTGACTCAGCCAGTTGGCCCTATCTGAAAGTTAAGTTTTGCTGCATTTCTTTTTTTAAAATTCAGGTGAATCAAGCTCTTATTGACTTAATGAAGGCTTCAGAGATGAAGTTGAAGTTCCACGACTGGACAAATTTACAGAAGAAAAATCCGGGTAAGTATTTGTTGACCGGACTCAAGTATTCTTACTTTCATAGCCGATCAATGATCGATGATGATGATGAAACTCTCATTGACTGGCTTTAACTCGTGTAAACCGGATTTATTCTTTGGTTTTGATCAATCGACAGGATGGACGGAGGAAAGGATATCGTTGATTAGACCGAATAGCGAGGGAGAAACACGTGTCTCTTCCTCGCTATTCTTGTTAGCAAGGCTGCACCTTTTCCTGTTATACCTCTTCGGCATCTCGGTCCTAATGTTGGCGTTTTTAAGGAGACTATTAAAGAGCTTAAAACCGGTCAGAGTCGGACCTTCCTCGACATAAACACGGAATTCAACTCTGTTTTTACTTAACAGTTCACAGAGATTATCATGAAACTCACAGGCTCATCAAAGAAAGAACCTATGGAGAGGGGCAACCATGAGTTTGATTGCAGAAAATATGCAGTGTTTAAGCTCATCAACAATGGCTGAAAAGGACAACCCATGTTTTCTAAGGGAGTTGTCTTATTTGATCCTCTTCGTAGTTGTATTTTGTATCTATTTACGCACAAACAAGTACTTGTACTACCGTAATAATCGAAACCCATGATTGAAGAACATTTTCTGGGAACTGGGTTATCTATATAAACTAAGTATTTCAAAGAAATCAGATGACAACGATGGTTCAAACACAGAAACTAGAGATGAAAAC
>QAOC01011413.1:0-14461 GCA_003255005.1 Begonia fuchsioides | reverse complement strand
GGAAAGGAAATCAGTAAAATCAAACCGGGTCAAGTTCAATATAGGTAAAACCGATGATGAAAATATTAACCAAACGGGCAGAAACTTGCAGAAAAATTAACTATAAAATCAAACTTCGGGAACAGGGTTCAGAAATTGGATTCTTGGGAAAAATAGAAAAGAAAAAGTTGAGAGATGGAATTTGCAGAAAGGGTTACCTGGAAGAATCGATGTTGCGCCATTCTCCCTCCCTCTCCCATTAGGGCAAGCATCGCTCCCGAAGAGGAGAATGCCAGAAACGTATTCCAATAGCCATTGAGATCAACGGATGAAACTTATCTTGAAAGCCCTCTTCTTCTTCGACTCTCTCCGAAGGAATGCCGAAGCCCTCCTCTCCGACTCTCTCCGGAGGAAAGCGCTCCTCGCCGTTCTCTCGGGAGGAAAGTCGCCCTCTGCAAATTATAAGCGGGAACGGGTACTTGACACATATATAATAGTTATGTCCTCTTCGTGAAACTACGAAAATGCCCATCCATCGGCTATTTCGATTTTTTGTTCATTTGTTATAATAACAATTTCATTTACGTTAATTTAATTAAATTCTAAAATTAATCTTCGTTTAATTTGAAATTGCATTCGTCAATTTGAAATGGAAACATTCTGCTTGATAAGTAAAACATGTTAGAAGAAATTAATCTACCTTGAATGAATATTTTGTTTCTTTTTCATGCAGCGGGCAAAAAGGGGTCTGCAGATGCCTCTTTTCTTCCATGGAAGACGATGGAGAGAACCCAGTACACAAAACCTGCGGAGAAGAAGCTGAAAAACCAGGCATTGTTGTAAATGGCGGCAAACGAGGAAGAAACAGAAGAAACAACCCCAGCTTTATGCAAGAAACCAGGAATCACAGGCAAAATCCCAGCCAAAAGAGCGACGATGGCGAGTAAATTAAAGCCTCCACTGTAATAGTAAGCTCCGGCAGAGCTCGAAGAATACAAATCCTTAATGCTCAGATGGGTTCTTCGCAGAAGATAGTAATCCACAAGAATTATGCTCCCGATCGGGCCGAACAAAGCAGAGTAACCTACGAGCCAAGTGTAGACAAAAGTTTCGCTCGAACGAAGGAGCCGCCATGGCTGAAAAGCGATGCCGAGGAGCGCAGTGAAAAGAGCGCCTCTTCTGAAGGTGAAAATCGAGGGGCTGAGGTTGACCAGAGCGTTCGCCGGAGCGACGACGTTGGCGGCGATGTTGGTTGTGATGGTGGCCAGGCTGATGCCGAGAATGGCTAGAATCGTCGTCGGAATCCCTCTGATTTGGCCGAGAAGCTCGATTGGGTTTGAAATCACTCGGCCGAAGATGACTTGGGTGGACGAAGTTACAGCTAGCCTGACGAAAGTGAAAGCTCCCATGAAAATTGGAAGACCAATCTGGCCGGTGATTTGGTCGTTCTGGGATTTCGCGTAGCGAGTGAAATCAGGTATGTTAATAGGGAGAGTAGCCCAGAAACTTATATTTGCAGTTAGAGAAGGGAAGAATAGGGACCAAAACTGGGAAGAATTGAAGCAGTAAAAGAAAGGTCGATGGTGGAAGTTGGTGGAGGAATTAAATGCAGAGAAACTACCGACCCTCCATCCTCCATAATAAACCTGGAGCAACAACAGTCTTAGATCTCTGTCGCCGAATAAAGATGTCATTTTTTTTTCCGTTTAAACCACTTCTCTCTCCTCTTAGTCCTTGAAGCAGACCGGAACCGGTTTTGATTTCCTAGACTAAGAAGGACTTGAACACAAAGACCGGTGCAATTCAGTCTAAGTCAGTTTTGAAACTGAACCAAACTGATCAACTTTCTGTTCGGGTCACTTTTGGAGCCGGCCTAAATGAAATTGATCAATTTTCGGGTCACTTTCGGGTTAGGCCTATTTCGTGTTTTATTTTCTTAAAAAATCATTTTGAATTATGTTATTTTTAATTGATCTGATTATGGATTCGGTCTTCGGGTTGCCTGAAAACCCAAAAACAAAAATGAATAAATATGTTATAACTAAACCAAATGGATCTGCAAAGTCCGGTTGATTCAAGAATTGGTTTGGTTGGACCGAATCCTACTTGAGAGAAAGGGCACCCACGAATATTTGGACCCATTTCATTAAACCCTCTTATCTCTTCCCACTGTTCATAGCTCTCCCTCCGTTGAATGCCCCAAAACTCTCTCCTTCTCTCTCTCGTCTCTCTCCTACTTCCTACTTCCGAGTTAAGGAGAAGAAGAGATGGATGTGGCGCTGGAACACGATCCACCCAAAGCCCTAATAAAAAACACGTAAACAAATGGCTGCATGCTGTCAAAACTCACCCGTTCTCTCCCTAGAAAACACCCTTTCTTTCTCTCTCTCTCTCCCTCTGCTTTCCTTCGCAATCTCCCGTCGTAAACTCAACTCCCTGGTTGCTCCGTTGACCTCTATTGCAGACGTGTGTATTCCATTCCATGGTCAAAGCTTTTCACCCTTCGGGATGGAGCCATGAAAAACATGGCCATTTATTGGGCAGAGCCAGCCAGGGGGAGATTGCCGTTAATCTTTGATTAAGCTTAATATCACAATATAAATTAGACTATGAATAAACCTTCAATATGCTATCCATTTTAATAAAATTTGAGTTAAAATCATTTAAAATTGTGTGCTTTGGTCATTTTAAAAATCAAAATTTATGATTTAAAATGAACAAAACCAACTCGGCAAATATCTGCTCAACGAAGCCAGTCAAAATTTGTAGGGCGTTCTACAATTGTCAATGGATTAACTTGATTTTAGTTCATGCTATGATTTTTTTCTACTCGATTTCAAATTGATTTTGAATCGTGTTGAGAGATTGGCGAAGTTCAAAATGACCAACCAAGATGAAATTACCTTAAAAAACAATAAAAAATGTGGTAACCTTGATTTCGCTATCATTTAATCTTTTTTTAAAAACATAATAATAATATTTATAATTATTTAAAACTGAAACATTGACCCGTTGCCCTTTCTCTTAAGTTATATTCGTTACGGTTAGAAACATAATAATAATGTTTTTAATTATTTAAAATACAATTAAATTAAAAAAACAGTTTACAAACAGAAGGTGTATTATACGCGCCGCTGCAGCAGTACTCCGACGTCCCAAATGCCTCCGACGCACTATCCATATAAATTGTAGAAAAAACAGTGTTTTTGTCGAAAACAAACACAGATGATATGATAAAAACGATAGACATTTATGGGGAAAAAAGCCAAAAAAGAAAAAGACTGGAAACCTTGTTTGCAGCAGACGAAGATGTCTGAAGCTGCTCCAATCCCAATCCCTTTGTCAGGAGGCAGATCACTTTTTCTCAGCATTGCAGACTCATCATGCCGTCTGACTTAGCTTTCTCTCTCTTTATTTAATGTTGTACTTTTAGCTACTTGAACATATATGGCAAAGAAGACGAGGAAACTTTCGATCAAACCATTCTGCTGATTTTGGCAACAATAATCCTACTTCTCAATAAAGATTTAGTTCTTCTAACAATCTACAAACATACAAAATTACATCAACTAACTAAAGAATCAGAATACAAAAAAGCAAAGGAGGGAAGACTCTAATTTCGTAGCCACAAAATAAGATATAATTCCAATGATTAAGCTTATTGAACCCAATTAATCTTAACAAAGGAGTTAAAAATATAACATAACGCACCAATAAAAATGAAGAGGTTCCAAGATATACTAATCTTAGCCGAGCTATAGCGGATCTTCCATTCTTGTATCAAATCAATGATTAGTGATGAGAGCCAAGTTAATCACGAGCCCAATTGATAAACTATACTTGCAAAAAAGTAAATAGAAATAAATACACGAAAAGAACAGCAGGGACAATAGAAATAAATACACCACAAGTCTGGCAAAAAAGTAAGAAACAAGCAGAAGCTACACACTGGACGAGTTAATGTAGCCGGTGTCAGTCATCGATAATATTTTATCCCCCATTTTCGCCACGTGATTTTGGTTTGCTAACCTATCTTCTATTACTCACGTGTCTGTCTAAAGGGAACACCAAACCAAATAAAGCCGAAGAAAAGCTCAGAAAACCGTTCTCTCTCTAAAATAATGCTTAGCAAAATGAGGTCCTTTTGGGTAGGCTTTCCATCGACCCAAAAATAAAAGCTTTTCCATAGGCCATGACGAAAAAAACACCCAAGTAAGGGAGCTTTATAGTAGTACTGTAAATAAAATAAATTACTACAATCCTATTGCAAGAATGCCTTCCTTGCGTACAAAAAGACTAAGCAGAGTTGGAATGTGAGAACCCAGAATTCCAAACGACGAACGAGCAAGAATCGGGAAAGAGATTCCGTACTTAGTTCCGGGATGGGCGGTGAGAATCAGAGGGATAAGCAAGATAAGATTCGCCGCCGTTACGGTGGCGATTCCTTGCCACCAAGCCATTCCGAGGTCAACCAAGCTTCCGGCGAGGTAATACGACGGAACGCCGACCACAAGCCCGATCCAAAGACTCGCCATGTCCCACCGCGAAAAAGTACGTTCAGCAGCCGTGGTCGGCCGGAGATCGTTGTCGTCCAAGGCCCCGGATTCGGAAGAGCTGGAAACCATGGGAGTGAAGATGAACTGTCTGCTGGAAACCAATCGAGAAGAACGGCGGACGGCGGCGATTTGCTCTGCGTTTCTGAAGACTGTTGTGGGTAAGGAATTCGTGGCCGTAAAACGAGGAGGATGAAGGTGGATGAGATATGGAGGGAGACGGAAGGTGATGCATTTGGACGCCATGATAGCGAAAAGAGAGGAGGTTTGAGGTCGATCCAGGGTCTGGCTAAAGAAGACGAGTGGTGGCGCCGGCCGGTGGGGTAGCCATAGCCTCCGTCTCGGAGAATAAGTCAACGACGATTACAGTGATACAACGATTGAATCAGTGGGTATCTCTTCAGCCAACAAAACATCATTCGAAATCATTCATTGTTATATAAATTGATGGTTCCGATTCAGTGTGTCTTTAGGAGGTCGATGAACATCGCTGTCAACTCTGGGAATCATTAGCACGTAATGTTGATGATTGACGTTGAGATCGACGAAATATCATTAGCACGTAATCATTAGCACGTAATCTAAGACTGAAAAACTAAACTCCATTGATGGATTGCCGGAACTGTATATTGAATGAAAATTGAAATCAATCTGCTAGGCGGCGTAGGAGTGACCCACGTCGGCGGTGACTTGTTCAAAGCAAGTCCCGACCCGGACGCCATTTTCATGAAGGTACTTTCTCTGCCTTTTCAATCATCTCACCATGTGGGATCGTTAATGGCAAGTGCACTGTACAGTGGATTTTATCGACGTGGACTGAGGAGGAGTGCAAGGCGTTGCTGGAAAACTGCCGGCGGAAGGAAAGTTGATCGCGTGCGAGCCGGTGGTGCCGAGGGAGTCGGACGAGAGCACGAGGACTCGAGCTCTGTTGGAAAGCGATGTGTTTGTAATGGCGATGTACAGAGCCAAGGGCAAGAATGGAACACGACAGGAGTTCGAGCAGCTTGGCCGGTCTGCTGGTTTTCCGACCGGCCGAGTGCTGGAAATTGATTACTTCTACAGGCATGGAATTCCAGAAGTGATCCTCGTCCTCGTTGAAAATCATGTTCAGTGTTTCGTGTTTTCAAGATTAGGAAATAAGCTCGATGGATCGGAAGAAAGTTGTCTTTCTTCTTCTTCTTTGCTGGGTTTCTTTACCTCCTTTTCATTTGCTTGGTAGAAATGCAGTAGAAACCGCCATTGACGAATGCTCCGAGCTTGGTCCGGAACAGAGATGGAAAAATGGACGCTTTCAAGAAACATCCTCTCTCAGCTGTCCATTTCCTTGACCATGGACTTACTGTCAACAAATATCAAAACTTAAATTAAATATCTTTGTAATTATTTTGTCGGAAGAAATGAGTGCGACAAACATCGTTCGTTTATTCAAAACAATTTAATCGTTGTAATTATATTAATATTTATCAAACAAAATAAATAAGATTTCACACTCTTCGTTAATTTCTTATCGAGTTTTGTCAAAAGTATTCGGGTTCTACGACGAAGTTGATCGGCCAATCGACTTAAAGTAGCTAATAAGGGTAAAAGTAGTCCATGTTTTCTACTTCATGATTTGATTTTGGATAGTTCAATTGCAGTTATTGTGCATCATGTTATAACTACCAATTTGACGTACACCAGTAATTACTAATAAGGGTAAAAGTACTCTGGAACGTGTCGAGTGGTTGTCGTGTCTTCTGCTATTTGAGTTGGTTAGAACACAGACCTATCTTTACAGTTGTGGTCGCGGTAATATCCAGACCATCGAGCCCACCAAAGCTTGAGATAAGATTGCACTAGATTACTCTTCTTATCTCGTATTAAAAGCGAAGAGGAGGGTTGCTTTGCTCAATCTGACTCCATTGATGAAAGAAAGAAGCAAAATGAGAAACAAGCTATATGTCCATTTTATCAATACAAAGAAGCAAAAGATGAGAACAGACCAAGATACATGTTGAACACTTTGTTCAATATGTAAGCTAAACCATCGGATTAGCCGGTCTTCGCACACGAAAAGCACCTTTGCATAGAACCGGGCTCCTCCCAAATTCTAACAACTTGTCATTATAAATTGTCTCGAACTCCAGCTGACTAGTTTTAATGAATAATACTGCATAGCCCGTCCGTAGTATGTGAAGAAAAACCAAGATGAGAACTTTTCATCAAAATCTGATGAATCAGCAAAGCAGGAAAAGCCAACGAAAATTACTGAAGTAGGGGACTAGGTAAGTTGCTGGGTAGCCTCTCTCCTCAACGTGGCGTTAGAATGAGCTTCTTTGCACCTATTTTATTTGGGAGCATTTAAAAGAATAGTTTTGCAATTATATACTCTAATCTAACCGCTTTCAATCAAGAGAAATAATTGAATAAGCCTCGGATTGAGGACCTTTTGAGATAATGATATTCATTTTTGGTTGCAAGTTAATTATGAAAGAAAGCACTATTATCTTTGGCCTACCTAGAGTGACCAGAGCGAGTAACTTCAAGTAATAACACTCAGCAATCAGTAGCTAATGAGGGTCGATGGTAAAAGTAGTCCGTGTTTCCACCAATCGCCAGACGTTGATTTGATTTTGGATAGTCCAATTGCAATTATTGTGCACCATGGGATAACTACCCATTTGACATACACCAATAATTTTTAAGAAAGACATGTACGTGGAATCATACCAATTAGAGGAAAATTCAACACGTTACGTTTGTACTAAGATCAAAAGCAACACCCACTTTCTATAAACTCCTCGTAAAACCTCAACCCAAACTTACAACGAGACTACTGTTCGTATGGAGGAGTAGCCATGAGCCGAATTATTCCTATGCATGCTAATTTGGACAAAATGCTACCATTAAATCTGCTTACAATGAACAAGTAAAGTTAAACTTCACAGGTGCAAACTATAATTACATTAAATCGCACTCAAGCTCTGCAAAGAAGTCATGATATTTTGATGCTAGTGATCTCACTTAATAAGCTGATAGTTTAAATAATTCGTATAAAGCATAAATATTACTATGGACTAATCATGGCTAAGCCTCAAGAAAAACTATAATCCGTGTAAAGCCTAAGACAATGTTCAATAACAACGTGAAAGAGAAATTTAACCTTTTCATTTATATTTTATCCAATTTTCAGTGTCTTCAGACGATCTTCACTAGATTGTACGCAATAGTTGACAAGGCCTTAATTTTCATGCTCATTTGATTTATTACACAACTAAAATCAAATAGAAAATGTAAAACATAAGTACCCCATAGATTAGGCTTCTTTTCCATTAATTCTTCGTTCAGTAAATATGAGCTCCTTCGCCGGTGCTTTTCCAACCAACCTAGGAAGTCTTTGTGCTCCTCCAACACTATATAAATAGTAATTTTAAGAAAAATAATTATAAATTATTTTTACTTTTTAAAACATACTTAAGAATGATAGCATCAAACTAATCCTCAATCCACTCCTCAAATCTGCTTCGTCATTTAGCTCGGCAACCTGTGAAGGTGAGTGCACATTTTTCAATTTAACCAAGGCAAAAAAGAACTTCTAAGCAAGTGACTAAAAAGTACTCACTGCTTTCTCAGCCAAATCAACCGACTCATACTCCACCAAGGCATGCATCTATATGCCATAAATAATTAAATATGAGATCTTGCGGAATTAGTATTCTAACATGAGAAACAATTTAAATAATGTAATTAATACAAGCATTATAGGGAAAGTAAAGTTTGGCCTCTAGTTGCCCAGAAAAAAAATTAGTCTTCGATTATATTCTAACTAACAGATAATTGATCTGAAACAGTGCAATTATTATATAATTAGTCTTCGATTTATATAATCTGATCCATTATGATTCCTCCTTGTTCTTAAGCTGAAAAAATAAAATTCCATTTGAACCAATTCCAAAGGTTGGTAAAAGGTTGTAGAATTAGAAAGGCCTCTCTCGGAATTGATTCTATGTTGATGTTACTGTATTTTTGCCTTAGTTGATTTGTGGATATGGTTGTTTGGGTAGAAAAGAGGTAAAAATCAGCTTATTGACAAAATCTTAATTTTTTCCTTCACTTGTTTTGTTGCTTCCCGCTTCCCTTCAATTACTTGTAAATATTTGGAATCTAGATACGACGCTATGGCTGTGTACTTTGGAGTAGGATAAGAGATAATAAATAACAGAGAAGACTATGGGAAAGAAAATATTAAAGTAGGGGGAAAGAAATGAAGTGGTATACTAGAATAAGGATAACAAGTCCATTTAGGTCCATAGTCTACCATATTTAAAGGTTCCTTGGTAAGATAATAAAAATTTATTTTTCTTCTAGATTTCTCAGCTTGAATATGTGTTCATGGCTTTCATGGTGACATAATTATTATCTATACCTTCACCAACAAGTTTTTTTTGCAAAGGTATTGCCACATTTTTAATGCTTCCACGATTGATATGAACGTTCATATTCAAGTTTAAAATTCTAGTAGTCAAAATAAATTTTTTTCTCGTATCTATGAAGTTATTGTAACACCCTACTTTTTTTATGTAAATTAGATTTGTATAAATGTAGTGTGTTATGACTAGAGTATGAAATGTGTCAAGAAAAGATGAATATGGTAATGAAATTACACCTTAGAAGTAATGAATTGATGAATCAGAAATAATATTAGTAATTACCTAATTCGAAGGTTTTAGGGTCTTTACATGAATTTGGTTTCTTTTAACGACATTTAATAGACTAGTATATGAAACTATAGCAACAAGAATTTCTTGAATTGGAAAGGTATATAGAAAGTTATGGATCTTAGAACCCAACATTTGGTAACAAATGTCGGGGAATTTGGTAACGGAGTAGTTTCTGTGTTTCAATCATATCATGCCTTAGAAGAGCCTAATTGACAAAGTGTTCTTCTGCAAAGTTGTAGTAGACATCTAGATAAGAAGATTAATACGTAGATCAACTATATTGGAGTTCTAGAGAGAAATTTATGCTTGTATGAAGTTATGCTTATTTGAACTTTTAAGGAAAACCGAACTATAGAATTATGAGTTTTTGAGCAATGTTTGGTATTTCGTATAATTGAACATAATAGGCTCCGAATTTGAAGTTTAAGTCTTCTAAAAAGTTAAACTAGACTCCACGAGAAAACGATGGGTTTTTGAATTAGGAAAATCTGAGTTGTTGAACAAACGTTATGAAAGGTTTAAATAACGGTTAACACCCTGAATAAAGAGGAGACACTTTGAACTCTCGGGTTTGATTAAGAGTTGACAATTTGTTTCTGAAATGTTAAATTTTAATGAAATTTTAAGGAATTTAATCCATTATTAATTAAGGATTGGCCAATAGGGAAGTGTCACATGGAAATGATGGTGACACCTCATGCTTGAAGAGGTTGTGAGCTTGGATGGTGGACCTCATGCTTAAACAACATGACTCTTCACCTTTCAAAGAGATAAAATTTGTTGGAGTCTTCAGCTATTAGCCCTCACGACCCTCAGATCTCTCTCTTAGCTCTCTCTCAGCGCTCTCTCTTCTCTAAAATCCTCTCCAAATTCGTGTGAGAAAAGTATGGTTTTTGACAAAAGTGTGAGGTTTTAGTGTTTTGTGCAAGAAATTTTGGTGTTTAAGAGCTAAAAGTGCAAGAGAAGGAAAAGCCTACGACTCAAGCCCTAAGGTACCAAGAATACCTTTAAGATGTTCATTTTAGTGCTGTAATGACTTATAAGGGATAAAATTTACGTTACATGGTTAAAAATACATGAAATTGTGAAGGTAGTTTATGAGTATACACTTTATAAGTCATGTTACACAGTTTCTGAAATGTAAATTTTACGAAGTCTTTGAGTTACAATTTGGTCATGATCTCTTCTAATGAAATGTAGCCAACATTTTAAGGTTTAGATTGGTACCTTATGCATTCTGATCCAACTAGTGTTTAGATTGGGGTTTAGGATTTAGTGTTTAAGGTTTAAGGGTTCTAGAGATCAAGGGTTCCAACGTTTTAGGGTTCAAGTTTTAGGGTTCCAAGGGTTCAGAGTTCAAGGTTTCTAGGGTTCTAGGTTCACCGTTCAGGATTCAAGGTTCCAAGGTTAGGGGTTTTAGGGTTCAAGGTTTAGGATTCATGGTTATAGTTATTTAGGGTTCTGGGTTCACAATTATGGTTCTAGGGTTCAGGGTTCAAGGATTCAAGGTTTAGGGTACTAAAGTTCAGGGTTCAAGGGTTAAGGGTACTAGGGTTTAGGGTTTAGGGTTCTTGGGTTTTGGGTTCACAGTTTAGGGTAATGAGTTCTAGGGTTCCAGGGTTCCAAGGTTCCAAGGTTCCAAGGTTCCAAGGTTCCAAGGTTCCAAGGTTCAGGGATCTATGGTTTAAGGTTTTGAGTTCCAAGGTTCAAGAGTTCAGTGTTCATGGTTCAGTGTTAAAGGGTACAAAGTTAAGGGTTGAGGATTTCAGAGTTCCTGGGTTCCAGGGTTCAACGTTCAAGGTTTAAAAGTTCAAGGTTCTAGTAATATGAGTTCATGGTTTTAGGGTTCTAGTGTTTAATTTTTAGGTGTTAAGGTTCCAGGGTTCAAAAGTTAAGGTCCAAGGTTTAAGATTTAGGATTCTAAGGTTCCAAGGTTCAAGAGTTTAAGGGTTCCAAGGTTCAGGGTTTAAGGTTGCAGAGTTCAGAGTTCAGAGTTCAAGGGTTCTAGAGATCCAAATTCCGGAGGACAAGGGGGAACCCGATCAAATCAGCACAATATTTTATTTTGATTACATTGCCAACTATGTAATAAATTATAGTTCGATCTACCATACAGCATTAAGTTTTACAACTTGATAGTCACATTATGTTTTGTCAGATAAATTTCTATAATGGTTTTTCAAACTTTATAGTCAAACTATATTTACCCTTGATATGGTCATTGCCTCAAATTAGCCCCATTGTCAATCCTAATCGAGGTGACAGGGCGATATTATGATAGCAAATATACAAAATAGCGGCCGAAGGACCCTCCCCAACAAAACTTGCATTGCCCACCTCTCCATATGTGATTTCACAACCAACAAGGACCCATATCTATAAAGTGACTATGATAAAATGGTAATGAAAACACATTTGGCAAATCAAAACCATAGAAAAAAAAATAATGAATACCACAACCAGAGACGGCACCAAGTAATAGAGCAAACCTATAAATGCATTTAAAAAAGTAATGTGAGTGATAAATTTAGCAGCACAAGTAATAGAACATCAATACATGTTCCAAAAATGATCATTTTTAAGCAATTTTGAAGTCTAATTTGTCCATATGAATAACACAATAAAAATTAAAACAATAAATAGAACCAAACAAAATCAATTTTTTAGCATAAACCAAACCAACCAAACACATAAAATTTACTTTGATCAATAAAAAATATTTGTCACTAGATATACCAATTACAATAATCAAGCATAGCAAAGGAGAATAATGACCGAATTTAAATCTATGACACAAATGAATCACAATTTCTCACTTAATAAATGTTTTACCATAGATTAAGGTTAAAAGCAAAGAAATAATATCATAATACAAAGTTAGGGTCATAATGCAAACATAAAATTTGAAAAGGATGTTTTCAAGTACAATAAATTGCAGCAGGGAGGATGATGTCTCAAGCAACAAACCAAGGACTCTAATAGCATAAGGTCAAGCTAATGAATCATTTTCCATCCNCATCTGTTTCCATAGGAGACTTGGCTACTTGTCCGGTTGACCAAATCATAAACCTGAGAAAGGTTCGGCTAGGTCCATAGAAATGGAGTATATTCAAAAGAAAATTCAAGTTTCTATATCATTGAATCCTAGGGCAAACGGCCGCATATATTTGTTCACTTCAAACATGATCCTGCAATGCAATGCTCTACAAATAAAATAATCCTTAATTATTGAGCCCAAAGCACCTAAATAATCATCAAATACCTAAGGATTAGATGCCAAAACAAGGTTAGAGACACAACTATACACCCACTGAATCTTCGCAATTTTCTTTCAATGGAAGTGCTTTCAAGAAAATATGAAGAACTTGAGAAAACATAACCATAATCATATGGATTTTCCAAGCAATCTTATCACGTGAAAGAAAGAAGAGGAATTGATGTTAGAAGGGAACAGAGAGGAAGGGAAAACTAGATAGATAGAGGCATTAGATAAATCACAAAGACACTTACATGGTTGAATATTATAATTTTTGCTACAGCATCAGTCGCATTATCCCTTCCAACATCATCTGGTTCGGATTCCCTAAATAATGGGAATAGTCTTTGTAATATGTCACCATAATATCTAAAACTTATTAGAGAACATATAAAATTGAAAAGAATAAAAAATGTGATTTCAGGGCTTAAATAACTACCTTTTTTTATTTTTCTTCCCTGTAGCTAATGATTGCAATCATTTATAATGTCAAATAAGAACATGCTCAACAATAGTAACAATTCGAAAAGAATGGAACAAGTTATATTCAAAGAGATGGATAATTCAAAGTTGGCTCACCACCATTTCTTCAGAACTGTCCCACACAAAATGCAGCATTCCTCCGGTTAGTTGCCTCTTGTGATGCTAATTCTTTTAGTGCCAAGGGCATAACCTCATGTCCTGTGCTACTTCAGCTAGGCAGGCCACAACCATTGTTTAATCTTGTGGAGGATGTGAAGCTCTCTGCATCCACAATACGACTACAGTTAGTCATTTGTACCAAACAAAATATAACAAGAACAATTTTTGAAATGCCGATGATGAAGATGTCAATCACAGAAAATTTTATCAAAGGTTAAAATAGTTTCTCAAAAATGGGTGCAAAATAGGAACCCATAGACTTTGCCAATGCAGGAAGCAAATCAAAAACTGCATCCATAAGTACTTCGTCATGAGCACTATCACTACCATCCATCTCACCAGCATATTGTCTGCTAACAAGCAGACTCCTCACGAATCTGGAGCATGCCTGAAATCATGATAGTTAAAAAGTTGGTAATCTCTAAATAGAAAAAAATGAAGTTAAATGTCAAACTTCAGGGTTCAACAGCGATGTCACCATATTCTTCAAAAATCTCAATTATGCTCAGACAAGCTTAAGCAACAACTTCCTTGTCGCCATCCTTTGTCATGGTCTTAATATATATATTCATTACATTGTCTGCAGATTGTGAAGACATTGAAAGAAGTTAAAGCAAAAATAAGTTAAAGTGAAAATGATGCGTTCAAAAAATTGAAAACAAGTGACACCATGAAAAATGTTCATACCAAGAACTTCTTTGAGCTTCGCTGGTCCTCCCTGCAATCCAAGTCATGATGTGATCTACTCTAGCTAGATGAGATTAAAAAATAAAAAATAAAAACATGACTATCTGGAGTTTGGACTGCATTTTGTTCAGAAACAAGTAATCGTTCTAAAGAAATCTATAGAGGTAAAAAATTTCATAAAGCAAAAGGTGATGAGACAACATGAAATTCTAGCGCTACAAGCAGTATTAGTCATTAATTTGACAGGACAAGGGAAAGAATGACAATAAAGAAACGAAATGCATTGAAAGATGCACAAAAAATTGCCTTTTACGAGGAACATGTGTCTGATAGTCATAAGACTATGAAACACTTTTGCAGGATAGCTGCAAGATGTCTGTATATTAATTGTAAGTAAATCATTAAAACTTCCCCCAAAAACTATGACGCACGACTTAACAATAGAATAAAGTTCAAAAAAATAAATAAGTAAAGAAAACAGAGTCATGGTTAACATAAAATCCAGTGTCGAAAAAATTTACAAGATGTTTCTTTCTCAAATAAATAAATAGATAAATTAGAAGCTATTTGTTTCTCAAGTAAATAGTTTTCTCGACCCGCATTTATTTCTCAAATAACTCAATGTACTCTCCCTACAATAGAAA
>QAOC01011397.1:0-15961 GCA_003255005.1 Begonia fuchsioides | reverse complement strand
TGTAAAAATGATATCTAATAATGTTGTAATTGCTTAGGTGTGGATATATAGGAAAGATAAAATGAATTAGTTCATATTTGTCAATGTTATACAAAAGTGATTAAAAATTGGAAAATCTGTCCGGTTTCAGGTTTTGTATTCAAACCTTATGTTAGACTAATCCAATGGCAAATGCCTTCTACCACGTTACAATAGACACCTTGAGTGAGATTTGAGATTTAAAATTAAGACATTTGGAGTTGATGATAAAAGGATACCTCTCGAGAAACTCCACTAATTTGGCATGTCTCCTATACAACATCCCTTAGATTTTTATATGCTTGAGAGCTTGGTGGTCAATATTAATGATGAACTCCTTAGGGAGTAGGTACTCTTGTCATACTTCGAAAGGTCAGATTACTACATAGAATTGGTTGTCATAAGTAGAGTAGTTTAATGTTTCCCCCTTGAGTTTCTAATAAAAATAAGCTAGGGGAGACCTTCTTGCATAAGAATTGCCCCAATTCTGACTTCAAAAGCATCATATTATACTTGAAAAACTTTGTTGAAGTCGGGTAACATAAGCACATGTGCCTTGCAAAGCTTCTCATTTCTCAAATCAAAGCTTTCTTGACAACTAGGGGTCCATATAAATTCATTCCCCTTCTTAGTGCAATCGATCAAATGGGCCATAATAGAGCTTAATCTCTGAATAAAAATCCTGTAAAATGAGGCTAGGTCGTTGAAGCTCCTTACATCAAAGACTCCCCTAAAAGAAGGTCATTCAATGATTGCATCAATCTCGGAGTCATCCACCTTGATGCCATCCTTCAAGATGATAAAACCATGAAAATTATTTTTTTTCTCAAACAAAAGCATACTATTTAAGATTTCCAAATAGTTTAGCCCCACAGAGTTTGTCAAACAAGAATTTAAGGTGCCCTAGATGTGTAGAGAAATCAAAATTATAGACCAAGATATCATCAAAGTAAACTTATGTAATCTGGGTTACCTACAAAGTGATGCATAAAAGCCCAAGTATATTTCAATGCAATGGAGGATTGAAGAATAGGATAGCGTATGATACCTTCCATAAAACAAGCTACAAAGTTGACCTTTGAGCATTAATGAGCATATTTGACAATTTTCCAGACATTATTTCAAACTATAATCTTCACAAGAATTGTAGCTGAATTCAAGATCTCTTTGGAATGAACTGAATCACAAAAATAAAAAAATTATTTGCTTGACCAAGTCCAAAATTTATTGAAATAGCAGTGTCACATAACAATTTTAAAAATTCTTTATTTTATTCAATTATTTACTTAAGTTTACTAATTACTTTCGATTNATGTTTGATATACTTGTGGTTCTAATATTAAACTACTATAAACCTTCACAAGCAATCCTCAAGAACAATATGCATAAGTCTCATGAAAGTATCAGGGCATTAGAAAGTCCAAAAGTCATTACTAACCATTCAAACAAGTCATACCTGGTCTTCAAAGCCGTCATCCATTTATCGCCCTCCTTTATCCTTATTTGATAATAGCCACTCTTCGAATCAACCTTGAAGAAACATGATGCCCCACTATGCTTGTCAAACATGTCTTCAAGTCCAGAAATTGGGAACCTATATTTGATGGTAATTTTATTAGTGACTCTGCTATTCACACACATATGAAGAGTACTATCCTTTTTTGGAACCAATAACGTAGGAACAACACAAGGACTTAGTGACTCCTAAATATAGCCCTTGTCTAGGAGTTCTTGGACCTGCTTTTCAAGCTCTTTGGCTTCCACGGGGTTCAATCTATAGGAGGGCCAGTTAGGAAGCACTAGTTTTTGTTGCACGTTGATTGGATGCTTAATTTCTTTAATGGGTGCTAGCCCTTAGGGTCTTGGTTAATCAAGTTAAAGGCATAACAATTTCCTTCTATGAATTTTTTGTTAATAGCCTGTAAGCCCTAGAAAACTCCATACATCTCCCATATTTCTTGGATGTGGCTAATCTTTGATTACTTAAATCATTACTGGATCCACAAAAATACCATCTTCGCAGAACAACTCAGTCAATATAGCCAAAATTTGCATTTGGAAAATTTTTCATATAACTTATGCTACCTCGATTTATCTAAAATAATCTCAAATGCTTTCCATGTTCTTCTTGGCTTCTAGAATAGATGAGGATATCGTGAATAAAAACAATTACAAATCTGTCTAAATATTCTCAAAACACTCTGTTCATTAAGTCCATAAATACTACATGCACATTTCTTAATCCAACGGACATTACTAAAAACTCATAATGCTAATGCCTCGTAAAAAATGTTGACTTTGGAATGTCCTCATACTTCACTCGAAGCTAATTACTACCCAAACATAAGTCTATCTTTCAGAGAACCCATGCACCGATGAGTTGATCTAATAAATCATCTATTCGTGGTAAATGGTACTTTTTTTTCAACGTTAGCTTATTCAACTCTCTATAATCGATGCACATTCTCATTGTTCCATCCTTGTTCTTAATAAATAATAACAACGCTCCCAAAAAGTGAAAAGCTTGGCCGAATGAACCCCTTCTTCTTATTGACTTTTTAGCTTGTTTAATTCAGTTGGGGCCATTTTATACGAGTTTTTAGATACAGGTTTTATGTCAGGGTATACATCAATTACAAATTAGTCTCTCGGTATGGTGGCAAACTAGGAAGATCTACTAAAAAATTGTGTAAATTTTTTCACTACCGAGATCTCCTTCAACTGAACACTCGATTGCTTTTTATTATCAATACTACTTGCCAAGAACCCTTAACACCCACTTCATCTCGATACAACAAGTCCATTCTCAGAATTGCATCATAGCCTTAGCTTCTTCTACTTCGAGTGGTTTAGTTACCACTGATGAGTATGGTAAATCATGCATACCTGAAATTTAGCTTCAGCTTCTTTTCCTTGTCTTTTACCTTTCTTTTGAGTCTGCCATCTCTTATCTCCAAATGACTGCCATTCGGTGTAATATTGCTGAATATTTTTTTGATGTTTTTTAAATTTAGCCTCAGCTTCTTCTACTTTGAGTGCTTTAGTTACAACTGATGAATACGGTAACTCATGCATACTTGAAATTTTTACACCCTTATGAATTTCATCTTTTTGGCCTTAGGTGAATTGATGGACTTTAACCTCATTGTTTGGTAAACAAATGACTAGCAAAAAATGACTTAGGGCTTCAAACTTTCATACATATTCAGGCGTACTTCCATTCTGGAGTAGTTTTACAAACTCCACTAATTTGTTAGTCCTGAACGTGTGACTAAAGTACTTATTGTAAAACACTTCTTTGAATTACTCCCACGTCATAGTTTGGACATTACTGGTGGCCTTGACAGTGTCTCACGAATATCGTGCATCTTTTGCTAACATATATGCTTCACAACAAACTTTCTCCCCATCCCCGATTTTAGCATAATGGAATATAACTTCAAGTGTATGAACCCAGTCTTCAGCATATGCCACGTCCGATGATTGCCCATCCAAACATAAAGTATGCAAGTGGAAAAACCTTTCACAACTAAGATCTCTTGTCCCAACCACACGGGAACTCGCTTGTTCTTCTTGAATCATTAATCTTTCAAACTATTGGAATTGGCGATCAACAATTTCTGACTTGGTTAACGACATTATCTTTCCTCTTACATCAAGTAATAATATATAAGAAAACACTTTATGCACGTCATCTGAATTTGTTCAAAGTGCACCAAATGACCCAATTATAACCCTCGAGTAGATTAAAGTGCCAAACGAATGTTTTGGCTGCGTAGAAAATATTTCTGCACCTTGTATAAACTTTATGCTCATCATCTAAATGTGCTCGAGTGCCTTTAAAGGAATAAATTGAAGTCCTCTTGTAGGTTAAAGTGCCAAACAAATGTTATGGGCAGAGCATTAAATATTTTCATGCATCGTAAAAATTTCCACAAGTCATCTAAACTTGCTCAATTCAACCAAATGACCCAATTTAAGCCTCTTGGTAGGTTAGGTGTAACGTTGTTCCTGGCTCAAAATATTTATTTTTTACTTGCAGCGGAAAATATTTTTTCAATCGTGTAATGCAAACATGAAAACTAAATTTAAACACATTTACAACATGTTAGGTTTAGTAAATTGTTAAGCTATAGATACAAAGTTGAAAAATTCTTTTCCTAACTATTAATTACAATTGTTAAAAATCTTTGCCCATAGGTCAAAATCTATTCAAACAACATCAATCAACACCATGACCAAAACAATCTCTTTCGTACAGCTCTCAGTGGACGTCCTCCTCACCTACATCATAAAACTCATCTATAAACATAAAGCTCAATAAGTAGTATATGATATGCATGAACATGTATATGATATGCATGAGTAAAACTTTTCTTTTCTTTTTATTGTTGGTATTTCTTTTCTCTCTTCTTTACACCCACTCTCTCTCTCTTGAGCAAAAAATGGATGATGATTAGCCAGTCTCCATTATTTCTAGATGGTTCATGGGGTGAAAATACCTTTTGGCCAAACTTATCCATTTAGTTTTACCATTTTACCATTACAAGCTCATTTAATTGCTAAAATACTTCATCATTATAATTTAAATCATACTTAGCTTAGTTATAATTCACATTACAAATAAGCTAATTATCAAGATCAAATCAATTAAGCATGATTAGTAAACCTTAATCACCCCATAATTATGCCTTAATCATGACTAGGCACCAATCCTATATGTCATATTCTAATTTACCTCTCTTTTCTAATCTTAATTCAAGAAGTGTCAAAAAATTTCTAGTTATAACATTTGACAACTTAAAACACTTAATATGTACATTGGTAAGTTGTACAAACTTTCCACATGTCATTTGAACCTGCTTGAAAGCCCACTGGTTAGGTAAGATGCCAAAAGAATGTTATGTGCAACGAATAAAACGTTTTTGTACCTCGTAAAAATTTTTCAAATGTGTCTTAATCTGCTAAAATTTCACCAAATGACCTAGTTTAAGCATCACACAAAATATTGTGGTAATTTGTACAATGTGCGTCATCTTGACTTGCTCAAAAGTAACCAAACAACACGCTTTAATGCTGCCAGTAGATTACTGTGCTTAGCAAACATTTGGACAACACACCAAACATTTTCATACGTCGTACAAATTTTTTGTTCGTCAACAGAACCTACTCAAATTCCACCAAATTATCGATATAAACCCGTCATTTGGGCTAAGGTTCAGGTGCACTAAAAATTTTTCTACGTCATGTAAACTTTCCATGCGTCTTCTGAACCTGCTTGAATGCCACAAAATGACCCAATTAATCATCGAGATAGGTTATGGTGCTAAAAAAACATTTATGTCAGCACAAAATATATTTCCATACGTTGTACGAACTTGCGGTATGCGTACCAACCTGCTCAAATGCAACCAATCGACCTACATCAAGCCCTCAAATAAGTTAATTTGCTTAACGAACATTTTGGCTAGAGAACAAAAATCTTTCGTACGTCCTACAGACTTTTTATGCATTGTATGAACATGCTTGAATCCCACCATTTCAAGCAACTTTTTTGTTAAGCAGTGCACAATATTTTGATTCGTTGTAAGACATCTTGCGTGTAAGCCTGAACCTAATCCAATGCAACTCAATGACCCAATTCAAGCTCCTTGGTAGGTTATGGTTCCAATGAACATTTCTAGTAGCATACAAAATGTTTTCATAGGTCATACAAATTTTTCACGCACATCCTAACCTGCTTTCATTTAACCAAACAACCAAATTCAAGCATTCCATTTGGTTAAAATGCTGAACAAATATTTGCAGAGTGCACAAAATATTTTTAAACTTCGTAAGAACATTCGTGTGTCATATGAACCTGCTCGTATGTAATTAAATGGCCTAGTTAAAGCCCCCCATAGGTTAAGATGCCGAAGGAATGTTTTGGGCACCGCACAAAATGTAGTTGGACATTGTTGGACCTTTTTCCGCATTCTCAAAACGTGTCAAGTGCCCTTACATGACCGAATTTGAGTCTCTCAGTAGGTTAAGGTACAGAACAAATGTTTGGAGGAGTGTAAGAAATAGTTTCATGCAGTTTACAAACTTTTTCAGCATCATGCAAACGAGCTCGAATGCAACTAAACAACTGAATTAAAGACCCATGGTAGGTTAAAGTCCACCAACCGTAATAAAAACCTTTAAGGCATTGTCTAATTTGCTCAATGCCAAAAATTGACCAAATTTAGGCCCCTTAGTAAGTCAACGTTACAAAAAAATACTACATGCAACTCACCAAATGTTTTTGTTTGTCGTACAAACTTTCTGCACATCGTCTGAATCTGCTCGAATGCAACCAAATGACCTAATTGAAGTCCCTTGATGGTTAAGGTGCAAAATGAACATTTTAGAATTGCACAAACGTTTTGCTGGTCGTCCCAACCTAAATGAGTGCCACCAAATGATCCAATTTATGTCGTACAAACTTTTCACATGTCGTCTGAACCAAAAAAAATGTCAAAACAACAAAATTTAATCCCACTATCAGGTTGATGTGGCGAGTGAATGTTTTGGGCATGACAAAAAATGTTTTCGTAAGTCGTATGAATTTACTGCGTGTCATCTAAACCTACATGAATTCTACGAAACAACCTAATTTAAGCTATGTGGTAGGTTAGGGTGCCGAAAAAATGTTTTCACAATCACACAAAATATTTTTGTAAGTTGTATGAACATTTCATGCGTCGTCCAGACTTGGTCTAAAGTAACCAAATAAGACACTTTAAGCCCCCAAGTAAGTTAATGCACTTAACAAACCTTTTCTGCAACACATTAAATATTTTTCTACGTCTACGTGACATCCAAAGTACTCAATTCCAACAAACTTCCCGAATCAAGCCATCGTTTGAGTTAAGGTGCGGAAAAAAATTTTCAAGCACTTCACCAAACATTTTTATACAACGTTCAAACTTTCTATGCATCATCTGAACTTGCTCGAAGTGACCAAATGACCTTATTCAAAACCCTAGATAGGTTAGGGTGTCGAACAAACATTGTTTTGCCACAGCACTCAACTTTTTGGATGTTTTACGCATAGTGTATGATGTACGAAAACATATTGGGGGCCTTTATTTGAGTTGTTTGATGGCATTCAATTAGGTTAAGATGACCCATGCGAAGTTTATAATGCAAATCAAGTGGCGACACAGATCACGTAAGCTCAATGACTAGGTCAAGAATCAAGAAAGTGCATGAAGCGCTATGTGGTTTAGTGGAAGAAATTGAAATGAAAGAATCTATTCAACTTCAAAACAAAATGCTTATTATGTTGGTGAAGAAGATGTTGATATCATGAAATGTGATCAAGAACACTAGCCCAAGAACTCAAGCTCAATTCAAGATGATGAAGGGGAAGAAGAAATAAGACAGTACATGCAACTTTCTTTAAATCAAACTTTAACTTGACTAGCAAAAATTGATTTACAGATTGGACAACCTTCCCTAAGTTATTTGAAAAAGTGTTCTTCACAAAATTAGTAGCCGCCTTCAAGATCTTTTTGGAATGAGCTAGATCATAAAAGTTGAACGTTTTTTGCATGGCCAAATTCACAATATACCAAAACAGAAGTGCCCCAAAACAATTCCTAAAATTCATTATTTTATTCTATTATTTAGTTAAGTATTCTAATCACTTTCTATTTCCTAATTTACTTACTATTAGAACATGAAATTCAGGTAGTCAGTTGACTGTGAACAAAGTTTTTACGAATTAAAAAATAAATTGACCACAGCCCCAGTATTAAAACTTTCAAATGGAGATGAATGTTTCAGTATGTATTGTGATGCATCGAAGATATGACTTGAAAGCGTACTTATGCAATAGGGAAGATGATTTTATATGTATCAAGGCAATTGAAAGAATATGAGAAAAACTACCTGACACACGATTTAGAACTTCTTGCTGTAGTTTTTGCTCTCAAGATATGGAGGCCTGACCTATATGGTAAGTTATGTGAAGTATATTCCAACCATAAAAGTTTGAAGCATATTTTTATACATAAATAGCGTAATATGCGACAACGGCGAGATGTGAGACGTAGTCAAGAAGAGAGAATTCTATGTTACATCAAGCCAAATTGGAGAAGAATGAACTCCTCAAGGGGTTTACATAGTGATGCAAGGTCGGTGGGCTGTCCCTAGGTAGATGGTTGAGCGAGCCACCAACAACACGTAAAAGTCCTAAGTATAAAAAATGAAGTCTCGAACCAAAGTCTAGAGGCCCATTCAAGGTTGTTTGGATGATCTAATGCACCAAATACTTTTATGAGATGATTAAACAATGTGACAAGAGCTTTTATTGGAAATTTTATTGTTGTATAGTTTGATAATATATTAATATATAGCAAAACCTTATATGCACATGTTGAAAATTTGAATTTGGTTTTTTTTCCTCTGCGAGAAAAACCACTTTATTCTAATTTGAAGAAGTACACTTTTTGCATGAATTTGGTAATTTTTGTTGGTTTTGTTGTAGGATCAAAGGTAATCTCAATAGATCAAGAGAAGGTAATGGCGATTCAAGAATGGACGAGACTAAACAATGCAAGTGAGGTTGAGAGTTTCCATGGATTAGTAAGTTTTTATAGAAGGTTCGTTAGAGATTTTAGTACTATTAGAGTGCCTTTGAATCTTCTTGTTAAAAAGCATGTTGAATTTAAAGANTTGCTTGCCTTTTGTGCCTGACCATGTGAAGACATGTTTTGATTCAAAGCCGGTTGACTTTTGTAGGGGAATGGACCAAGTGCTATTTGTCCAAGGCTACCATGAAAGGGGACCACATTTTGCTCTAGCATCAACCGACTTTCAAGTATTGTGCAGCTGTAGCTGTTTTGACAACCTTTCCTGGCTTCAATAAAAGATGACATCTTTATGAGAAATGTACCCTACATCTTAATTATTCCATCGTGGATCTTCAAAATTAGGCATCATCTTCTTAGGCAATCATTGCAAATACAAAGAGTCTAGAACAAGGAGCCACATAAGAAACAAGTTTCATGGGTTGAGTGTGGGCCTGAGGTGCTGTCCGGGGAGGTCGGCGCACCGTGGGACGGATTATGCGCGCCCACGGGGCTCGGGTGAGGGTGAGTGCAGCGCGCGGGAAATGTAGGTGATCAAAGGGGAATTTATGAAAATGGCTCGAAAGAAATGAGAGATGGCTCGGGTGACCGAAAAGATGGAAAAATGGGAAATTGAAGGAAAAAGGGTGAAAGCTTGGTGGGGTGGGTGGACTCTATGAGGAGTGTTTGGTTTTTAGGTGGCTGGATAGTTCGAACACTAGAGAAATCTAAGTGTTCGATTGGTAGACCTTACCCGCACTCGGATATGACTCACCGATCGGACGTGCAAGGGGTGACGCTCTTGGCCGGATATTACTCACCGGAGAAGGGTACGTCAGAAAGAGCTTTAACGGTTAGGAAGAAGGTGCTAAGCACAAATTTTATTCAATTTCTCTCTGCCTTTCTAATGAAGGCTGATACACTTAAATAAACTTAAAAAGTAAAAATGAAAAATAAAATGAAAAAGAATTAAACTATCCCTTGGATGGGACGGACGTCTAGGATCGATTGCGGAAAGATCTTCCTTGACCGAGATGAAACCAATACGCTCCCCTTCATCTGTTGGTTCGAAGTATTAGAGATATGTTCAGCTGATTTTTGAAAAGGAGACTGTGGTGGACCGAAATTGACTAGGCTTCGGGCATCAATGGATTTAATGCGTGCCAATTTGAAACGGAGGGTCCTGATGCTCTCTTCTTCAGCTAGAAATCTAGACCAATATGGATATGCGCGGCCAAATTCGAATGGAGATTGTGGTTGACTGGGGAAGACCTTCAGTTGACCGATGGATGCACGCGCAGCTGACCGAGCTCCGGGCATTGCGGGATTTGATGCGTGCCTTTTTGAAATGGAGGGTCCAAATGTTCTTCTCTTTAGCTGGAAATCTGAACAGAATGATATCTGCGGCTGAATTTGAACAAAGACCAAGGTAGACCGAGGAAGACCTCCAGCTGACCGAGGAGATGCGCACGCAGCTGACCGAGGTTGACCTTATCTCGGACATCATGGGATCCGCGCGGGCCAATTTGAATTCAGGCTCTCGGATGAACCTAGCATGAATGAGTGAAGATATTATGGCCAAAACTGGACGCGGATCTTTCCGTTCTATGCCGATGGCTCGGAGGTGTGCGTGGCTGATTAAAAAATGGCGACCCGACGTTGACCCTATCCCAGACATCAAGGAATCCGCATGGGCCAATTTGAAATGTGGTTGTCAGACGCTCCTCCCTTGATCTGGACAGCTTGAACCTTGTCTCTTTTTGAATGAGAATCCCCGATGATCCGTCGGTGGCTCCCAGAGTGGTAACTGTGCGCGCGGGGGCGTTTTCAAAATGCGGTCGGCTGATCTTTTTTCCAGACATCACGAGATATGTCTGTGCCATCTTGAATTTGTGAATTCGGACATTCCTAGGCTGTCCAAAAATAAACAAAGGCACGGGCATTTCTTATGCAAGACCTTGTTGATCCATTGATGTCTTGAGGAGCGCATCCCGGGCGTCTATGTCTCAGACACTGATAATTTCTCGCGTGTCCATCTCGAGCCTTGTCCTTTCCTTGACCAAATAATTGGATTACTTAAAGATTTAAGTAAAATAACCGATGAGATTTGGTCAAGGTCTCCTAGTTGACCGAAGGGAGACCGTGGCTTGACTGTGGCTTGACCGAGGGTTTACCATACTTCGGCTGCGGCGTTCCTTTGCCGGCCTTCATGCGTTCCCTTCTTTGGGCTGTTTTTCCTTCCTTTCCCAAGATTTATTTGCTGATAAAATAAATACTAAAACTAAAAAATGAAAACTTTTCCTCCCAAAACTAAAAAATGAAAACTTTTCCTAGTGTTTGTTAACAGTTCGTCGACCGAAAGTCCCTCCAAGACAATTCGCGGTTTGCTAGTGTTTTTCCCTCCGTTTTCTATAGCCTTTTACCACTAACCCCAAGCGCTTCCCCTCCAAATTTTAGCTCCTAACTTGCTTTGAATAGTGAGATATGACCATTTCACCAAGAACCCTAAAATCCATACGGGACAATTTTTCCTTTTTTACCATTTTTGGCAACATTTAGTTTGATAGCCTATTCCAATTGCAGACGGTTTTTTAGCCTCAATGTTTTAGGTTATCTACTTAACCCTCTCACAAACAAGACCTTAAAATTCCATCCCCAAAATCATTCTCCTACCTATTCAATTGAATCTTCAGAATAGACAAAAAATGTATTTTCTCACTCAGACTGAGCCAGCATCTCACCTATTTCACTTGCCCTTAAGCAAACCCTATTTTCATAGCAGGTCATCTGATATCAAAGCCCTGTTAAATACTTGGTATTTTGCCTCTGTATTTTGGTGCATTTTCAATACTTATATGGTTGAAAGATGTGCACCACACTCTACATCAAACTGAAGGGCGAAAAGCCACTACACGGATTACCTTTAACTGGAAAAATTGGAGTGAATCAGGTCGTTTGGTAAAATTCTAGCATGTTCAAGTCATGCGCATAAAGTTTGTACAATGTAAAAAAATATTTTATACTCTTCATGAAACGTTCACTAGGAACATTAACTTACTAGGGCTTGAAGTGGGTCATTCAGTTGCATTCGAGAAGGTTCAACCAACAGACGAAAAGTATGTTTGACGTACAAAAATATTTTGTGTTGTTTGAAATGTTTGCTAGGCTTATTAACTACTGACGGGCTTGAAGTGGGTTGTTTGGTTGTAGAGGAGCGAGTTTAGATGATGGGCGTAAAGTTCATACGATGAACAAAAATTATATTGTGTGTTGCCAGAAACATTCGTTTGGCACATTAACCTAAATGCAGGCTGAAAATGGGCCGTTTGGCAGAATTTGTCCATGTTTGAAACATGCGCGGAAAGCAGAATGTTCAGACGAAAAACAAAAATATTTAGTGCGCTACTTGAAACGTTTGTTAAGCTTATTAACCTATCGGGGTGATTGAATTAGGTCATTTAGTAGAATTCAAGTCGTATGACGTATAGAAACACTTAATCACTGCTTAGAATGTTTGTTAGGCATATTAACCTACCCTGGGCTTGAACTGTGTCATTTGGTTGCATCAAAGCAGGTTTGGATAATGGGCGTAAAGTTCATACGCGTAGAAAAATGTTAGTGTACTGCCCAAATTGTTCGTTCAACATCTTATCTCAAAACTTCGGTTTAAATTGGTTTCTTTGGTAGAATTTAAGCAAGTTTAAACAACTCACAGAAAGTTTGTACTATGTAAGAAAACATTTTGTGTGCTGCACCAAACATTTGTTCAGCACCACAGCCTACAAGGGGGCTGGAATTGGGTCATCTAGTCGGATTTAAAGAGGTTAAAACATCGCACAAAAAGTTCGGACAATGTACAAAACTTTTTGTGTGGTGCCCAAAACATTCGTTAGGCACATAACCTACCAAGGGGCTTAAAGTTGGTCAGTTGGTTCCATTGGAGTAGGTTTGGACGAAAGAAAAAATAAAACTTTATATGACGTACAAAAATGTTTTGCACACTATTCAAAAAGTTAGTTTTGCAACTTAAACCAAGGGCACTTGAATTTGGTCATTTGGCAGAACCTGAGCATGTTTTGTGTGCTGACCAAAATGTTAGCTAGAGACCAACCTACTAGGGACCTTAAATTTTGTCATTTGGTTCCATTCAAGAAGATTTGAACGTGCAGAAAGTTTGTTCGGCGCACAAAAACATTTTTTTTCTGCTAACCAAAATATTCGTTTGGCAGCTCAACCAACCCTTTGGTTAGAATTGGGTAGGGTGGTTCCACTTGAGCAAGTTCAGAAGACGCACAAAAAGTTTATACGAAGTACAAAAAAATTTTAAACACTGCTTGAAATATTTGTCTGGTACATTAACCTACTCAGATGAATTGATTGGGTCATTTGGTGGAATTGGAGCAAGTTCGGACACAAAAAGTTTATACAACTTATGAAGAAATTTGTCGCACTACTGAATTTTTTTTTAAGGCCCATTAACGTGCCATGGAGCTTGAATTTTTCTGTTCAATCACATTGAGTAGTTTCAAAAATTGCATACGACAAGAAATGTACTACGTGCTACATGAAATGATCATTAGTCACATTAACCTAATGGAGGGATTGAAGAGGGTCATTTGGTTGCATTTGAGTAAGTTCAGACGACAAGCAGACGATTAAACAATATCCAAAAACTTTTTGTGCACTGCCCAAAATATTCACTAATTTGCTAGCCTTGTGAGCAAGGATGAATTTTGTATGGGTTTGGCAGTTAGAACACTTAACCAGAATCGGCAAAGTGTTGGCGAGAGACTGGATAAGTATGGGTGAGGAGGGGTCGAATATGGCCGAGTAATGGGCTGGGTGGAGTGATTGAATGAAAGTTAAATGGGGCTTTAATGGTGTTGGAGGTTAGATACGGTGAAGGGATGTGAAGGGACAGATGGGTGGACAATCCTAACTGACGGGGACAACTAGGGGGCGTGTATGAAGGTGGAAGGTCGCAAGTGTTGATGGCTGGATGGCGGTATGAGATTGGTTGGGGTTAATTGCGTGTACGGGTGAAAGGGGAATGATGGGTTTAGTGGTGGAATCAGTAGGCATGACTAGGTTAATGTATAGGTGTAATGGGGGAATGAACTAAGTCGCTAGTGAGGTTTATGATGGGAGAAGTTGAATGAACGAGAGTTTAATTCGTGGTGGTTCGACAAGATGAACGGTCAAAGGGGTATGACAAACAGTTGTGACCAAACGAGGGGTGATGCGCAAACGATGGTGAGCTGAACAAGGAGGTAACCGAGCAAGCGGAGGATAAGGTGATCAAAAGTGTTAGCATACAGTTGGATGGCAAGGTGAACGGGGCATCGTCTGCTGGTGGTTCATGTGCACAATGAGCGGGCATACTAAGAGAGGTACGAGGATTGTATGCTGGGAGCGTGCTAGGCTCGGGCATAATCCACCTGAATGCACGGGATTGGCTTGCACATGCAAGGTGTGCTAGCTATGACAACGGACGAGCACGATACGAGTACAACGAACATGCTCGGACAAGTGATTGCTAAAAAGATATGAACCAAGGTGACACGCTCCAAGATGCGGAGGTGTCGGGAAGAGAGGAGATGGCAACAAACTGCCGAGAGAAAGAAAGGTAGGCAGCAACAGGGGATTGGAGCAAGGAGAAATCCAAACGCATACAGGGGCTTTAGCTAGAAATTTGAGGACTTAAACCTTTGAGAGTTGGCTAAGTTTGACCAAATTTACAGCTTAAAACACGTGCGGATCAATAAAATACACGGAGGCAAAGTTAGGTGCACAAACAGACAAAGCTGAAAGAAACAGTGCAGGGGTGTTGGGGAGACTTCTGCACAACTTCCAATTCAGGGAGTCTGGGAGGGTGAAACTTGGCAGAACTTAACTTCAACGAAGTGGGAAGAAATTGCAAGTGGTTGGAGGGAAAAATCACCGGTAGGTTGGAAGATATTCAGGATATAAAATTGATGGACAGAACTGCCTGATTTCAGGAGTTCGGGTAGAAGGCAGTGGAAAAAGCATGCATAACTCTTGATGGGGAGGGGCTGTGGCTAAACGTAAAGAACAATTATNAAACCCGAGACTTCCTTCATGCTCCTCGTTCGAAATTGATCTTTTTTTCTTGATGATTCAGGAACTCCTTGGAAGGCTTCTTCTTTTAAGATTGGCGTTGGATAATCGGTTTTCTCCATGCATGGTGCCGGGTTTGGCTTTGACATCAATTGGTGTTCTCGGCCGTCGGTTTGTTCTACTCCAAACTCCCATTGTAAGCAATGTTTGGGGAGTTTTTGATCCAGGTGTGAAGGAGCATCAAAACAAACAATGGAAGGGAAAGAAGTACCTGAAAAATCAACAAACAAGTTAGAAAAATATCTTGCACGACTCCGAGTAATTGCCCCCTTCGGTTGTTGGTGAATCCCGGGCATATCACAAGGTCGTCTTAATGGCTTGGACTCGCGAGAGCCACTAGGAAGGAGGAGGAGATGATGACATGGGGCATTACACTGGTGGATCTCTCGATAAGCGAGATGGGTTATTTGGTTGAACTCGAGTTGGATTCACTACCCTAAACATTTCTTAAGCACGTTTACCTACCGGGTGGCTTAAAGTTGGTTGTTTTGTTTGATTGGAGCAAGTTTGGAAGACATGGGCAACGTTTGGAAGATGTAAAGTTTGACACCTTAACCTAAAGTTTGTACAACGAGGGGTTTGAATTGGGTTGCATGATGCCATTCGAGTAGATTTGGAAGACGCGTGAAAAGTTTCTTAGGCACATTAAAAAAACTCTTTGTGCGCAGCACGAAATGTTCTATAGGAACATTGACCTTCCAGGGGCTTTAATTGGGTCATGCTTGCATTCAAGAAAGTTCAAACAACGTGCAAAATATTTGTACGACATATGTAAACATTTTTTCCACTACCTGTAACAATTATTAGCCCATGACCTACCAAGGGCCTTGAAGTAGGTCGTTTGGTTGCATTGAAGCAAGCTTAGACGATGGGCAGAAAATTCATATAACTTAAGAAAACCTTTTGTGCACTATCCCAAACATTCTTTCTGCACCTAAACTCAAAATGGGGGCTTGAATTAGGTCATTTGGCAAAGTTTAAGCATTTTAGACGATGAGCAAAAAAATTGTACGATGTACAAGAATGTTTGGTGCAGTTTCCAAAACAACCGCCCTACCTGAAGGCTAGAATCAGATCGTTTGGTTGTAATCGAGCAGGTTGAAACGACAGGCTTAAAGTTCGTACAAAAATATTTTGTTTGCTCGCCAAAATGTTGGTTCGGCATATTGACCAGCTAAAGGTCTTCAATTAGGTCGTTTGGTGAAATT
>QAOC01011390.1:0-16758 GCA_003255005.1 Begonia fuchsioides | reverse complement strand
AATAAAATGAGATAAAAATAAAAACGAGGGTTGTTACAATAAAGCTACTGGTGCATTTGTTACTCTAACAGATATCTTCCAAAAACTCGTAATGTTTATATTCTTCATGAATGTCATCTTGAAATATCGTCCATTTTAATCAACTATATTGATCCATTCGTGATGCTACGGGTGTCAAATTATTCCTTAAAGAGTCTACTATAACGTCTTAGAAGACACCAAATTCCTAAAACTAACGTAGTATAAAGTGTCGACCCTTCTTAAATCCTGGGGTCGACCGAAAGTTCCAATTGTGTCGACCCCTCCTAAATCCTAGGGTCGACCGGATCTTACATGAAGGTCCTTTAGTATATTTAACCCAACTTACTTCACTACTTTACTTGAACCTAGCAACCATCAAACAATGGACTTCAAATAAACACCAATCAAACCCAAACACTTGGGCCGGTGCACGGTGTGATACACCCCGTACAGAGTATTCTTATTCTAATTATTCATAATCATAACCAATTCACGTGTTTCTAATTTTCCAACCTTTCCAAATAACTTTATCTCATATACCCCTTGAACATTATTCTCTTTATCACCTTCAACCTACTAATTGACTAATATCCACAATACCTTAATACCTCAAAATTTAACCAACATTCATCCAATAAAAAGAATCTTTAACACTTCAATCTTAAGGTCACAAATTCTAAAATAAAAATGAGGGTTTTTACATAAATTGGACAACATTTATCTAGTAAAAAGTAAAAATAAAAAGTATTTCCCCTTTTTTGGTGTATTTTTTTAAATCTCAATATGCGTTTAAATAATCAGTTTTTGGGTTTACTATTCTAAACTGGTATCCCACAAACTAGGTCTAGGTAAATCCTAGGGGTTAAATCGCGTGTACAGTAGTTTTAAAATGGATGTACCTTTCATTTAGGGTACGCGTTTAGGGTTTACTTATTTCCCGAGGTTATTGTTCATTAGGCTTTCAAGTTACTATTTATTAGGGTTTCTAGGACTTATGGTTTCTAGGGTTTTCTATGGTTTTATGGTTTCTAGGGATTCTAAGCTTCTAGGGTTTCTAGGCTTCTAGTGTTTCTAAGGTTCTAGGTTTCTAGGGTTTTAAGTGTTTATAGTGTTCTATGGTTCTAGATTTTCTAGAGTTTTAAGGTATCTAAGGTTTGTAGGATTCAGGGTTTTGGGGTTCTAGGGTTCTAAGGTTTCTAGAGTTCTAGGGCTCTTAGATTCTAAGGTTCTAGGGCTCTTAGATTCAAGGGTTATAGGGCTCTTAGATATCCAAAAAAATTGCCTGTTTTTGGATGACTAGTAGAATGCAAAAAAAAAGTCAAATTTTTAGCGCAATAAGATTTCTTGTTTTTTGTGTTTTTCTTTTTTTAGAGGGTGCATTTTTTGTCATCTCGATATGCATTCCAAAAAATTAGTTGTTAGGTTTTCCTATTCGAAAGCCCTACCCCACAAACTTAGCGCAAGGTGAACCCTAGGGTTTAGTGTACTTATAAATCAGTGTTCCAGTTCAGGGTTTAGTGTTTTTATTAGGGTTTCAAGTTACTATTCATTTGGGTTTCTATAGTTTATGTTTTCTAGGGTTTCTAGGTTTTTAGGGTTTTAATAGTTTGACTGTTCTAGGGTTTCTACGATTTCTAAGGTTCTAGGGTTCTTTGGTTCTTGGACTCTAGGGTTTTACAGTTATTTTTTTTTCAAACTGGCTCTTTTGGATAAATAGTAAAATGCAAAAAAATGTAAAATTTTTAGCGCATTAGGATTTTTGGTTTTCCGTATTTTCCTTTTTTTTAGGGTGCATTTTTTCGTCATCTCAATATGCGTGCTAAAGTTAGTTCTTGAGTGTTTCTATTATAAAGGCCTATCCCACAAACTAGGAACAAGGTAAACCCTAGGGGTTAAATAGGGTGTACAATAGTTTTTACATGAGTGTTCTTTTAAATTAGGGTACTAGTTTAGGGTTTAGTAGTGTTCATTAGGGTTTCAAGATACTGTTCATTATGGCTTCTACAGTTTATGTTTTTTAGTGTTCTAGGGTTTTTAGAGTTTGTAGTAATTTAGGGTTCTAGTGTTTCTAGGGTACTAGGGTTTCTACGGTTTCTAGAGTTTATATGGTTCTAGGGTTCTTAGGTTGGTTTTTTGGGTTCTAGAGTTCATGGGTTCTAGGGTTTTTATGGTTACTATTTCCCGAACTATCTGGTTTTTCATGAATAGTAAAATGCAAAAAAAATGGGTCAAATTTTTGGCACATTTGGCTATCTGGTTTTTTATGTTTCCTTTTTTTTCAAGGGTGCGGTTTTAAGTCATTTTGACATGTGTTCCACAAAATCTGGTTTTGGGTTTACTGTAATAAAGCCTTACCCAACAAACTAGAGGCAAAGTGAACCCTAGGTATTAAACCGAGTGTAAAATAGTTGTATATGGGTGTTCTTTTTATTTATTGTTTTTGGTTTAGGGTTTGCACGTTTATGCAACTTACAGAGCATTAGGAATTTGGGTTATTGTTTATCAGGGTTTTATAGGTTTACGATTTGCAAGGTTCTAGAGTTTCTAAGATTCTAAGTTTTCTAGGGTTCTGGGTTTCTAGGGTTCGATTCTAGGGTTATATGGTTCTAGGGTTTCTAGGGTTCCAGGGGTTTCTTAGGGTTCTAGCATTTTAGTGTTTCTAGGGGTCTAGGGTTCTATGGTTCTAGGGTTCGTAGTGTTCTAAGGTTATATTGTTCTAGGGATCTAAGCTTTCTATCGTTTCAAGGGTTTCTATCGTTTTTAGGGTTCTAGGATTTCTATGGTTCTAAGGTTTGTAGGGTTCAGGGTTCTCGGGTTCTAAGGTAGGGATCTAGTGTTCTTGAGTTATAGGGTTCTATGGTTACTATTCTCGGAACTAACGATTTTTTGGATGAATAGTAAAATGTAAAAAAATCTCAAATTTTCAGGGCACTAGGCTTTCTAGTTTTTGGTGTTTCCCTTGTTTTTTTTCGAGTGTGTGTTTTTTTGTCATGTCGATATAAGTTCCAAAACTTTGTTTTTGGGTATTTCTATTCTAAAGTCTTATCCCACAAACTAGGAGCAAGGTGAACCCTAGGGGTTAAATCAGGTGTACAATAGTTTTTACATTAGGGTTCTAGTTTAAGGTTTAATGTTCGTTAGTGTTTCAAGTTACTGTTCGTTATAGTTCCAGGGTTTTCAGGGTTCCAGGTTTCTATGGTTTCTATGGTACAGGGTTCCAGGTTTCTATGGTTCCAGGGTTTTCAGGGTTCCAAGTTTCAGGTTTCTAGTTTTTTTGTGTTTCCCTTGTTTTTTTCGTGTGTGTTTTTTTTTGTCATGTCGATATAAGTTCCAAAAATTTGTTTTTGGGTTTTTCTATTCTAAAGTTTTATCCCCCAAACTAGGAGCAAGGTGAACCCTAGGGGTTAAATCAGGTGTACAATAGTTTTTACATTAGGGTTCTAGTTTAAGGTTTAGTGTTCATTAGTGTTTCAAGTTACTGTTCATTATAGTTCCAGGGTTTTCAGGGTTCCAGGTTTCTATGGTTCTAGGGTTTCTAGGATTTTTAAGGATTCTATGGTTTTTAGGGTTCTAGGTTTGTATGGTTTCTAGGGTTTTTAGAGTTTCTAGTGTTCTAGGGTTCAATGGTTTCTGGGGTTTCTATTCTTCTAGGGATTTCTAGGATTTCTAGGGTTTCTAAGGATTCTAGGGTTTCTAGGGTTCCAGGGTTTCTATGGTTCTAGGGTTTTCTAGGGTTTTAGGGTTTCTAGGGTTCTAGGGTTTTTATGGTTACTATTTCCCAAACTATCTATTTTTGGATGAATAATTAAATGCAAAAAAACTGGGTAAAATTTTTGACGGGTTAACCTTTCTGACTTTTGATGTTTCCCTTTTTTAAAGGTGCGGTTTTATGTCATCTCGCTATGTGTTCTAAAAAATCAGTTTTTTGGGCTTACTATTCTAAAGTCTTACATCATAAACTAGAGGCAAGGTGAAGCCTAGGACTTAAACTCGGTGTACAATAGTTGTATATGGGTGTACTGTTCATTTATGGTTTCAGGTTTAGGGTTCAAACGTTTCTTGAAGTACTATTCATTAGGAATTTGGTTGCTGTTCATTAGGGTTTTATGGGTTTACGGTTCGCATGGTTCTAGGGTTTAGGGTTTCTAGGATTCTATGTTTTTTGGGGTTTTACGAATTTTATAGTTTTAGTGTTTTAGGGTTCTAGGATTTCTTAGGTTTCTAGGGTTATATGGTTTCTAAGGTTTCTCTAGTTCTATGGTTTCAAGGGTTTCTAAGGTTTCTAGGGTTTCTAGGGATCTAGGGTTTCTAGGGTTCTAGTGTTCTAGGGTTCTAAGGTGCTAGGGTTTCTAGAATTACTAGGGTTTCTAAGGTTCTAAGGTTTGTACGGTTCACAGTTCTAGGGTTCTAGGGTTTCTAAGGTTAAGGGGTTTTTAGGGTTCTAGGGTTCTAGGGTTCTTGGGTTATAGGGTTCTATGGTTTCTACGGTTTCTATGGTTTCTAAGATTTCTAGGATTCTAAGGTTTTTAAGGTTCAGGGTTCTAGGGTTCTAGAGTTTTTAGGGTCTGGGATTTCTAGGGTTCTAGAGTTCTTGGATTCTAGGGTTTTTATGGTTACTATTGCCCAAACTGTCTGTTTTTTAGATGAATAGTAAAATGCAAGAAAAAGTTAAATTTTTAACGCGTTAGGCTTTCTATATTTTCATCGTATTTATGTGCATTACAAAAAAAAAAATCAGTTTTTGGGTTTCTATTTGAAAGCCCTACCCCACTAACTTGAGGAATAGTGATCCTTATGGGTTAACTTTGTTGTACAATAGTTGTTATATTATTCTACTATTAATTTAAGGTGTCAAGTTTAGGGTTTGCATGTGTCTTGAGGTTACTGTTCATTAGGATTTTAGGTTACTAGTCATTAGGGTTTTTAGGGTTTAGGGTTTGTACGGTTCTAGGGTTTCTATTGTTTATGTATCTAGGGTTCTAGGGTTTCCAAGCTTCTAGGGTCCTAGGGTTTCTAGGTTTCTATGTTTCTAGGGTTTTTAGACTTTCTAGTGTTCTACGGTCTATGGATTCTAGGGTTTCTAAGGTTCTAAGGTTATAGGTTTATATGGTTTTAGTGTTCTAGGGTTCTAGGGTTTCTATAGTTTCTAGGGTTGGGTTTCTAAGGTTCTAGAGTTCTAAGGTTTGGAGGGTTCAGGGTTCTATGGTTCTATGGTTCTAGTGTTTCTAGGGTTTTGGAGTTTCTGTGGTTTCTAGGGTTTGTAGGTTCTAAGGTTTGTAGGATTTAGAGTTTCTAGGGTTCTATTGTTTCTAAGGTTCTAGGTTTATAGGGTTTCTAGGGTTCCAAGGTTTATAGAGTGCAGGGTTCTAGGCATTCTATGTCTTTTTGGATGAATAGTAAAATATGAAAAAAGGGTTAAATTTTTAATGTGTTAGGCTTTATGATTTTATGTGTTTCTAGGCTACTTTTTTTGTCATCTCGATATGCATTCAAAAATTAATTTTTGAGTTTACTATTCTAAAGCTCTACCCCACAAACTAGAGGCAAGGTTAATATTAGGGGTTAAATTGGGTGTGCAATAGTTTTTAATTAAGTGTACTTTTCATTTAGGGTTCTGGATTTCCCGAGGTTATTGTTCATTAGAGTTTTTATGGTTTCTAGGGTTTCTAGGGTTCTAGGTTTCTAGGCCTCTAGGATTCTAAGGTTTCTAGGGTTGTACGTTTCTAGGGATTCTAGGGTTCTAAGGTGTTAGGGTTATAGGTTTCCAGGGTTTTTATGTTCTAAGATTTTAGGAGTACTCGGGTTGTAGGGTTCTAAGGTTTGTAGGGTTCGTGGTTCTAGGGTTCTAGAGTTTCTAGTATTCTCAGGTTTTTTAGTTTTCTTGGATTTTATGGTGTTTATAGTTACTATTTCTCGAACCGTCTTTTTTGGATGAATAGTAAAATGCAAAAAAATGTCAAATTATTTACGATTTAGGATTTTCGGTTGATGATGTTTCCCTTTCTTTTCGATGGTGCATTTTTTTTTCTTCTCGATATACATTTCAAAAAATCAATTTTTGGGTTAATATTCTAAAGCCCTACCGAACAAACTAAAGGAAAAAAATACGATAATATTAAAAAAAAATACGAACACGATAATATTCTAGGGTTAGGTGTTAAACTGGGTGTACAGTTGTGTTTATATGGGTGTACTGTTTATTTTGGGTTTCAAGTTTAAGGTTTGCACGTTTCTTGAGGTTACTATTCATTAAGATTTTCAGGGTTTCAGGTTTGTACAATTCTGGGGTTTCTAGGATTTCTAGGGTTCTCGGGTTTTCGGTGTCTAGGGTTTCTAGTCTTCTAGGATTCTAGGGATGCTAGGGTTCTAATTTTCTAGGGTTTCTAGGATTTTTATAGATTCTAGAGTTCTAGGGTTCTAGGGTTTCTAAGGTTTTTAGGGTTTCTAGGATTTCTAGGGTTCTAGGGTTTAAGGTTTCTAGGGTTCTAAGGTTTTGCCGAACGAATGTTTCGGGCAATGAACAAAACATTTTTGTACGACGTAGCTTCTTGCTTAAATACCTCCAAAAGAATCATTTCAATACCCTTGATAGGTGAAGATGCCAAACAAATGTTTTGGGTAACGCACAAAATGTTTTGTACATCGTAAATACTTTCCACACATCATCTAAATCTACTAAAATGCCACTAATAGACTCAATTCAAGCCCCCTGATGGAATAGGGTGCCAAATAAACTTTTTGGGCAACACAAAATCCTTTGTACTCCCGACGAACTTTCTACTCGTTGTTTGAATTTGTTCAAATGCTACCAAAAGACTTAATTCAAAACCATCGTTAGATTAAGGTGCCGAAAAAATATTTTTGGCATCGCACAACATGTTTCGCACGTTGTTTAAATCTTCTCAAACGTTTTGTAGGCTAATCTATAAAATAAACGTTTCTGGCAATGTAAAAAATATTTTTGTACATCGTACAAACTTTGTTGACATCGTCCTAACTTGCGAAGGTGCCATGAAAATACTCTATTCAATCCCCTTGTTAGATTAAGGTGCCAAACAAACTTTTCAAGCAATGCACAAAATTTCTTGTACGTCTTATGAAACTTTCATGAGTCATCAGAATCTGCTCAAATGCCACCTATGGACTAATTCTGTAACAACCCTCATTTTATGCATAGTCCTATCTGACAGATAGGGGTAAAATATTGGTTTAATGTAATGCATTAAAAAAATGTCGACACTTGCATGAATCGGTCGACGAATTTATGTAAAACGTAAATGACAAGTGGCTGAAATTTTTTCAAAGTTTTTACAAGGGGTTAAAAGGTAAATATTAAAGTCAATGTAATTGGAGACTTTAGGCATCAGCTTAAAAGGGGGGAGGGGTCAAATGGTATAGAAACACCTCTTTCTTTGTCCACATCCACCTTAACTAGAATTGTATGTTTTAATTAAATTACCTAATGTTCTTCTTCAGCTTTAAAACACAGGACCATCAGCTCCCTTTGAAGTGAAGTGAATGTGTTTGGAGACTTTGGGGAGCAGCTTAAAAGAGTGGCCAAATGGTATAGAAATACCTCTTACTTTAGCCACCTTCTGCTTTGGCCACCTTCTGCTTTGGCCACCTCCTACTTTGCCACCTCCACCTTAATATTACAATTGTATGCTTTCATTAAATTACCTAAGATTCTTCTTCAACTTAAAAACCCACGACCATCAGCTCTTTTTCACCTCATTCTCTCTACTTTTAGGTTATTAAGTTGAGGCTTGAATAGACGTGAAAGTGTGTGAGGGTGATTAGTGCACTTTTGAGCGAATCTAGTCCACTCTTGAAGCAAGAAAATAGAGACACAAAAGAACCCATGACCAAGGAATTTTTTCTCTGATATGAGGGTTGCCAAGTGATCAAGCGTTGAAGATTATTAAAGATAAAGAGTTAAGGTATGTTAGTATTAAGAATGCATGCCCTTAAGTGAGACTACTTTGCAAAGATAGGATATTTATAATTTAGGTACAATTCTGGACTATGGATTGTGTGTGTGCATTGATTGTGACTAAATTTTTATATATGCATTGTGTTAGAATTTAATGTTATAACTCGAGAGCATGCACAATAACATGATATTATGTTCATCCATACATATAAATTGTTCATGGACACGTACTTATACTTACGTACTTACGTACTCTCGATGATTAACAATGCACCTTTCTATGCACTTGTGCACGTCCTTGATCATATGGGGCTAGTCCTTCAATGTTTCTAGAGTCTTCTTCTCTCCGAAGTGGCCGCCTAGGCCTCCACCATGTGCTTCCTTTACTAGTGATTCTCGGAGGCTACACTTGGGAATACAAATCTGCCCTCCCTTAAAAAGGTAGCCATCCGCCAAATGATAGGTGCATTTTTCCTTGTTCATGCACTTCTCAAACCATACTTTGAAATTGGGATCCTCTCGGTAAGATTCTTTGATCCAAAATTCGGGAGGTGAGCTCGGTAAGTAAAATAGTTCTCCTTGAGAGTGCATCGGCCACCACATTAATTTCTCCCTTCTTCTACTTGATAATATAGGGAAATCTCCAAGAAATTCCACCCACTTAGCATGCCTTTTGCTGAGTTTCCCTTGGCTCTTAATGTGCTTCAAAGCTTGGTGGTCCGTGTGTATAATGAACTCCTTAGGAAGGAGATAATGCTGCCATATTTCGATAGTTCTTATCAAGGCATACATCTCCTTATCATATGTTCAATAATTCAAGGCCGCCCCCTTCAATTTCTCACTAAAATAGGCCACGGGCTTTCCTTCTTGCATAAGGACAGCTCCTATGCCTAGGGCCGAGGCATCACAATCGACTTCAAAGACCTTATGAAAATCCGGGAGCATTGCAAAGAGCCTCTTTGATCCGATCAAAACTTGCTTGGCAAACCGGAGTCCACTCAAACTTCTTCTCCTTTTTTGTACAATCCGTGAGGGGTGCAACAATGCTACTTAATCCCTTGATAAATTTTCTGTAAAAGGAGGCTAATCCATGGAAGCTTCGGATGTCCGAAACACACTTCGGGATCGGCCACTCCCTTACGGCTTCAATTTTGCTTTGATCAACTTCCATCCCATCCTTGGATAATATAAAGCCTAGAAAATGCACTCTTTCTTGGACAAACGAACACTTCTTCAAATTGCCAAATAGTTGAGTTTTTCTAAGTGTATCAAATAAAAGCCGTAAGTGCATCAAGTGATCCAAGTAATTTCCACTGTATATCAAGATATCATCAAAGTATACGATCATAAATCTTCCCAAATAGTCCTCCAAAACATGGTTCATTAGTCTCATGAAAGTGCTAGGGGCATTAGATAGCCCAAATGACATTACTAACCATTCATAGAGTCCATACTTGGTTTTGAAGGCGGTTTTCCACTCATCCCCTTCCAACATCCGAATTTGATGATAACCACTTTTGAGGTCGACCTTTGAGAAGTATGCAGCTCCACTAAGTTCGTCCAAAAGGTCTTCAAGGCGGGAAATGGGAAACCGGTACTTGATAGTTATTTGGTTAATGGCACGGCTATCTATGCACATCCGAGAAGAGTCATCCTTCTTTGGCACCAATAAGGTTGGCACCGCACAACAGCTTAGTGTAACAACCCTCGTTTATTTTAAGAATTATGATTTTAAAATGAAAGTGTTTAAGATTTTTCTTTATGAATAATTGGAAGAAGAATACTTTGTCTGGGGTGTATCACACCGTGCACCGGCCAAAGTGTTTAGGTTCGATTGGTGTTTGTTTGAAGTTCATTGTTTGATGGTTGCTAGGTTTACGTAAGAGTAATGTAGTAAGTTGGGTTAAATATAGGAAAGGATTACCTTAAAAGTAAGTTTCGGTCGCCACAACAAATAAACGGTCGACACAACTTGCTCTCGGGAAAAGATTGGGTCGACACAATAGACAAGCGGTTGACATAGAATAACTCTCGGGAATTTCTTTGGTCGACCATTGTGTCGACATAAGTTGACCATTATGTCGACACAAGCTGACCATGTGTCGACATAAGTTAAAAAGTCAGCAAAATCTGAAGAATTCTGATTGGTGGACATAAAAGGAATATTGATTTTATTTAACAAAGGATGTTAAGTGGGTCTTGGCTGGCATTTTCCCTCCCAGCTACGATCTTCCTCCCCATTTTCTCCCTAGGGTTCGTGCTCTAAATCAAAGGAGGGTGAGATTGAGATAGAGAAGACTTTTTGTGAGAAAAAAAAGAGTGAGAAAGTGAGTGACTTCAAGAGGAGTGAAGTGAAGAGCTTTTATATTTCGTGGAGGCTGAAGCTCAAGCTATTTTCATATCCTTTAAAGTTCTTTTAGGTTCTATAATGATAAAAGGATGATGTTGGTTGAATTAGTGGATAAAAATGAAGGAGTTCGTGTCAAGTGTTTCGAAATCAGTTATTTACGTACAGGGTTAGAGTTTTTGGATATTCAGTCGACTTTTGTTACGAATCTGAGTTTATGTCCTTCACAAGAGTTATATTAGACCTTCAAAATAATCTATAGCCGTCGGAATCACTTGATTCTGAGTTATGTAGGAAAAGTTATGGACGTCGTAAGTTGGTAGATGAAAACTGGGAGAGCACCGGTCGACACATTATCGACCGGTCGACACAAAATAACTCTCTGTAAATGATTCAGTCGACCGCATGAATAAGCAGTCGACACATTATGCTAAGTTAGGTCGACACATACAGGTTATGTCCACCGATTCTTGAGTTCCAGAAATGCATGCTCTCTGTTTTGTCAACATCGGTCGACACATTGTTAAGCAGCAGTCGACCATTGTCAGTAAAATAGTCAATACGTAATTCTACGTTAGTTTTCTGAATTGGGTGTCTTCTAAGAAGTTATAGTACACTTCCTAAGTAACAATCTTACACCTTAGTCATTAGGAATGGATCAATATAGAGGAAGTTATAGGTGTTTAAAGTTGGAACATAAAGTTAAGACTTTATGCAAATTCTGATCCGTATATGATTTATAGGTTTAAGCAATCAATTGGATTAAAAAGGAGACTCAAGTGGATCGACTCAACCTAGCGGCTAAGGTAAGTTAGCATTAAGATTGTTTGGCCCTTAAGTGGGACTACATTGCAAAGATTAAGATGATTGTTTGATGTGTGCTGCATGTTTGTTCGCATGATATGTCTGGTGATGTATGCTATTTTCATGTTATGTGATATTATTTAAGAGATGTTTTCATGTTTATATGGTCATGGATCATAGTTTTACAAAATGTCTACGAACTATTTTCATGCATGGTTTTACAACGTAGTTGGAGGTAAACGAGATATGATTGGTGGTATGGGACGCTGATTATGTTTCGTCTTCGACGAATTAAGAACTTGAACATAAGAATCAGTAAAGTAAATGACCGGTGGAACCACGAGGTGGAGAGCTCGGTCTCGAGGACTGGGTGGAACCACAAGGTGCGGAGCCAGATCGATAAACCGAACATGTAAATGACTGGTGGAACCACGAGGTGGAGAGCTCGGTCTCGATGACTGGGTGGAACCACGAGGTGCGGAGCCAGATCAATAAGTAAGAATAACGCAGTAAGGAAGACATGAAACCTATGATACGTGAATGAAAATGTGCATTGTTTTAACGACATAGCAAACTCATGCATTGCATTTTATAGTTATGCTATTTACTGAGCTTTAGGCTCATAGTTTAGGCTTTGCAATGTAGGGAATATAATGGAGGAAAGTGAGCCAATGACTAATCAAGAAGTTAGAGCAGAGGGGTGTTCAAATGATACGGTTTATTGAGCAATGACCGACGGGGAGTGATGTACGA
Source organism: Begonia fuchsioides (assembly GCA_003255005.1). Classification (NCBI taxonomy): domain Eukaryota; kingdom Viridiplantae; phylum Streptophyta; class Magnoliopsida; order Cucurbitales; family Begoniaceae; genus Begonia; species Begonia fuchsioides. The sequence continues at coordinate 4,900 of QAOC01011390.1, read as the reverse complement.
CACACACAGTTAGAATATAAAATGTTTTGAATGTTTTGAAGATGTAATTAAAGTGTATACCCTTATTTTCGTGTGATGGATTTCAAAGCTTTTGAAATGAATGTATTTTTAAGTTGAAGTAATTGTCGTTTTAAGTTATTGAATGCTTATGTATTTTATTTAAAGGTGGAATTCAAATGTATGTTTTTATCATTTGACTGTTTCCTTGTAAACTGTTTTCGATAAATTAAAGATAGTAGTTTTCAGAAATTAAAGAAACGAGTTTTTCCACCAAAGTAATGTAAGTAAGTTAGTAAGAACAGTAACGGACCGGTTCTCGGGCTGCCCGCGAGTAAGCAAAGTAAAGTAAAGTAAATAAGTAAGTGAGGTAAAGTAGAAAGCGGCATCTCGGGAATCGGGTCGTTACACTTAGGGACTCTCAGATGTACCCCTTCTTAAGTAATTCTTGCACTTGTTCATCCAATTCCTTGGCCTCCTCGGGATTCATTCGATAAGCCGGACGATTGGGTAGAACCATCCCGGGCTGAAGATGACACGTTCCAAGATGCGGAGGTGTCGGGAAGAGATGAGATGGCAACAAACTGCCGAGAGAAAGAAAGGTAGGCAGCAACAGGAGATTGGAGCAAGGAGAACTCCAAACGCATACAGGGGCTTTAGTTACAAATTGGAGGACTTAAACCTTTGAGAGTGGGCTAAGTTTGATCAAATTTACAGCTTAAAACACGTGCGGATCAATAAAATACACGGAGGCAAAGTTAGGTGCACAAACAGACAAAGCTGAAAGAAACAGTGCAGGGGTGTTGGGGAGACTTCTGCACAACTTCCAATTCATGGAGTCTGGGAGGGTGGAAATTGGCAGAACTTAACTTCAACTAAGTGGGAAGAAATTGCAAGTGGTTTGAAGGAAAAATCACGGGTAGATTGGAAGATATGCAGGATAGAAAATTGATGGACAGAACTGCCCGATTTCAGGAATTCAGGTAGAAGGCAGTGAAAAGAACATGCATAACTCTTGATGGGGAGGGGCTGTGGCTAAACGTAAAGAACATTTATTTCAAGCCATGAAACAGGAACTCACAGCCATAAAATTAGGGACTTTTGTTCACGGAAAACAGAAATGGCACGAATTGGACTTTTGTTGCACAAATTCACTCGGGTATGCACCAAAAACAGCAACCAACAACAAAGACAAACACAAATGCAAACAACAAATGGAGGAAGGCTATGGGATTTCCAAGCTCACTTTTGTTCCTAAACAAGTGAGGAAGGAGGTTGGAATAAGGTTTAGTGATCCTAGCTAATCACCAACACCAAGACAAACAAAGAAGATTGGATATTACTCACCAAAATCCCTTGAAGCCGTGAGAAAAGAGGGTTTGAGAGCTTCAAGCTTCTGCAAATTTTCCAATACTTTTCTATCTTCCAAATGCTGAGAAAGGAAGGGTAAAAACCCTCCTTCCCACGAGCTACAAAAGGTGAATGATTATCACCCATAACCCTAAGTGCTAAACCAACAACAAGGTATGGCAAATTGGGGCCCACCCTTGACTTCCATCACCAACAAGAGTGATGGTCACTAAGGTAAGGTTAAAACCATTCCCTAAGGCTTCCTAAGGATCTCCCACTTGCAGCCACGTAATTAGTTTACAACAAAAAGAAAGAGAAGGAGCTTGCATGGTTTTCACGTGAACCATGCAAGATATTATGCAACCGGGTTTTCTTTCTTCAAAAGAATTAAACCGTGGACTTCTCCCATGCTCTCCCATCCTTAGACTTGTCCTTGTCCTTGCTGCATGAATGGATCATCTTCTTTAAGAATAACTTGGAGTTCCACGTGAGTTGTTGCTTGGTCTTTGTCTTGGTAAGATAGGCTATGAACTTCGGACTCTAAGTTCTCCTCTTCAATCTCCCAATGTATGCAATGCTTGGAAGTTCTTTATCAAGAGAGGAGGGCATGTCTAGGAGGCCCTTTAGTGGCAATGAATCTCCGGCAAAATTAGCAAACATGTTAGATAATTGTCTTGCCCGGCTTCGGGTGGTCGCACCCTCCGGTGGATGGCGGTTCCCGGGCACATCATCCCCTCCCGGTGAATGAGGATTTGCCCTCAAATCCAGGGGTTGCTCCTCCTCATCCTCGACTGCCTCCCCCACATATGGAGATAAGTTTTGAACATTGAACGAAGCCGATACTCCAAAGTCCCCGGGAAGCTTCAACTTATAGGCATTTTTGTTGATCTTCTCGATCACTTCAAACGGTCCATCGGCTCTAGGAAGTAGTTTGGATTTTCTTTGGTTCGGAAATCTCTCCTTCCTCAAGTGCAGCCATACAAGGTCTCCCACGTCGAATTCCACATCTCTTCGGCCTCAGTTGGCATATTTAGCATAGGATTCATTTTTCTTGGCTATAGCTCTTTGTACCTTGGTATGCATGGCTTGGACTTGCTTGGCTTTTTGTGCTCCCTCCCGGTTGACTAAATCTTGGTTCGGCAATGGAATTAAATCCAATGGAGTGGACGGGTTGAAGCCATAGACAACTTCAAATGGGGAGGCTCGTGTGGCACTATGCACACTTCGATTGTAAGCAAATTCCACATAGGGTAACTGCACATCCCAATCCGAGAGTCGCTTCCCGACTATGCTCCGAAGTAAAACCCCCAAAGTCCAGTTAACAACCTCCGTTTGACCATCTGTTTGGGGATGGTAGGAGGTGCTAAATAACAATTTTGTCCCAAGCCTCCTCCATAGGGTTTGCCAAAAAGAGCTCAAAAATTTTGTGTCCCGGTCTGAGACGATGGTGGTTGGCACTCCATAAAGTCGGACAACCTCTTTGAAGAATAGATCGGCCACTTGATTAGCATCATCGGTCTTACGGCAAGCAACAAAGTGAGCCATCTTGGAGAAACGGTCCACAATCACCATAATGGCTTCCTTCCCCCTAGGAGTCCGAGGCCGCCCCAAAACAAAATCTAGGCTTACATCCACCCATGGTTGAGACGGCACCGGTAAAGGCATATACAACCCTTGTGGTAGGACTCAACTCTTAGCCTTTTTACACACAATGCACCTTTCTATGCACTTGTGCACGTCCTTGATCATATGGGGCCAATAGAAATGGTCCTTCAATGTTTCTAGAGTCTTCTTCTCTCCGAAGTGGCCGGCTAGACCTCCACCATGAGCTTCCTTTACTAGTGATTCTCGGAGGCTACACTTGGGGAGACAAATCTGCCCTCCCTTAAAAAGGTAGCCATCCGCCAAATGATAGGTGGATTTTTCTTTGTTCACGCACTTCTCAAACCATACTTTGAAATCTGGATCCTCTCGGTAGGATTCTTTGATCCACTCAAACCCCAAAATTCGGGAGGTGAGCTCGGTAAGTAAAGTAGTTCTCCTTGAGAGTGCATCGGCGACCACATTAATTTCTCCATTCTTGTACTTGATAATATAGGGAAATCTTTCAAGAAATTCCACCCACTTAGCATGCCTTTTGCTGAGTTTCCCTTGGCTCTTAATGTGCTTCAAAGCTTCATGGTCCGTGTGTATAATGAACTCCTAAGGAAGGAGATAATGCTGCCATATTTCGATAGTTCTTATCAAGGCATACATCTCCTTGTCATATGTTGAATAATTCACGGCCGCCCCCTTCAGTTTCTCACTAAAATAGGCCACGGGCTTTCCTTCTTGCATAAGGACAGCTCCTATGCCTAGGGCCGAGGCATCACAATCGACTTCAAAGACCTTATGAAAATCCGGGAGCATTGCAAAGAGCCTCTTTGATCCGATCAAAACTTGCTTGGCAAACCGGAGTCCACTCAAACTCCTTCCCCTTTTTTGTACAATCCGTGAGGGGTGCAACAATGCTACTAAATCCCTTGATAAATTTTCTGTAAAAGGAGGCTAATCCATGGAAGCTCCGAATGTCCAAAACACACTTCGGGATCGGCCACTCCCTTATGGCTTCAATTTTGCTTTGATCAACTTCTATCCCATCCTTGGATAATATAAAGCCTAGAAAATGCACTCTTTCTTGGACAAATGAACACTTCTTCAAATTGCCAAATAGTTGAGCATTTCTAACTGTATCAAATAAAAGCCGTAGGTGCATCAAGTGATCCAAGTAATTTGCACTATATATCAAGATATCATCAAAGTATACGATCACAAATCTTCCCAAATAGTCCTTCAAAACATGGTTCATTAGTCTCATGAAAGTGCTAGGGGCATTAGATAGCCCAAATGGCATTACTAACCATTCATAGAGTCCATGCTTGGTTTTGAAGGCGGTTTTCTACTCATCCCCTTCCGACATCCGAATTTGATGGTAACCGCTTTTGAGGTCGACCTTTGAGAAGTATGCAGCCCCACTAAGTTCGTCCAAAAGGTCTTCAAGGCGGGGAATGGGAAACCGGTACTTGATAGTTATTTGGTTAATGGCACAGCTATCTATGCACATTCGAGAAGAGCCGTCTTTCTTTGGCACCAAGAGTGTAGGAACCGCACAAGGACTAAGAGATTCCCGGATGTACCCCTTCTCCAAGAGCTCTTGTACTTGATCATCAAGCTCTTTAGCTTCCTCGGGGTTCATTCTATATGCTGGCCGGTTAGGAAGAACCACTCCCGGTTGGAGATCAATCCGGTGCTCAATACCTCGGATTGGAGGTAAACCGATTGGCAGCTCTTCGGGGAACACGTCTCCATACTCTTCTATGAGTGCCAAAACTTCTTCCGGGGCGCCTCCTATTTCTTCCACTCTTTCCCGGAATAGGATCAACACAATTGGTGCAACTTGAAGTAACTCCCGGGAGAGATCCTTTTTGTTAATGAACAGCACCTTTTTGGAGGAGTTCTCCCTTTTCATTCTCTCATCTGATGTGCCACGGATTAGCACATCTAGAAGCGGAAG
>QAOC01011388.1:0-17761 GCA_003255005.1 Begonia fuchsioides | reverse complement strand
GTTTAAGTTATGAAATGATCATGTATTTTTTATAAGGGTGTAATTAGAATGTATGTTTTTATCATTGATGGTTTTCTTGTAAACTGTTTTATGAACTAAAGGTAATAGTTTTTTTTTAGAAATTAAAGTAAACGAGTTTTCCACCAAAGTAATGTAAGTAAGTTGTAAGAATGTAGTAACGGACCAGTTCTCGGGCTGCCCGCGAGTAAGCAAAGTAAAGTAAAGTAAAGTAAAGTAAGTAAGCAAGTGAGGTAAGGCAGAAAGCGGCGGCACGGGAATCGGGTCGTTACATTTAGTGTTTTCAAAAAATGTTTTGAAATATGTAATGTTTAAAAGAGATTGACAATACATATTTATTAAAGTTTGTAAATTAACCTTAGGGTTTGAACGAATACAATGCCTGATTAAGAAATTTTATATGGTTAATTTGTGTTCTTATAGAATGCATTTAACTATCATTAAGTCTTCCGCTGTAGTTTTTATAAAATCTGTTAAAATAGTATTTTCTCATGCGTAAAAAGAAAGTATGAAAATGGGATGTGACATTAATTGTGCAGTCTTTAGCTTCAAAGGATGCACGTTACTGGTGGGACACTATTAAAGCAACCATAAATGTGAAAGAAATGTCAGGGAACAAATTTAAGGAGATGTTTTACGAAAATATTCCAACCATGCAGTTCGAACAAGTAAGTTGGTGGAATTTGTTCAATTACGCCAATTTGGATCCGTATCGGAGTACATACCAAAATTTCAAGCGTTATCTCGTTTTGCTCCAGACCTGGTGGCCAATGACGAACTCAAGGTACATCAATTCATTCAAGGGCTGAAAGTCGAAATATATAGAGGAGTAAAGATCTCTGGAACAAAAAATGTGCCTTATTCAATGGTGGTGACAAAAGCCCTAGAAGTGGAAGAGGCTGAAATAAAATTCAAAAGGCAAAGGGAGTATTCGAGGAAATTTTTTAAAGAAGTGCAGCAACAACCAAATCAGGCATTCCAGCAATCAAAATGCATGATGAAAGATTGAGCAAGGGAAAGGAAAACGTGTACAAGGGTTTTCTCAAGCTGAAGAATGTCCAAAGTGCCAGAAACGACATTTTGGAGAATGCATAGCTGGAACTGGTAGGTGTTTCAAATGCAAGGAGATAGGTCATATTGTAAGAGATTGTCCAAAAGTGAACAAAGATCAAGTAAAAGTAGCACCAAGGGTTTTTGCACTTATCGAATCTGATAATGAAGAACAACCTACAGTGGTGTCAGGTACTATTTTAGTTAATGGCATTACTGCTTATACATTGATAGATTCTGGTTCCTCTCATTAATTCATGTCATCTACATTCATGGTTAAAATGAAATGTTCACTGATGGTAGCTGAACATGTTTATGAGGTAATGTTGTCATTTGGAGAGTAGTTACACCTGAATTATGTTATGTTGGATTGTATTATTTCGGTAAATGGTAGAAACTTACAAGCTGATTTTATAATTATGGATATGAGAGGGTATGATATTATATTGGGAATGGACTGGTTATTTTAGCATTTTGCAACAATTAATTGTAGATCCAGAACAGTATGTTTCCAGCCTCCGAATGCTGAATGATATTCTTTTCAAGCAATGAAAAGTACCAACAAATCTTTCACTTGAAAAGTACCAACAATTAATTTATGCTAGATTGTATTCTTTTCCAGCCCTAAACATGTCCTTTTTGGAGGAGGTATTTCGCTTTCCTGAGACTATTGTAGAGATGGAGAAATCAGATCTTTTGATTTTCCTTTCGATCGGCTAGAGATTCTGGTGAAAGGAATGTTGGAGTCAGGAATGGAGTCAAGGCATTTGGAGTCCAAGCAGTCTTTATCATCTGAGGAGATAAAGGAATTAGATTGTCCGACAAAGGAACGATCAGGATGGGGAAGGTCCATAGGGTCCTTTTGAGAATCCAAGTCATCATCAGTGGCTTCAACCGAGGGATCAGCACAAGGGGATGGCGGAATGGAATGGGGATCTGAAATTTCTTTAACTATGGGAGAAGCGGGGGCAGGAGGAGCGGGGGCATCAAATCTATTCTTGCAATGGTCAGATTTATGACCAATGGAGGAGCAAGAAGAGCAGAAATCAGGTTCAGTTTCACATTGAACCTCTTGGGTGATAATATTTCCATTCGGAGTGCTTAGTTTTATCTCCCTAATCAACTCCTTGCAATGGTAAGATTTAGATGCTGTCCTTATGCAAGAAGGAAGACCACTTGTATATTTTAGTGAGAAACTCAAGGGAGCTACCCTAAATTATTTGACCTATGACAAAGAGTTATATGCGGTAATTCGAGCACTCGAGATATGGCAACACTATTTGTTATCTAAAGAATTTATTATTCATTTGGATCATCAAGCTCTTAGGCACATTAAAAGCCAAGGCAAGCTGAATAGAAGGCATGTCAAATGGGTGGAGTTTCTTGAGAGATATCCGTATATAATCAAATACAAGAAGGGTGAAGTAAACGTGGTTTTCGATGCACTATCGAGGAGGTATGTCCTTCTAACCAAATTATCCACTAAATTCCTTGGTTTTGAATGGATTAAGAGAGATATCTGTATATAATCAAATACAAGAAGGGTGAAGTAAACGTGGTTGCCGATGCACTATCGAGGAGGTATGTCCTTCGAACAAAATTATCAACTAAATTCCTTGGTTTTGAATGGAGTAAGGAAGCATATAAAGATGACCAAGATTTCAGCAAGTGGTATGAGTTGAGTATCAACAAGGTGAATTTCGTATATTACCTCACGGATGGATTTCTTTTTACAGGAGGAAAGTTATGTATTTCAAGTGGTGGCCTCCGGAATTCCCTTATCAAAGAAGCTCATGGTGGAGGGTTGGCTAGCCATTTTTGAGAGAAAAAAACTTTAGAGGCTCTTAAAGAGCATTTCTATTGGCCACACTTATTTCGGGATATACATCGAATTATAGAAAAGTGCATTATATGTAAGAAAGCCAAGAGCCAATTGCTTCCTCAAGGCTTGTATCTCTCACTTTCCGTGTCGAGTCATCCTTGGGTGGAGGTTAGTATGGATTTCATACTTGGTCTTCCTCGAACTTGCAGGTCCAAAGACTTTATCATGGTTGTAGTAGATCGGTTCTCCAAGATGGCTCACTTCTTAGCTTGCTCCAAAACCAATGATGCACAACATGTGGCTGAGATTTATTTCAAAGAGGTGGTTTGTTTGCATTGAATACCAAAGACCATCGTTTCGGACTGGGATACCAAATTTCTAAGCGCTTTTTGGAAAACTCTTCGGAGAAGGATTAGAACTAAACTACTTTTCAGCACCTCCTTCCATCCACAAATTGATGGACAAACGGAAGTTGTGAACCAAACGTTGGGAACTTTGCTAAGGAGCGTGGTAAATAAGAAACTCTCAGATTGGGACCTTCAACTCCCTTATATTGAGTTTGCATACAACCGTAGTGTTTATAGTGCTACCCGGACAAGCCCTTTTGAGGTGGTATATGGGTTTAACCGCCTCACTCCTCTTGATTTGTTGCCCATTCCATCTAAGGAAATCAACAATCCGGATGGTGCTACGAAAGCCGAGTTTATTAAGAAACAACACGAGAAGGTTAGTAAGTCTATCCAAAGGGCTAATGAGAATTATGCTAAGTATGCGAACCGAGGTAGGAAGAGAATTGATTTCAAAGTAGGAGATCTCGTGTGGTTGCATTTGCAAAAAAGAAAGGTTTCCAAATGAAAGGGCTTCTAGCTTTTACCAAGGGCCAACGGTCCTTTCAAAATTATCAAAAAGATCAATCCAAACGCATACAAACTCGAGTTGCCAGGGGATTACAAAATTTCAGCAACATTTAATGTTCAAGACCTTTCTCCCTTTGCTTGATTTGATGAAGATGAAAAGATGGAGATGACTTTCCACTGAATTTGAGGTCAAATCCTCAAGAACTCAGGGAGGATGACGTGCCACGGATTGGCATGCCAAGTGGAGCAATCACCTGAGCTCGGGATTTTTCTAATATATTTGTTAATGTTGCAGGAAAATTAATTGAAGAATTATACATTTCGAAGCCAACTTTGGAGGATCAAACAAGGCCAAAACACGTGATAACTTGGCGTGGTGAAGAGGTGAATTTGCAACCTAAGACCAAGACTGCCGGAATCGAGCCTGCACCCGAACCCGATTGAAGTTTACTTTGCATGGCGAGTTGGAGTCACATGCAATCGTGCTCAATCATCCCACGACTCAACTAATCAACCTTCTAAGGATTGAAAGAGTTTTATTGTATTTTTAGGATAATTTTTACGTGAATTTTTACATGGACATTTGGAGAACCCGAGAGGGTTTCTCGGCTAGGTTTATTTTGGATCTTTGCATGCCATGGATGGGGTTTTGCATGAGGGTTTATTAGGCTAGAAGAAGGGTATTTAGGGCCAAGAAAGAAAGGAAATTTGGCTGAAGGAATTCAAGGAAACGTGGCTTGCACGTTCTTGAATTATCACTGGTCCAAATTTTCCCTCCTTTTATTCATTTTACAGCATGCTTTTTGCATAACTTTGGCCCTTAGTTTTCCCTCCCTTTTTCCTCTCTTCGTAGCTGATAAAACCTCCCCTATTGCATGATTGTAATCCTCAATTTGGAATTTGAAATTAAGTAGCTTTTTAGCTCTCCCTTCTCAGGCATTTTCCACTTTCAGCCGGCAGCCGGGACTCCTCCGGCGACCATGGGTTCTCTTCAAGATTTCTCCCTCCGAGCTTGAGATCTCTTTTTGCTTCAAAGTCTCCAGCCTTCTTCAAGGACGTAGGGTGAGCTTGAAGGTCATAAGCTCTTCATTCCATCGTTTATTTTGTTTGCATTTTCATCTCCTCCACTGTCCAGCATTTCCGGCCACCGTCAAGCCCGGTTACTGTTCCATTCATTATGACCGATCCGCCAAAGTTCCCCTTAAAATTTTGAGGTATAATACTTAACTCTTTCCCAAAGTTTCCCTTAAAATTTCAACCATAAACTCGATCTCATCGTCGAGTTATCCTCTCCCAAAATCCGGTCCCAATTCTGGAATACCAGATTTTCTTCCCTTACAAACCCTAACCGACTGTCCTCCCTCTTCCTAAATCTAAACCCCCTCCATTCAGTGTCATATATAGCTTAGGGCTCATAGCCTTGGGTTAAGGCTATCTTACGGCTTAAGGCTGAGGACTACGGGGTTAAGTCTTTAGGCTTAGTGCTTAGTGCATAGGTCTTAGGTTTTACATCCTATGGCTTAAATTTTTCATCATATGGTAGTATGCATTGGGATTAGTGCTTACATCTAACGTCTTTGGTCTTAGGAATTAGGACTTCAGTGCTTAGGGCTTAGGCAATACGGATTAGGGCTTAGGGCGTAAGGCGTAGGGCTTGCTTCATAGGGCTTAGTGTTGAGAGCTTAAGGGTTAAGACTTAGGCCTTAGAGCTTAAGGCTTTAGGGCTTACCACTTAGGGCTTAGGATTGACAGCTGAGGGCTGAGGGTTTAGGGCTCAGGGCTTAGGACTTAGGGTTGAGGGCTTAGGATTTGAGGCTAACGGCTAAAGGCTTAGGGTTTCCGTGCTAGGGCTTAGGAGTTAGGAATTCAAAATTCAATCTTATGACTTTTTGCTTAGGGTTTAAGCTTAGAGCTTTGGTCATCGGGCTTAGATCTTAGACGTTACAGCTTCTGTCTTAGTGCTTGTGGCTTAGACCTTAGGACTTAGGGTTACGTCTTGGGGCTTAGGGATTAGGGTTTACGCCCTAAAGTTTTCAGCTTAAGGCTTTTGTAGTAGGGTTTACATCTTAGGGCTTTAGGCGTAGGGCTTACGTCCTAGGGCTTAGCCTTTATGGTTTAGGACTTTTGGTTTATGTCATATGTCTTAGGGCGTAATGTTCAGAGCTTAGGGCTTTGGTTTTACGTCTCAGTGCATAGGGCTTCACGCTTATGGCTTAGGTCTTGGGCCTGAAACCGTAACAACCATGCTTTTCGTTTATTCTATTGGTTATCAATAGTGAAGAATTTGTATCAACATTCCTTGGTCAAATAGGCAGGATAAGCGATTAGAAAATATACAAATAGTACATATTAATCTATAGGTTTAATTGGATGATTAGTAAACATATCAAGATTAATGTATCTCTTAATTGATGTTTTAGAATTAAGGATTTTGATTGGATGAATTGGACAACACTTATCTCATAAAAAAGTAAGAGAATAAAAGTGAAATTTCGTGGTGGCACCTCATGCTTCTTGAAAAGCCACCCCTTGATCCACCTCATGCGTCTTGAAAAGCTACCTCTTGCTCCATCTTATGCTTCTTGAGAAGCCACCCTTTTGCTCCACCCAATCTTTTTTGAAGCCACCTCTTGCTCCACCTCATGCTTGAAAAGCCACCTCTTGTTGCATCGCATGCTTCTTGAAAAGCCACCTCTTGCTCCATCGCATGCTTCTTGAAAAGTCACCTCTTTACTTTTATATTTCCCTTGTTTTGATGTGATGTGTGCTTCTTGGAAGAACCCACGGAATTTCACAGCCCTCTTCTATTCTTTCAAAGTTAAAAGAAGGTAACAAATATTTCTTACAAAATTGGAGAAATTTTTGGAGGTTAGTGCACTAAAAAAGGTGTTTTTGTGCACTTTCAAGTGTGATAAGTAGAAGACCCATGAATTAGAAGCTTAAATTTGAGTTTTTTTTAGATTGTGATGCGAATAAGGAGCTTTAATCAAGTGTTACAATTGTGCCAAGGAATTGAGGCAAGTAGTGTGTGCATGTTTTTAGTCCTGATAAGACTACATTACAAAGTAGTAGGTTTCAATTATATTAATTGTGCTTAAAGTAATGTTGAAAAATAATATGATTTCATGACATTTGTTTATCTATTGTTGATACATGCTAGTCATGATATAGAAGGTATAGATGAAATGTTATGATTTTGCATAGTAATATTCTCTTGAATGTGATTTAGTTGTTGTAGAGTTTATGAATGTTCATGCATCATTGTTTTATAAAAAAGAACGAAAAGAGTTTTGCATGCATAAACTTTCATTTGTAACATAATGAATGAATAAACTTTAATATATATCAGATTCGTTGTGAGACGGGATCATGGAAGTATTGTTCCAAAAGAAGGGACCGAAGGCATACCTTTTTTGCTACCCGCTTATATAGTTCTCTAAAAAATCTATATGCATCTAAAAAGAGAAATATGATTAATATATGTAAGACTCGTTGTGAGATGAGATTACAGAAGGGTTGTCCCAAAAGAAGGGACTGAAGGCATACTTTTTTTGCTACCTGCTTAGAGAGTTCTCCAACGAATCCATGGTTATCAAAAGAAAATTTATGAAAAACCAAATGAAATGAAGAAATTTATTTTTCATAATTGCATTTCATATCATTTATAGAATTATTTTATATTACACTACTTACTGAGAAATTGGCTCATTAGATGAACTTTGTAATGTAGGTAAGAATGATGATGAAGTTCTTTTCGTTGATGATCATAATGGCGGCTGGTGAAGCTTGTCCATGGCAAGGATTTGTAGTTGCTAGAGTAAATTTGCCAGTGGGCAAAGTTCTTAAATATTTTGAATGTTTATATAGCTTTTAACAACAATGTTCCAGCAANTAAGGATTAAAACTTAGGGCTTAGGGCTCATGGCTTGGGGCTTAGGGCTCATGGCTTGGGGCTTAGGGCTAATGGCTTAGTGTGTAGCCTTAGGGCTTAAGGCTTGGGGATTAGAGTCTAGGGCTTAAGAATTACGTCTTTGGATTTAGAGCTTAGGACTTAGGGTGTAACACCCCTTTTTCTTTTTTTCTTTTTTTACACTTGAAAAGTCGTGGCAAAATTATTTTCTTTTCTTTGAAATCTTTAATTCGTATAAATCCTTTTTTCTCGAAAACACGGCGGATGTCATTAAGTAAATAGCAAATTCATGGTTACCATAATTCAAAATGCATTTCCAAACCGTAAACCTAAGCCCAAAGCCTTAAGCCCAAAGCCCTAAATGTAAAGTCCTAAGCCCTAAGCGGTAAACCTAAACAACTATACTTGAAGCCCTAACCTCAAAGCCCAAAGCTATAACCCCTAAGCCCAAAGCCTAAGCACAAAGCCCAGAGGCCAAGCTCTAATATTTAGCCTTTAGCATTGAGCCCTAATACTAAGCACTAAGACCTAACCCCAAAACCCAAATCCTTTAGCCCAAATGCCTAAGCCCTAAGTCAAATCTCATAAGCTTTAAGCCAAAAGTCGAAAGCCCTAAGTCCTAATCTCTAATCCTAAACCCTTAAATCCTATGTCCTAATTCCCAAACCATATGCCTAAGCCCTAAGCCAAAGCTCTAAGGTCAAAGCTCAAAGCTCAAAGGTTAAATCCCTAAACCCTATGCTTAAAATCCAAAGCACTAAGCCCAAAACATTTAGGCGCTAGGCCCTAAGCCCTTAGCCCTAAACTAAAAGCCCTTAGCCCTAAGACTTAAGCCCTAAGCTCAATACCCTAAGCCTTAAGCCCTAAGCTCAATGCCCTAAACCTTAAGCCCTAATCTAAATGACCTAAGCCTTAAGCCCTAAGCACAATGCCATAAGCCTTAAGCTCTAATCTCAAAACTATGAACCATAAGCCCTAAGCCCTATGAAAAGAGACTAAGCTCGAAATCATAAACCTTAAGCCCTATGCCCTAAGCCTAAAATCACAAAACTCAAGCCCAAAGCCCTAAGAGCAAAGTCCACGCCCTAAGCCTAAATCCCAAAGCTCTAAGCCCAAAGTCCTAATTCACAAGCCCTAAGCCTTAAGACCTAATCTAAAAGCCCTAAACCTACACCCTAATACTAAAGTCCTAAGCCCTAAGAACTAAGCTGTAAGCCCAAACCCCTATGCTCTAAGCCATAACCCTCAGCCCTATTCCCAAAGCTCTAAGCGCTAAGTTGTAAGACCAAAGTTTAAAGGCCTCGGCCCAAAACACAAAACACAAGCCCTAATCCTGAATTCCTAACTACAAAGCCTAAAACCTTAACCACAAAGCCCAAAGCCAAAAGCCCAAACCACTGATCCCTAATCCTAAAGTCCAAAGCCCAAAGCCTAATGCCCAAGCTCTAATGCCTAGCCCTAAGCATTAGGCCCTAATACATAAGCCCTAAGCCCTGGCCCAAAAACCCTAATCCTTTAGCCAATTTCGTGAAACCTAATATCTAAGCCTAAAGCTGAAGCTCTAATCCCTAGCCCTAAGCATTAATCCCTAATACATAAGTCCTGATGACATGCCACTAGATGCCTTGGATAGAACCATACCTCAAGGAGTCATCACCCGAGCCCGAGCTAAGGAGTTTTCTAATCAATTTGCTCTTTTTGTAGGAAATTATGAGCATAGATTAATTATGGAGGAACCAACCCCGAAAGCCTTCGAGCAACCCAAACATCTTCATATATGGGAAGCATGGAAATAAAGGCGAAGATCGTGTCATCTTCGAGCTTGGAACACCATGGAGGGAAGTGCGAAACCAAGGCAAGGAAGGAGGAGAAACCAGGTACAAGCTTGGTCTAGGTCGGGTTTAGGTCATGGCCCATGGAGCATGGCACAAACCTAATCAGAATCCCCTCTCTATATTTTTACTTTATTCCTTTTTAATTTTGCAAAAAAAAAATATCTAGGGTGTGATGGGTTTGGCATGGGTCTCTTTGTGTTTGGTAAGGGTTTGGAGTGAGTTTTTTCTTTTGCATGGGTTTTTGCTTTTGAGAATGCTTGGATGGCAGCCGGTTGGAGGGGAACAAATTTTGGGGACCACTCTTCCTTCTCCCCAAATCAGGTAAATATTGGGTGGTCCTTTTCACCTTCCTTTTCACCTTTTCACCTTTCTTTGGTGACCCCTAACCCGGATGTTTCAGAGTCTAGCATACAAGGACAGCTAGATGAGATTCACAAGAAATTTGAGATAGTATTTCAAAGGTTGGAGGCAGCCTTTCCTCCAATGAGGTACCCTCCAAACCCTGCTCCAAGGAGAAGACCTGGGAATGGCATGAGGACGCCTCAACATCAAGCAACTAAGGACTCCGATGAAGAGTTCGGTTACAATGATCAACCCAACCGTGAAGATGAAATGTGGAATATCAAGGTAACCATTCCATCCTTTAATGGATCTTGTAATGGTGATGTGTTCTTTTATTGGGTTGAAAAAGTAGAGAAAGTGTTTGAATGTTATAACTACTCGCAACGGCTGAAATTACAATTAGTTTCTTCGGAGTTAACTAGGTATGCTAGCTTATGATGGTATAGTTTGAAGGAGCAAAGGAGGCGTGATGGTGAGGGTGATATTCCTACTTGGAGGGCCATGAAACTCTTCATGAGAAGAGGTTTTTGCCGAGCAACTACAAACAAGAATTCTTCTTCCAACTCCAAACATTGAAGTAAGGAAACCTCTCGGTGGAGGAGTATTTGACCATATTTGAAACCCTTAGGATTCGGTGTGACCTAGATGAACCCGAGGAAAAAATAATTGCAAGGTTTTTACGGAGTTTTAATGAGGAGATTGGAGACATAGTGGAACTACAAAACTACCCCTCCTTTCAAGCTCTTTTCTAAGGTCGAGGAAAAGCCCCCTCATATGAAGCCTTGGTCCCAAAAGAAAGAAGGTGAGGGGAAACCTAACGATGAAAGCAATCGGCCTCAAGCTAAGGAGATCAAATGCTTCAAGTGTCTTGACTTAGGCCATATTGCTTCTCAATGCCCAAACAAGAGGGTCATGATTCTTAAGGAGGATACCAATGAAGTGGTAAGCGAGGATGAAGTGCTGGAAGAAGTTAGTGAAAAGCAAGAACCCAAGGAGGAGATTTTTCATGCTCATGAGGTACCCCTTTTGATGGTGATAAGAGGAGTTCCATCCTCCCAAGTCCAAAGTGAGGATTTTCAAAGGGACATATTCCATAGTAGGTGCCTTATTCATGGGAAGGTATGCTCTCTTATCATAGATGGTGGGAGTTGTACCAATGTGGCATCTTGGGATCTTGTGGAGAAGTTAGGGCTTGAAACTATGTTGCACCTAGCCCTTACAAGTTGAGATGTTTGAACGACAAAGAAGACATCAAGGTGACCAAACAAGTTAACTTGGAGTTTTCAATCGGTGGATACAAGGATAAAGTGCTTTGTGATGTGGTGCCGATGAGCGCACGCCACATTTTGTTGGTAAGGCCATGGAAATATTATCGGAGGGTTCTTCATGATGGTTATACCAACAATTATTCCTTCAAGTTTGAAGGGAGGGCAATCAAGCTAGCTCTTCTTGGCCCGGATCAAGTTTCTAAGGATGAGACCGCAAGGAAGGAAGGTATGACTAAATCCAACTTTTCATGTCCAACAAAGAGTTGTTGAAGTCTATTTTGGAAGGAGGGCCGATTGTGATGTTGATGTTCTGGGAGAGGATGGATGAAATTGAAGGGGTTCCTAAGGAGGTCCGAGTACTTCTAGAGGAGTTCCAAGACATTTTTCTTGAGGAGTTGACATAAGGGTTGCTACCCCTTAGAGGCATTGAGCACCAAATCAATCTACAACAGGGAGTGACGCTCCTAATCAGTCATCTTATAGGTTGAACCCTTAGGAGGCCAAGGAGCTTCAAAGACAAGTGCAAGAACTCCTAGACAAAGGCTACATTCGGGAATCCTTGAGTCCTTGTGTTGTGCCTGCCCTATTGGTTCCAAAGAAAGATGGTAGCTTCTGGATGTTTGTGGATTGCCGAGCCATTAATCAAATTACAATCAAATATTGATTCCCGATTCCTTGACTGGAAGACATGTTGTATGAGTTTAGTGGGGCATCTTATTTCTCCAAGGTTTATTTGAAGAGTGGCTATCAAATCCGAATGAAGGAGGGAGATGAATGGAAGACGGCTTTCAAGACCAAGTATGGTCTCTTCAAATGGTTAGTAATGCCCTTCGGGCTATCTAATGACCGTAGCACGTTTATGAGACTTATGCATTTAGTGCTAAAAGATTTCTTTGGAAATTTTGTAGTGGTTTACTTTGATGATATCTTGGTATATAGTTCAGATTTTCATGCTCATCTTGGACATCTTAGATTGCTATTTGAAACTCTCTGAGCCACTAGATTATTTGGTAGTTTGAAGAAATGTGCTTTTGTGCAAGAACGGATCAATTTCTTAGGGTTAATTATTACTAAGAATGGTATGGAGGTTGATGATGCCAAGATAGAGTCAATTCGGAAATGGCCCACTCCTAAGAGTGTTTTGGATGTAAGGAGTTTCCATGGGCTTGTTTTTTTTTATCGGAGATTCATTAAGGGTTTAGCTCTATAGTTGCCCCCTTAACTGATTGCACCAAAAAAGGGAGAGAGTTTGTATGGACCTCAAGTTGTCAAGAAAGCTTTAAGTTAATAAAGCTCAAGCTTTGTAAAGCACCTGTGCTCATGCTTCTCGATTTTGATGTGCCAACGGTATCAGATGACACAACACGAACGGTGTGGAATTGACGAAACAAAGAGCAAACTCTACAATCTTACACTTGTATCCCTTTTGCACAAAGTGGGGAAGATTGCAGCAAGTTACTAATTTTGCAACTAGCAACAAGATAATAAAACTTACAAACACACGGATATTACTCACCGGGTGAAATGCAAGGTTGTTTGGAGGATTCCTCATTAAACTAAAAGTAGCAAATGCTCTGGATATTATATGTTGAACAACCCCTTACAAAATGAGCTAAGGAAGGCTTATATAGCCTCAATTCTAGTTAAAACATGTTAACAAAAAGTATGTTGCAAAGTATTTTTCAGATGAAAAAGTAGTGTGAATGCTCATAGATGGTTTCCTCCCATTGTGGACTGGCAGGTTGCATGCTCACATGTGATTGGAAGAGTTGGAGGTGATAAGAAGGATGAAAGCCTTTCACTAAATGGCTGCAAAGATGGTGGGCTTGCAGAGATTTTGTTGAAATCTGATTAGATGAAGAAAAGGTGATAAAAAGCTGAAAGCTTATCAAGGGATGGCTTAATTTTAATGTGAATAACGGATTGGATAGAAGGGAACAAAAGGAGACTTACAAGCTTCCATCTGATTGGATAAAAAAAGGAGGTAACTTGGTAGCACTAAAATAATGGCTGCAAAAGAGATTGTGGGACCACAGAAGCAGCTCTTCACCTCATGCTTGGTCTTAAAACATGGTGGACAGCAAAAAAAAACGTGTGACTTGTTCATCAAGGGCGGATTAGTTCGACCGCCATTATGCTCGATATTCCGATGGCTTGGCTGGACCAATTATCTTGCTGCCAAGTAATCAAATGGTATGGAAATTCCTCGTCCTTCGGGGTAGCTTCTTTATCTCCTATATTCTCCAAATATTTACCTACAAAATGAGCAAACAAGTTTGTCAATTTGCGAGTCTGGCTCCTTGTGATGATTCTTCTAGGGTCTTCTTCAATTTGTGCACATAGTGGCACATCATCCTCCCCAAGTAGTTGAGGATTTGTCCTCAAATCCAATGATTGTTCCTCTTGTCCGCTTTCTTCTTCATGAACATAGGGAGACAGATATTGCACATTAAAAGTTGCCGAAACTTCATACTCTCTGGGTAACTCCAATTTATAAGCGTTATTGTTAATCATTTCCAACACTTTGAATGGTCCATTGGCCCGAGGTAGTAGTTTTGATTTCCTTCAGTTTGGAAACCTTTCCTTTCTCAAATGTAGCCACACAAGATCTCCTTCATTGAAGAATACCTCTTTTCTCCCTTGGTTAGCTTGTTTGGCATATGATTCTTTCTCTCTAAGTTCTTTCGCACTTGCTCGTGCATGGGTTTCACTAATTTAGCTTTCTCAGCTGCATTAGGATGGACAAAATCCTTGATGGGAAGAGGGATGAGGTCCATTGGGGTGTGAGGGTTCAAACCATAAACTACCTCAAATGGAGTCTTTTGGGTGGAATTGTGCAAACTCCGGTTGTAAGAAAATTCTACAAATGGAAGCTGAATATCACAATCTTTAAGCTTCTTGCTAACAATCCCTTAAGAGAGTTCCCAAGGTTCTATTCACCACCTCAGTTTGGCCATCAGTTTATGGGTGGAATGAGGTGCTAAATAATAATTTTGTTCCAAGCTTCTTCCATAACGTCTTCCAAAAGGTGCTAAGAAATTTGGTATCCCTATCTAAGACAATTGTCTTTGGAATACCATGCAAATGTACCACTTCTTTGAAGAACAGATCAGAAACACGGTTGGCATCATCGATTTTAGCACACGCTATAAAGTGAGCCATTTTTTAGAATCTATCCACCACAACCATAATTAAATCCTTTGATCGAGCTGTACGGGGTAAGCCAAGCACAAAATCCATGCTCACTTCTTCCAAAGGCATATTAGGAATAGGTAAAGGTAAGTAAAACCCTTGAGGTAGGACCTTACTCTTGGCTTTCTTGCACACAATACACCTCTCTAACACTCGGTGCAAGTCTTTTCGGAGATTTGGCCAATAAAAATGTTCCTTCAAAGCTTCAAAAATTTTCTTTTCCCCAAAGTGGCCAGCAAGTCCGCCACTATGTGCTTCTTTAATCAATTACTCCCTTAGGCTAATGCTAGGTATGCAAAGCCTACCTCCCTTGAAAAGAAACTCTTCGGTCACATAATATCTATTCACAATCCCTTGCTTACATTTATCATAAATTTGACCAAAATCTACATCTCCTTCATAAACTCCTTTTATCCAATCGAAACCAAAAAAATTTGTGCTCAATTCTGTAAGTAATACATACCTTCTCGAGAGTGCATCGGCTACCACATTTGTCTCTCCCTTCTTGTACTTGATTATATAAGAAAATCTCTCCAAGAATTCTACTCATCTAGCATGTCTTCGATTTAGTTTGTGCTGGCTCTTAATGTGCTTAAGAGCCAAGTGATCGGTATGGATTACGAATTCTTTCGTGAGAAAAAACGCTGCAACACCTCTAAAGCTCTTATTACCGTATAAAATCATTTATCATAAGTAGAGTAGTTCAAAACTACACCCTTGAGTTTCTCATTGAAATAGGCCAATGGTTTGCCCTCTTACATGAGGAGAGCTCCAATACCTAGTCTGGATGCATCGCATTTCATCTCAAAAACTTTGTTGAAGTCTGGAAGCATTAAAATTAGTGCATTGCTCAACTTCTCTTTAATCATCTCAAAGCTTGCTTGACAAGCTGGTGTCCAAAGAAATTTCTTCCCCTTTTTAGTGCAATTGGTAAGGAGAGCCACAATAAAACTAAATTCCTTAATAAAATGCCTATAAAATGACGCGAGGCCGTGGAAGCTTCTAACATCTAAAATATTCTTAGGCATGGTCCATTCCTTGATGGCTTCTACCTTCACTTCATCGGCCTGAATACCATCATTGGAGATAATGAATCCAAGGAAGTAAACTCTGTCTTGGGAGAATGTACACTTCTTTAAGTTTCCATAAATCTTT
Source organism: Begonia fuchsioides (assembly GCA_003255005.1). NCBI lineage: Eukaryota > Viridiplantae > Streptophyta > Magnoliopsida > Cucurbitales > Begoniaceae > Begonia > Begonia fuchsioides. The sequence goes on along the minus strand of QAOC01011388.1, from coordinate 2,312 downwards.
ACTTACCTTAGTGTTTCAAACAAGAGTCGAAGGTGTTCCATGTGGGACGACATATCTCCATTGTATACCAAGATATCATCAAAGTACACCTCTATGAACTGACACGAAATTAAGGGGGGTTTAGATTTAGGAAGAGGGAAGATAGTTAGTTAGGGTTTGTAAGAGAGGAACTTTGAGAGAGGATACTCGACGATGAGATCGAGTTTATGGCTGAAAATTTGAGGGGAACTTTGGGAAATGGTTAAGTAATACACCTCAAAATTTGAAGGCGATCACTTAGGCGGATCGATCGGAAATGAATGGAATAGTAACCAGGATTGGCGGTGCTCGGAAGTGAGGTTCGGAGGAAAGAAATGGAATTATCAAAAAAAATAAATGATGGAATGAAGAGCTTATGACCTTCAAGCTCACCCTACGTCCTTGAAGAAGGCTGGAGACTTTGAAGCAAGAAGAGATCTTCAGCTTGGAGGGAGAAATCTTGAAAAGAAGCCACGGTGGCCGGAGAACTTCTGGCTACAAGCTGAAAGTGGAAAATGCCCGAGAACGGAGAGCTAAAAAGCTACTTAAATTCAAATTCCAAATTGAGGATTAAAAATCATGCAATGGGGGAGGTTTTATCAGCTACGAAGAGAGGAAAAATGGATGGAAAACTAAGGGCTAAAGTCATGCAAAGAGCTTGCTGTAAAATGAATAAATGGAGGGAAAATTTGGACCAACGAGAATTCAAGAACGTGCAAGCCACGTTTCCTTGAATTCCTTCAGCCAAATTTCCTTTCTTTCTTGGCCCTAAATACCCTTCTTCCAGCCAAATAAACCCTCATGCAAAACCCCATGCACGACATGCAAATATCCAAAGGTTCTCCAAATGTCCACGTAAAAATTATCCTAAAAATACAATAAAACTCTTTCAATCCTTAGAAAGGTTGATGAGTTGAGTCGTGGGATGATTGAGCACGATTTCATGTGACTCCAACTCGCCATGCAAAGTAAACTTCAATCGGGTTCAGGTGCGGGCTCGATTCCGGTGGTCTCGGTCTTAGGTTGCAAATTCACCTCTTCACCACGCCAAGTTATCACGTGTTTTGGCCTTGTTTGATCCTCCAAAGTTGGCTTCGAAATGTATAATTGTTCAATTAATTTTCCTGCAACATTAACAAATATATTAGAAAAATCCCGAGCTCGGGTTCGGGTGATTGCTCCACTTGGCATGACAATCCGGGGCATGTCATCCTCCCCGGGTTCTTGAGGATTTGACCTCAAATCCAGTGGGAAGTCAACTCCATCTTGTTCATCTTCATCAAATCCAGCAAAGGGAGAAAGGTCGTGAACATTAATTTTTGCTGAAATTCCGTAATTGCCGGGTAACTCAAACTTGCATGGTCTTGGGTCGACTACATTATCCCAAAAACTCTGCGGGCTTAAGGCCACCTTAAGAGTGTTCCAACTTTGAACAACTTCTAGATTTGAGTCATAAGATTCAATGCCCTTCACCAAAACAACAATCTTCCCACTGCTAAACACTTCAACAATCTGGTTTGTACTATACCACCGAATAACTAAATCAACATAAGTTTCATTATCCCATTTATAAACCATAGTGTTTCCAATATATTCAGCAATGTATCCTTCTAAGTATTCATGGGACCTAATGTGTATAATTATAGTAAAATCCCTGGAGCTATTAGTTAGCAAGAAAAGGTTTACTAACCAATTAGGGTGGGTGCTCTTGGCTGTCTTTGTAAACACTTCTCGCGTAGTCCGAAACAAATATAATCCTTGGAAGAACGCTATTAAGGCTCCTAAGAATCTCATGTGTTTATAATAGTTATCTATCTCTTCCTTATTGGCAATGTTTTGGGCATGACAAAAAATGTTTTCGTACGTCGTATGAATTTACTGCGTGTCATCTAAACCTACATGAATTCTACCAAAAAAACCCAATTTAAGCTATGTGGTAGGTTAGGGTGCCGAAAAAATGTTTTCACAATCACACAAAATATTTTTGTAAGTTGTATGAACATTTCATGCGTCGTCCAGACTTGGTCTAAAGCAACCAAATAACACACTTTAAGCCCCCAAGTAAGTTAATGCACTTAACAAACCTTTTCTGCAACACACTAAATATTTTTCTACGTCTACGTGACATCCAAACTACTCAATTCTAACAAACTTCCCGAATCAAGCCATCGTTTGAGTTAAGGTGCGGAAAAAAAATTTTAAGCACTTCACCATACATTTTTATACAACGTTCAAACTTTCTATGCATCATCTAAACTTGCTCGAAGTGACCAAATGACCCTATTCAAAACCCT
>QAOC01011376.1:147340-266501 GCA_003255005.1 Begonia fuchsioides | reverse complement strand
TAATATATTTAAAATAAAGAAAACCAAAACAGAACTCTTCGAAATTCTAAAACTACAAATAAAAAGAGGACAGAACATCATAATGGGATTATTCATAAAGAATATTATATAAAGCAGACTCTTTTAACCATGCATCTCGAGGAGCGAAATAAGACCAAAACACAGGTTTAAGCTAGAAAAACCAAGCCATCAATAAACAAACTTGAAAAAGTAAGAAGACATCAAACTCTAAATAAAAACCCCACAAATAAATTTTAAAAATCAAAGATAAAAACATAAAATCATAAAAATAGACCTATTTCCCCAAACACTTTTATCTGATAAAAGCAAAACAAGCATGCAAGCAGATACAATACCAGGCGTGTAAAATACTGTAGTTGAAGACGCAGATCTTGTGGACTCCTCCACTGCAACAAAGCGGTAGAAAAAAATGAGAAAATAGGTAAAAAAAAATTGCAAACAATAATTATCAGAATAAAATGTAGAAATCTATGACTAAAAAAGCAAACCAAACCAGAATCATTTTTCAAACCCTTATGTCTACTATTAAAAAAACCCAGAAGTATTCTTCTGAACAAAAAACGTCAAGTGAGAAATTAGGGTTTAAGCATCAAAACGCAGCCATTATCAATTACTGTTAGGTATTAGCATTAAAACATTTTAAAAATCACAAAGAGACCATAAATAGCATCGACATTGCAGAGCTTGACTAAATATCATAAAATCCAACCGAACATTTCTCTGGAGTAGAAAATCGTATTTCACTTAAAGAAAACCTCTAAAAATTTCCCAAATCCTAGAGAAGAAAAAAACACAGAANATTCACTCTGACGATTCGATCTGGCAATCTGTGATTTAGAGGATCGTCCGAGTTCGACTCGACCAGCAATGGGGCCCAATAGAACTCGATCGACGCATTGTATTCCTTCGAATTATGGAAATAAGACATTTTAGTGAATACTAATGTTTTTTAAACCATTTTTTGGTGTTTGTTTCAAGATTTTTGCATGGTTGGATTTAAGAATATTTATTAAAGGTACTTATGACTCGATATCATATGATTAGAAGTAGGGGTTTGCAAAACCAGACCACAACTGCAAAACGGACTGAAACTGCCATTTTTATGGGCCAATGTCAGTTTTTAGGAGTAAAATACCGTGAAATCAAAATCGTTGGTCAAAAAAGTTCTAAAATCGAATAAAACCCGACCCAAACCTTAATAAAATCCGATATAAATNTCAAAAAAGTTCTAAAATCGAATAAAACTCGAATTAAATTCTAATAAAATCATATATAAATCTTAAAATTAAGGGTAAAAATTATATTTGAGCCTGAGTTTTCGTTAAATAGGTGAAATCGGGCATGATTTTTTGGAAAATAAAATTTGGGCTCGTCAGACGCATCGCATTCGTTCGATATGCGTCCGAGCGAGGCATGATCAGACGAATGAGGCAAGATGCATCTGATCATGTCTCACTCGGACGCATTCTTTCGTCCGAGTGAGGCAAGCATGCGTCTGATCGGCCAGAAATTTATAAATTTAGGCTGAGTTTCCTATTTTTTTACCTTTCGGAAGTCTTAGCGAAGCTCTATCAAAATTTTCATATTTTTGCAAAAATGAACTTCGGTCGTGGAAAACGCATCAGAGTCGTCGAACATCATCGTCTAGTGTCTTTTCACAATACGAACAACTATAGATTTACGTATCATTTCCAACATTGTGATGATGTGTTTGTCTCTAGCTGCGAGAATAACGTTGTTGAATGACTCGCTGAGATTATTCAAACTCATTTCACATTTTGAGTTCGACGAGAAGACATGTGTTGTTCATGTTTCTTTTGGAATAGCTATTAAATATTCAGCAGCCAACAGGTTATGACAGTGCAACTGTGTCATATGGCGTTCGAACTCGGGTTTGGTCGAGGCATGTGAAGCGTTTCATAAAAACTATTTGTATACTTGTCCACATAAGCTTTTCTGAAAATTGGCATATAGATGTCTGAGACAAAATCTAAGCTCCGCATTACCAAGCTTCTCTTGAACTGCATTGACAAATCATTTTTGTCTGTCTGATATTACAGTCCACCCAAACTCGTTTACTGTTAACATATTGTCTTAGTTGTTCGAGAAATCAACTTCATGAATCTCTGCACTCCGACTCCACTACTGCATATGCAATAGGGAGTCCATTGTCAAAGTCAATACCGACGGCCGTTAGAAGATGGTCGGGACATACACCTTTCAAGTGACAACCATCCAAAAATAAGACTGGTCTGGCGAATTCGACAATTTCTCTCACGCATGCAAAAAGACATACATATATTCGTTAAAACTCACAGACAGCTTTTTCACATGTGTCGTACAATACTTTTGACTGAATGTCTATCCTGCTATAAGGGTTGGACCTCATGAGCTCATCTCTATATTGTTAAAGAAATTGAAATTGTTGTTCGCCAAATCTTTCATTCAAACGTCGCGCTTCTAGGCGACTGTTAATTGTAATACCTGAAGTTATGATAACATTGTGATCTTTATGTACTGTCTCAATAATAGATGAGATTTTTCACATAGGCTCTTAATCGAAAAGATAACATTGTGATCTTTATGAACCTATCGAGATATGTGGCTGCCACCCATTTTGTCGATGCAAGTCGATTTTCCAATACTCGAGCGCAAGTATGACTATCAACGAAAGTTTTAATTTAGATTTTTTCTTCCTCATGCATCTTTGAAGCATGAAGGCGCCATGGACATCCCTCTATACATGTCGTTGTTAGTCTCTTTGAATCACTTCTTTTGAAAGTTATCTCATATTCATTTAATAATGCATTGTTCGTTATTTCATCTTTCAAAATTTTAGCAGAAGGGTACCTTTTACCAAGATAAAGTTCGCTCTCGGCCGCCGTTAGCAAGCTCAAAACTCCGGCAGCATCTTCCTCGTCTGATTCAGGTGGCGTAGTCAAAGTCATCATATTTGCTTCATCTAAGGAAGATTGAACTTCAATCTACATCATATCCACTATCAAAAGGTTGCAAATGAGGGACATATGTATTAGGCTCGTAAACTCAATTCATATTTGATTCACTTTTTTTCGTTATTCGTCGCTTCTAACCACCAGTTGCTCGAGCTACCAGTCATTATAGTCAATATAGAACTATTTTTTTGAAGTGTGATTTTCAATGAGAAAGAACGTCGAATTTATAATTTTTTCGAGCTATCAGACGCATATTGGACGAATGGGGCAAAACTCAAACGCATATCTGATGAATGATGCAAAAATTTCTTGTCTCATTCGTCTGATCATGTCTTACTCGGACGAATACCAGACGCATACCGAACGAATACCAGACGCATACCAGACGAATCCTCATTCGTCCGATCATACCTCGCTCGGACGCATATCGGACGAATGACATGCGTCCGACGAGCCCAAATTTTGTTTTTCGAAAACTCATAACCAATTTCGCCTATTTTACGAAGACTCATGCCCAAATATAATTTTTACCCTAAAATTAATTATAAATTTATTAAATTACTTAAAATTCATCTAAATATATTAAAAAATATATATTATTTGTTATATTTTATTTTTTTAATATAAAATTAAATTAAATTTAATTATGAAAAGAATCCAAAGTTACTATTTTGATTATATTTTATGATAAAAATGATGAAGCAGTGTACACCCTAATGCACCTTATCCGATAATCAAGAGCACGTTACACGTGTGCAGAGGGGAAGGCATCATCTTTTGCAGTGGAGGCAGGAGCTGAGAGAAACGGACGCTTAACGGCGCTAACTGCCGTTTACGTCACATTGAAGTTAAAAACGTCATACAAATGACCAAAATATCCCCACTTGCCAATCCGGCAATTGTCAGAAATTTTGGACGCTATAAAAAGGAAGCATGTAAGGATAGAAATGAAGCCGAGAGATAGGGGTGAAGAGGCTTCAGCTCTCTAATTTCTTCTGCTCTGCAATTCCTCCTCTGTGTTCTCTTGCCGTTCCCGCTAATGGAGGGGACGCTTCTCGAACTCTCCCTCTCCAATTCAGTCTTCACTGCGAGAAGGAATGTTGATCAGTCTCGGAATCTCTATCTCCACTTGTTTTCATCCAAAACGAAGCTTCTCGACCTCCATTTAGTTGCGACTTCGTCTTCCCCTCGCTGGTGCCTTTATTGCGTTGAATCGAAGCTTCTTCTGATTTCAAACGACTCTGAACCTAGTTCCGAATCAGCTCCTGACAAAACTAGGGATCGCCGTCGGATAGTTCGATTAGCGTGGGAGAAGCTGGTTCGGTGGTCTAGGTGTTAAGTCTTAAAAGACTTAATTATGTCTATTAAAGTTATGAAAATTGTTAGACTTTGAGTAATGAATTGATGGATTTTATGCTGGAAGCTGTATTTGGTGCTGCAGCTCACGCTATAGCACAGAATCAGCGGGCAGCAAGGAAATTATGTTAATTTCGGTAATTCCGAGATTATTTTTATATGTCCGATTGATTACCTATTTTGCAGGGATTATGCTGGATAAAGATGAAAAACAATGAAGAGAAAAGAGATAAGATTTGAGATATTTAAATGGCGAAATTGACGGATTGGAGAGAGAAGAAAATCTCCACAAATCAAGGGATCCCGAATTTAGTTAAATCTCCACAAAGCAAGGGATTCCGAATTCTGTTTTGGAAAGAGAAGATTGCTGCCACGATTTTAAAGAGAGGAGCACGAATTCAGAGAAGAAGGGAGACGAGGGAGAGGACGAAAAACGCAGAGGAGAAAACGCAGCCACGCTATACAACGAAACGGAGACCGGAGCCAATTCAAGAACTCGCGGGACGCCACCGGGGTTTTGAAGGAAGCAACGGTGAATCCGTTTATCTTTTATTAAGCGTTGTCATTATGATTTGTGAACAATTATCTTTTGTTCTTTATATTTTCAGCATGAACTAAATTTATCGTGGTTAGATTTTGGAAGTATCTTGTTTTATGAACTCTCAGTTTGTATTTATTTCGTTATTTGAATAGTTCAACTAGGTTTTCACTCCTATCGTGTATAAGCTGGACGCCACAGTTATAACGTACTTAATGATTTTTAACACGCCATTAGAAAATCATCTAGAAAGTAGTTGAATTGCTTGAGTTGTTAAATTAGTTGATTTGTAATTTAACTAAACGTTTTTAATTAATTAAAACGTTAGCTCAAGGGGAAATTAATAAGATCGGTTCTGAAGGTCTCTAAGTCTCAATGTCTTTGCCATAAGATTGGAAGAAGTTGAGAAAAGGAGCCAATCGGTAGGCGACGCCAGCCACCGATTTCATAGATATCTGTCCCGTCAAACGTGCTGTAGTCTGTGCTGTAGCACAGACATACAGCCGAGAGTGAATAAACAGGAGAAACCGAAATCTAACCTTCCTTATTGCTGAAGTTAACTCGTTTTTCAGATCCGCTTGTTCCTTTTAAATTATTTATATTTTCTTTTTATAAATCATCAAACCATTTTATCAACTTTATATAACTATTTTACATTTTATTTTAGAAAATATTAGATTCGTTATCCTCGTGGGATCGATAATCTTTTATATTACTTGACTGTGCACTTGCAGTTTTTAACGACACATTCGCACCCAACACTAGGTCTGGGCGCTCCCGGAAAAAGACTGACGTTCTGGAACGTACTAAAAAGGTTTTTATTCTGTCTCTGTTTTGATACTTATCTTCTTTTGTTTTCTTACTGAATAGTGGAAGAACTGGGACATTTTATTTGCTTCGAATAGTAGCTGAGTTCCCTACTATCCTATTACCAAATATGTTTTCCTGGGACTCTGGGGCAATGACCAATTCATCGTCTTTAACTTGAAAATGATAACGTGAAATTTTTCTTTGAAATTTTGATTTTCTTCTTTTATACTGGGGGTGGTCTTTAGGTGGTAGTACTGGGAGGTGGATCTTTTGGCACAGCCATGGCTGCCCATGTCGCAGATAGAAAATCTCATTTGAAAGTTACTATGCTGCTGCGTGATCCTCAGTTATGTCATTCTATAAATGAGAGTCACTGCAACAGGTAAATTTTCTTCTCTTATCAAACATATACTTTTTGGTTTTTGTTTATGTGCTTCATTGCATTTTCTTTTATTAGCTCGGTATTTATTTGGCAAAACTAAAATCGGCTCTCTAGTTATGTTGCCATGCTTTATTTTAAACTGAAGTTGATACCAGATAGTTGCTTTTTTCAGTAAGTACTTCCCGACACACAAGTTACCAGAAAATGTTACCGCTACAACGGATGCCAAAGATGCTTTATTCGGTGCGGAGTTTTGCTTGCATGCTATTCCTGTGCAGGTTTCTTTTTGTTCCCTGGCTGAATTAGTGAATTCATTACTCAATATATTTTTGCTTGCATGCTGTTGGGATTTGAATCCATTTAGTTCTTTTTTGCCCCTTTGCTAAAAAACGAAAAATCATTGTGTAAGAAAGCTAAACTTCTGAAATTTGATGCAGTTTAGCTCCTCCTTCCTTGAGGGCATTGCAGAATACGTTGATCCACGCTTGCCATTCATATCACTCAGCAAAGGTTTAGAGCTCAATACGTTGAGGATGATGTCTCAGATTATCCCCCAAGCATTGCAGAATCCTCGTCAGCCTTTTATTGCACTGTCGGGACCTTCATTTGCTCTGGAGTTGATGAATAAATTACCGACAGGTTACTTTTTATATATGTGGGAAAGAATTATATTTTCTTAATTATAAATACTTAAAAATGCTTGCTTGCTTTTGCAGCGATGGTCGTTGCCTCAAAAGACAAAAAATTGGCAAATGCAGCTCAGCAACTCCTAGCTTCAAGTTATCTGAGAATCAGCACTTCAAGGTAACTTCATTTTTCAATTTTTTGGTTGTATTCTAGATTTAATTTATTCATTTCTGTATCTAACAAAGTGTAAGATGCTATATTATAGGTATCTCTCGTATATTTGGCATAAATTCAGACAGCTTTCAAAATGATAGCTTTTGTCTACTTGCGTCATTTTTGTTGCCCAAATTTCTTAGCAAATGTATTTCACTTGGCTGCTGAAATGACTTAATTTGAGAAAACATGACATATCTGAAGAGTAATGGAGTATCAGATGCATTCAGCTTATAACTTCTGAATCCAGTGATGTGACAGGAGTGGAGATTGCAGATGCTTTGAAGAATGTGCTTGCAATAGCAGCTGGAATTGTAGAAGGAATGAATCTTGGAAATAACTCCATGGCAGCTCTTGTTGCTCAAGGTTGCTCAGAAATACGTTGGTTGGCAACTAAGGTAAATTTTACTATTTCTGGCTTGATAACCGTACCTATTTTACTGCTGTGCCCTTCTTACCTGTTTTGCAACCACTACCTTGCTGGTTGAGAGCCATGGAAATGAATGTTCTACCATTCTCACCGACTGTGATCGCATTAGAACTGAAGTTTTTATCCATAATTAGTAATAATTTTATTGGAAGGTTTACTATGTTTGTCTCATTGTTATGTTCAATGCTGCTAGGTAGAAGTTCCATTGCAATTAAGTTTGTTTGAAGTTCCATTCATGTCTCTTTAGATAAGATTAATAATAATTAAATTATACTTCACTACAAGTTTGTACTGGTAGAATAGTTGATAATTTGTCAATGTCTCCGTATCTGTTTGAGGTGACTTCTATTATTCTGTTAAAATTTTAAAGATGGGCTCAAGACAAACAACAGTTACTGGTCTCTCGGGCACCGGAGACATCATGCTTACATGTTTTGTCAATCTCTCGAGAAACCGAACAGTTGGAGTTCGTCTTGGATCAGGCGAAAATCTTGATGACGTACTAAGTTCCATGAATCAGGTGTTAAATGAGTACTTTCGCAGGCTAAATTGACAACCAAATCTTTATTGCCATCTGTCTATGTCTATCAGGTAGCCGAAGGTGTATCGACTGCCGGAGCTGTAATTGCATTGGCCCAGAAATATAATGTGAAGATGCCGGTTTTGACTGCAGTGGCTCGGATTATTGACAATGAACTAACTCCGCAGAAATAGGGGTCGGCAACTCGAGCCGGACCTTAAGGTTTGGCCCGAAACATTAAGCTCTGGGCCGGTATGGTTCGGGTACGGATAGAAGTTTAGGTGTTCGGTTCAGGTAAACGGGTATTAAGTCCGGGTATCGGGTACGGTGGAAATACCCGATACCCGTTTAATACCCGTGGATAATAAAAAAACTGCTGAAAATCCGAACGGGTATCGGGTATTAAGTTCGGGTATTGGGTAATTATTTTTTTTTAATAAAAAAAAAACTAACACATTTCAGGGTACCCGAAATTACCCGAACCCGACTCGGGTATCGGGTAGTGTATATTACCCGATACCCGTTCGGGCCGGGTATCTCGCATCGATACCCGGCCCGAATACCCGTTTGCTCACCCCTACGCAGAAAGCAGTTCTTGAATTGATGAACCTCCCTCAGGTTACCTTCTTGAGTCGATCTTCTGGCTGTCTAGTCTTCTGCATCACTTATATACTAGGGGTGTCCACCATCCGGTCTAAGATGAATTAAAACTGGAACAGTAAAATACAGTGTTATTTCAGTTAGTTCTGGCGAGGTTCTATATTTAAAAAAGAATATATGAAAATTAAAGAATGATCATTATATTTTTGTTAGGTTTTGAGTGACTGGACTTGATTTGAACTAATTTTTGAATTTATATTAAATTTTATTTGGTTTGACGTCAGGTTTTATCTGATTTTAGATTATATTTCGACTCGCAGTCTGGTTTCGATTTCACGGTTATTAAGAATTAGGACTTGAACCGGATCAAAAATAGTGTTCGGGTCTGGACCTTAGTCTGGTTTTGCTCATCCCTACCAAACATTTTCTTCTCCTCCATTGCAAGGTTGAAGAGGTGTACTTCGAGCAAATGGAGCCTTGCATGGATGATGAACATAGAAATTATTGCCACTCAAGACAAAAGGTTTGTGCCTGTTCCTCACCTTGTTGCAAACGCTATGCAAATTCGAAAGTTCTGTTATCGATCTTCTCGAGCTTCGGGAGAGTAATAGTTTTGGGAAATTCCATTTTTACACCAAAAAAGAGAATTTATGCTCAAAATTCTTCTATGATTTCGTTGAATATCGATGAATATAGTCATAATCATCGTGAATTCTTGCTTGATTAATTCTAGATTTATTTTATTTATTATAATAAATATAGTAAATAATTATTAAATTTAAATATATTAATCCTAATTTTAAATCTTGAGTTTTTAAAAATAAAAATAAAATAAGCTATTGTGAACGGTCGCTTAACGGCTGAGTTACCTAGTCAATCTTTGAAGAGATGACCGAGTTTCTATTAATAGGTATCCAAATAGCTAGACGCAAACTCCCAAAATTTTAAAGAAAAAACATAACCTTGCCCGGAAAATCTAAATGTCGGCGGCGGAACTGTTTACAGGCGCGGCGGTGGAAGCAGCCAACCGGAAGCGTCCACGTAGTTCAAAGAGACGAAGGGCTGGGCTTCCTCGCCGGTCAACTTCTTCGCAAACGGAGCTCTCATGGCGGAATTGGCACCTTCTCCCTTGCACTCGTACTCTCCAAAATACACAGTCCTGCAAATCGTCGACGAAACCTTATTTTTCACAAATGGGTCGTAAAAAAGTTGAAAATGATGATCTGGGTCGATGAAAAAAAAGATACTTTTCAGTTTCCGGCCGGAAGTTCAGGCTCCAGCCGGCGGAGATGACGACGGCCGACATGTCTGTGTAGGAGAAGACAACCTTGGGTCTAGATTTCCATGCTCTTCCTAAGTAAGTGTTGTTCTTTCCGCTTCCGTCTATATTTCCATGCACGAATGAATATCCAGATTTGTCGGATTCTTCTTCCCTCGCATTGGCTGTGATTATGGTGAATCCTTCTTCCTTAACGTCAACGAATAATCGTGGGTTCTGTTGGGTTTCAGATATGGTAAGAGAATGAATAAAAAAAATGAGTATAATTGTTAATAATTTCTGCATGCTAAGCTTGAAAACCCTAAAAATGGCGGCGAAACGAGAGGGTTTGATTAGTGAAGAATACCAGGTAAGAGAATGAATAAAAAAATGACTATACTTGTTAATAATTAGTGCATGCTAAAGCTTGAAACCCTAAAAATGGCGGCGAGAAGAGAGGTTTTGATTAGCGAAGAATACCAGGTAGAGAGATTGCCCACTTCCGAAAATGAAATCTACAGTTCCGGTGATCTGACAGTCCTTGAAAAAATGTCTCCCTCTGTCGTCGCAAACCGTGTCTTGATATCCGATCATTTCACAGCCGTAAAACGCCGCCTTGTCGCCGGAGATTCTCAGCGCCACTGCCTGCTCCCCCGTTTTTATCTTCCCGCTCGGCCTCGGAGAAGAATTCTGCAAAATTATCAAAACTTTACCTGAATTTGATTTCTTAACGTCAGAAAGTTAAATTTTCCGGCGAGTACCGACCGCAAAAATGATATTCACGGCCATGAAGTAGTCTGATTCGACGATCACGGTGGCGCTGTCGACGGTTCCGTAATCGACGGCGGTGCCGGAAAATGTCAAAGTCGGCATGTTCTGTGGAGAGCCATAGAATGTGATGAAGGGTTTTGTTCGATCGATCTTGATTTTCTCGCCGTAAACTCCGCCGGCGATAGAGATAATCACTCGTTTGTTATTCCCGGAAGGAATACTGTCGATCGCGCCCGTGACCGTCGTGAAATCCTGGCTTCCGTCCTTCGCCACCTTCACCACGGTGGCTCCATCTTCCGCCACCGTGAGTACAGAATCGATTTCCGAGCTCCGATCAGTGTACGGTCTCACGGTTTGGGAAAACCAGCTCTCCACCGCCGATGGGTCGGCCGGAATTGTCGCCGTCGATGACTCGACGGCCGGAGAGACACAGAGAAAAACGGCGGCTATAGCAAGAACTGCACAGATTTTCGTTTCTTTTCGTGCCATTTCTCGTTCTTGTTGTTCTTCTTCGTTTTCGAACTTAATCTCACTAGCGAAATAGTTCTAGTGCTGCTATATAAAAAGGCTCTTGAGGGGAGAGGAGAGAGAAACCGGTTTACGGTCGTCGGTAAACCTCCATGGTTTTTGGTGGTAGTCGGAAAACCACCATGGTTTTTTGGTGGTTGATTTTGGTTTAAAATTACTAAATTAGATTTTTGCATCATCTATGAATTATTATGATTGGAGAAGAAAGAATAAAAGTTTAATTTAGGTATTTTAATTAATTATTAAAGCGAGAAATTAATTACTTCTATTTTTATGTTATGATTAAAGCAAATTTTATTCTAAAATAAGAAATAAATTCCCTTATTCATATATAAAGAAATTACTTTATTTTTTACTAGAATAGTTTTGAAATTTTAATCTCAAGCACACGTTACACTGTCACCCGCTGAACTCAGACTTTCGCGGTCCGCCCGGCATCCCTATTCAAAATTTCGAATTGGGTCAAGATTTTATTTTTTATTTTAAATTTTGGGATTTAATTTGATTTTTTTTTAATAATTGAGAGTGAATTTGCTTAATTTGCTAATATTGGAAATTTGAAAAACAACTAATAATAATCATATTTATGAAAAGTTAACAAGAATGTCAAGACATGAGAAGAAATTAAAAAAACAAAAATGAATTAATTAATAGTTCTAAAAACTTAATTTTCTAAGTTTAAAAGTAAAAATTGGAAGAATTCATGATAAAATATATAAAAAGTTTGGTATGATATTCATTTTTATAATTAAAAAATCAATATAAATATTCAAATGTTGAAATTTAAGAAACATTCTAAAATATTATCTTATAATAAGATAGATTTAAAATAAATTTAAGATTATTTAGAAAATATTTTATCTTCGAAGAGTTAAAAAATTAAATTAAACATTTTGAAAGAGGGTCGAGCCGCCCAACACATACAGCCGCACAAGATTGTCTGCACGAGTTTAATTAGTCTTTTTAAAAACTCAGAGTTCATTTCGCTATTTGAAAATTCAAAATAAACAGATATTACTAGAGGTGACATTCGAGCGAGTCGGCCCGTTGGCTCGCTCGATTGGCTCGGTACTGTAACGGCCCGAGCCAGGCTCGGATTGCTACAGTGTCGAGCCGGGCCTGGCTCGAGCCCGAGCCAAGCCAGAGTTTCTGGCTCGCGAGCTCGAATCTACTGAGTCTGGCGAGCCCAGATCGGATCGAGCGTCGACGACTGTCGACGACGATCAATGTAATGTCGATGGTGAAGACGAAGACGAAACCGTACCTCCGACTTACTTCCGACTAAGATAAAGGTAATATTAAATTTACATTATTAATAAAATTTTTGACGTGTTGAACTGTAATTAATACAATAAATATTATAAATAATTATTTTTTATTATTATATTAAATTTAATTTAACTACATCAATTACAATTCAATACGTCATCGTGAACAATAATAAAACATTTAAGAAGATAAATATAATATTATTTAAAAAAAAAAACAAGACAACACGTGTCATATTATCTGTCACATGTACGACAAAAATCTCCCTCAACATCTGTATTTTTTTTCAGTTCTTCAATTGTAAATATCAGCCAATACCCATGAATACCAACCAGGACTCAAAACCAGAGGCTGAAAGATTTTGTACCTAAGAGAATGCCAGAGGGTTCTAATGGAGGGTGATCTCAAAGATAACTCCTTGAAGATTGCCCACTTCTCTTCTGGTTCCTGCAATTTCCGCCATTTTCATTCCATGCCGAGAAGCTTCGCGAAATACCATCGAATCCATCCTGCACATAAACAGGACCCGATGAAGAAAGAGCTAAATGCTCATCGATCTTTGAAGAAATTAAGGTGTTCGTCGATGCTTCCATGTATTATTCCGAGCAATATGAAGGACGTGGCAATAAGCTAATTTGAATCTTTGTTTTTGTTTAATAAAACACGAATATTCGCAGTTGATGAATGATTTTTGTTGTTTTGGGGAGAGGTAATAGAGTAGAGTCTCATATTTGCACAAATATCCAAATTCACCAACACAAAAGTAAACAATTTGTAAAGAAATGTACTGATCTTTCATCATATTCAAATATTTTACGCTAGTTTCTAATATCTAGAATCTTGGAGGGTCAAAAAAGTAACAGGAAGTAGGAACAAGATTTAGTATTTGAGTTCGTTCCTATATTCACTATTATACACGATATAGTATCAAATGATACACTATTAGATATTGCAATGTGTTAAATTTCAGTGATTCATGCAGTAGCATAATAAGGTCATTTGATACTAACATTTTAAAAGGTGGATTAGTATTATATTAACCAAAATGAAAAATAGAGAGCGACTTACGTCTTAGCTCGAGAGACATAGGCCAGTATAAACTTGGATTGTCCTCCTGGTCGCACTCGGAGGAGCTGCTCCACTGTGTCAAAAAGCAGCGGAACACTTGATTGCTGAAAGCTTATAAATAGTCAAGGTTTTTTTCGAGCACATAGAGGGAACAAGTGCAACAACCCTAATGAGTGTTTACTATTTACTTGTATTGATGAAATAAAAAGAAAGGTAACTATCAATGGCCACTTCGAAGTTAACAATAAAGTATTGGTTGATAATTTGCTAAATTTTGATGTGTTAATTAATAAATTAAAAATTTAAGATGTCAATTGAAAATAGTTATATTTTGAAGTTTTAATTGATACAGTTAAAAGTTTAAAATATCAGTTAAAAAATATCCATAAATTCAAGGTGTCCATTGATAATTACTCTAAAAAGAAATGCAACAATGGAAGCTAAACAAAAACCATTGGCTCTTCTAGAAGCTAGACAAAGAGATAATTTCCTAGTGCCTTACAACTATACCGACCAAAAAAAGTTGCAAAAAACAGCCAAGGCAAATAGTTTGACACTTGATACACTCAATTACTTCAAAGAAAAGAAACAAGAAAAACAATTGATTATATGATTCAAATAATTTTACATTCTACTTACGTACCAAATTGTTAATTCTGTGTTTGTTCTATTCATAATACTCGCTTTTCTATTCAAGTTTACATTCAAAAGTCAAATAATTCAATTTTCTTCTTGTTCACAGCTTCAAACAATAGTGAATATGAAAAGTAGTTGAGAAGAACAAAGAAGAGACGAGGCATTTAGGATATAGATGTCGGCTCCAAGAATCAGATCAAATCCACCAGAATATCGACGTAAAATTTGGATAACCTGATCAGAACTCCCCCATTCCAGCTTCTCTGCTGCTAATTCTGTATATGAGAGATATACATGTAAAAATACTTTACGCATGGGGTTTTTTCGACGTAAAAATACTAAAATATTTCATGTAACTATGTTTCTATGTGATTTTCCTCACCAACTTTATGCATGGGGTTCTTGAAAGATTCCTGAAGCAGTATATTTTTGTTCAAAATCTGTGACAGACAGCATAGATGGTCAATACGATGTATCATCATCTTATGTAATCTTTGAACTGAATCCCACGATTATACCTTCAGAACTTCTTCATTGTGGTCTGTTAACAAGACGTTGTGGCAAAACTTGCTGCATAGTATCCCAGTAACACCTATGGTTATTGATTTTAAGACATCATTTGTGGCACAAACATCTGACACTCGACATTATGCTTTCATGCAGAGAAACAGAGATAATTATGCCTCGAAATTAAGAATTAAGAGTGAATGTAAAGAAAAGAGACACTAACCGACACCGACACTCGACATTATGCTTTCACGCAGAGAAACAGAGATAATTATGCCTCAAAATTAAGAATTAAGAGTGAATGTAAAGAAAAGAGACACTAACCGACACCAGAACCTAGCTCAATAAGAGAACTTCCTTCGAGCATCTCGCTGTTATTTGATAGAAAATCATTCAACAACATAGCCCCAGGCCATACTAACTGCCCAGTCAAATCAAAATCCGCTGCACAAGATATAGTTACAACTATGAAGATGCAAAATAAGTTCCACAATTGCGATGTTTTGCATCATCAAAATCATTATTTAGTTCTCTTGCAGAGTGTTCTTTCAGACTTAACAGAAATGCACATAAATTCCGATATGAACACTCTCCTATCTGCTTGAGCACTTCAATACAAACTAATTTTTTCCATATAAAAAACACCTCTTCAAATAATTTAAGTGAATCCATTTAATGTGTAGTTAGCAAGAAAAACACGCTCATAAACACTGAGGGAAAAATCATAAAATACCAAGTACATTACCCGCAAGAAAAGAAAAAAAAAATCCTTAGATATGATCATATGAACACTCTCCTATCTGCTCAGGCACTTGAACACACTAAAATCTTTCCATATAAAAAATCACCTCTTCAAAAACTTAAGTGAATCAGGTTAATGCATTTAATGTGTAGATTTGCAATACCGAGTGAAAAATCATAAAATACAAAATTCAATACCCGCAAGAAGAAAAAAAAACTCCTTAGATGACACTTAGGTCAGAAATATCATTCGAAGTTAAAAAACAAAACTCACTGGACGCAGACTGGAGGCAAAGAAGCTGAATAACGTGAGATCCAAACGTAAATGCAGTTAGCTGGTAGCTGAAAACTTTTGAACATCAAATGGCCGAATTCTTGGAAAGATTGAGTTTCATACCCAAGGAGACTAGAAAGAGAGAAAGAGTTACTCTTCGTTCATGAAGAAAGACGAGTCCAAACAAACTTCATCGTCGTCTTCATCTTCCCGTTCCATTCTTCTGTCCGCCGCTCTGGTTTACGCCCTTCCTCCGGCACTTCCGATAGGTTTTCTCTCTCGGCCAAAATAAAATTCTATTTAAAATAATATTTGCAAAAAAATATGTTTAATTATTATTAATCTATTTAATATATTATAATTAAAATAATTATTTATTATATATAATATCAATAATTATATATAGTAAAAAAATAAATTAATATTATCTATATTTAATATAAAATAAAAAGCATATGAAAATTGAGCAGTTAAGCTGGCCGAGCTTAACGAATGGAGCCTACGAAATTCAGCAAGCTTAATAATTAAAGTCTAACAAGTTAAAAATATATAAAAATAATTTTATTATATATATTTATCAACCTTAGATTTAGTATTGTGACGTAAAAATATTATTATAAAATATTTTATAATTTAAATGTATATTTTTTGCATTTATGTGTATTAATATAAGATATCATTAATACACATAAAACCGGCCCAAACTGAACCGGTTAGATCTTAAACGGGTTCGATTCTAGAAAAACCAAAACCGATCCTTTTGATTCGTAAAACCGGCCCGAACTGAATAAGTTAGATCTTAAACGGTTTAGATTCTCGAAAAACCAAAACCGATACTTTTTATGCGTAAAACCAGCCCAAACTGAACCGGTTAGATCTTAAACGGGTTCGATTCTCGAAAAACCAAAACCGATCCTTTCGATGCGTAAAACCAGCCCGAACTGAATAAGTTAGATCTTAAACGGTTTAGATTCTCGAAAAACCAAAACCGATACTTTTTATGCGTAAAACCAGCCCAAACTGAACCGGTTAGATCTTAAACGGGTTCGATTCTCGAAAAACCAAAACCGATCCTTTCGATGCGTAAAACCAGCCCGAACTGAATAAGTTAGATCTTAAACGGTTTAGATTCTCGAAAAAACAAAACCGATACTTTTTATGCGTAAAACCAGCCCAAACTGAACCGGTTAGATCTTAAACGGGTTCGATTCTCGAAAAACCAAAACCGATCCTTTCGATGCGTAAAACCAGCCCGAACTGAACCGGTTAGATCTGAAACGGGGTCGATTCTCGAAAAACCAAAACCCGTAAACCAACCCGAACTGAATAAGTTAGATCTTAAACGGTTTAGATTCTCGAAAAACCAAAACCGATCCTTTTTATACGTAAAACCAGCCCAAACTGAACGGTTAGATCTTAAGCGGGTTATAGCAAGCCAATCCTCGAAACACGGGGGACAATATTTTGAACTGCGATCGAACACATGAAGCCAAAATTGCTCGATTTTAAACGCGCTCGGCACCTATTTCAAGATCAATTGACTCCAAAAGATTAGTAGCTTACAAGTTATCAGCACTCGGTAAAATTACAAAAACGAGCAAAATAAACTTGGTAAACGTATTCTTACTCTCGAGGTTCGAAAAGAAAAGTCGTTTTTAAGTACGATTTCGATGAAAATCGATGAAATAACAAATATATCGATTCAGGCCAATATCATCAAAATTTTAAAAAGATTTATGGGTTTGATAAGCCAATTCGAAGAAGAGTACTAACCTTAAACGAAATTGCAGCCGGGCTCAGAAACTAGACCAAAATCCTCACAGCAGATTTAAACTAGAAGTAGTTTCTATTTAGAAGGGAGGGTAGTTTCAAGTAGGGGTGGGCAGATCCGGTCCGATCCAATCCGATCGGATTCGGTCGGATCAGACCAGGTATTCGGTAGAGAAATTTTTCATTTGATCCGACTTTTGGATCGTTATCGGATCGGATTGGCTATCGGATTTGAAGCTAAATTCGATAGTCAATTCGATTCAATCTGAAAGTCAGATTGCTTAATTCAAATCGGCCGAAAGTCGAAAGTCGAAAGTCGAAACCCTAAATCATTCAGCATCTCCGACTCCGATTTTGGAATCCGAAAATCACCCGTCCCAATTTCTCGACTCCGCCACTCCGACGATGAAGCCGAGCCGCCTCGCCGACCCTCTGCTCCTAGACTCCGAGTCTCCCTCCAACGACGGCCGCGAAGAACAGAAACAAAGATATAAATAGAGGTGGAGATTTGATTTTGAATTTGTAAATTATTTCTGTAATTGTAAATGAGTGGATTCGTTAAAAACGACGAAGAACAGAGGAGGAATCGACGGAGAACTGAAAATTTCTGAATTACAAGGTTTTAAAAATCTAATCCGATCCGATCCGATTTATTTAATCGAATTCGGATCAGATTCAGATTCGGATGACACAAGCATCCAAATCTGATCGGATCAAAATTGTTGATCCAATTGTTATCGGATCAGATTGAATTTGACTCAATCCGATCCGATAACACCCGATGCCCACCCCTAGTTTCAAGTCTAAAAGAGGACAAATAAGGAGAGGAGCAAATCCTCGAATCTTCCAGGTAGGGATGATAAATTCTCGAATCTTTATTAAATTATTATATTTTGTGTTTTTAAATATATAATTGTGGTACTAATGTTTATTTTTATTTATTTTATCAGAAGTTACCTCGATTCCTAACTTATTTGCAAACTAAGTCTTATGCCGTCTGTCGGACTACTAACAACACAATATCAACTAGTCATTAGTTATGCTACGATGTCATGCAAAAGTATGTCATATTATATTGCACACAATGAAAAAACAATTGATAGAAATGAGGGAGCTGGTAAAAACCTGTTTCATCTTTCCCGATTTCCCGATTCCGATTCTCGATCTTCTCCAAAATGGCGTTCAAAAGTACTAAAAGTAATTCATGTTCAGCATTGATTATTTTTGTTATCACAAGCTCTTGATCGTTTAATAATGGTCGTGTACTCTCATGATCTTGTTGGTCATTTGAAAGCTCCTTCGCCAAGAATTCGATCAGCACTGATACGAATTCTAAGGAAAAAGATGAATATAACTTCACCAGCGTTTTCATTGTTCTACTAATCTTAGTCTTGGAACCTGAAAAAGAAAACTACAATTCCTTACTAAAAGAGCCTTTTGGTAAAAATATGAATACAATATGAAGGATAAGAAATCATCGTCGGAAGAACAAAATAAAAAAAGAGAAGCATCTATAACGATCAAAGATACGCACAAACACTCTTGTACAAACCGGACTGGAACTGTTGGTAATAATTTGATTCTGATTCTAATTTATAAAAAACCGTGATTCATATTCCGGTCTTTAGAAGTAAAAAACTGTGAAACCGAAACCGAAACTTGGGTAAAAAAAGATATAAAATCGAGTAAAGCCCAACCTAAACCCTAATAAAACTAGATATAAATTCAAAAACCGGTTCAAACCCCCTTAATTAATCAAAACTTGACTCAAATATAATAAAAAATATATTTTATTATTATATTTAATTTTTTTAATAAGAAATAAAGTCAAAGTAAAACTAGAACCGTACCGGAATCTTTGGTCTCGATTCCAGATCCAGTTATATTTCAAAATAAAACTAGGTCAAATGAGACCTTGTCCACCCTTACTTTTCACTGACTTCAAGCCTAATAGTATTAAGCTAGCATTTATTCTAACATCCCTCGTGAGACTATAGAAAAACTTCAACTCTAAAAATTAAAAATCTATAATACATATCGATTGCCGATTTGTAATTATTTCACATAATTGCATGTATTATAAAACAACTTTCCATACATTGCCTCAAACACTGATGCAACTCAGCTTTCTTCATTGTGGCAACCATAATGGAGAGGCACCGAAACTCCATCATTTCTTCTTGAGCAATGCTCACTAGATTTAGTTTAAAGAGAAAATACTTTTCCAGATATGGGGACTAAAGATCCACCATTTAACGTAAATCATGCAGACCATATGATACCATTGCAAAGTAAAAACCACTTCATGTGCTAAATATTATTTAATGCTTATAGATTTGTTCATTTTGAACCAATGCATTGTGTCACAGCACAGAAAAAAGCAAACTTCCACCACTTCTTCTAACGAACTAAATCTGACGACAGTTGACTTGTAGTAAACTTCAATCCAATTAAAGCTATGAATAACAGGGCAGATCTAACCTCCACTTTTTGATGGGAGC
The DNA here is from genome assembly GCA_003255005.1 of Begonia fuchsioides. Lineage (NCBI taxonomy): Eukaryota > Viridiplantae > Streptophyta > Magnoliopsida > Cucurbitales > Begoniaceae > Begonia > Begonia fuchsioides. The sequence continues at coordinate 246,727 of QAOC01011376.1, read as the reverse complement.
TTGTTAGACATTGGTGTCAAGAACTTATTGCGTCCACAATGCCATTCCAAACTTCTGCCAGCTAAAATACAAAGATGTCAAAACCAGTAAATACACAACTTGTCAATAAATTTTTTAAATTATTTTTATGAATTAATAATGATGTTTCTCATAAAAACTAAAGATCCTCTGGTTGACGCTATGGTTCATTTCAAATATTGCTAAATTATCACCACTACCAAAACTTCAACCGAGAAATTTATCATTTAAAACTTTTCTTCAACTCCTCGTTCAAGAATATGCAAGAAAATTGTCCTTAAACACGGAAATATTTATTTTAAATTAATTGAACTGTTACGGACCCAAATCCTTAGGATTCCCTTTTAGAAAAACATTATTCCCGACGAGTCTAATTATTTAATTACTAATTATTAGTTATTATTTTAATTAAGTTTGTGGGTCAGTTTAGTCTTTTCATATTAATTAGGTCATGAAGTCTATTTAAAGGATGCTAACCCTACGTACGATCTATCAATGAAGAAATTCAAGTTTAGTATTTGCCTCTTTCTTTTCTTTGTTTTTCGATGTCTGGACGAGGGATGATTACTCGATCCCAGGAAAAACCTCATGAAGGGGAAAACCCTAACATGAACTACTTGGGTAACATTTCAAAATTGGAATCTCCAACTTTTATATAATTACCCTTGAACAACCAATGTTCCAAAAAATTAGGATAACTTATACCTACATGCATGAACGTAAAGTTTGATCTTAGGAAAAGTTTATCAATAGAATAACAATTCAGAAGCATGAGACCTTGATATCTGCTTTGTATACCACAATAAAAAATTGATGATATGACTAGAATCTCAACTTCATGCCACTCTTTAAATAGACCAGCACTAAGCATCGTATTTATGGCCAAATCAAAAATATGACTTAGAATCACACCTTAAGAGTAGTTAGGAAGAAACTAACTATCGTTTTTTTCCTAAATACCTTCACAAACATTAGTAGCTACATAGTACACACATAATATCACATTATAGGAAGCACTGAGGGTCTACAGGAAATTGCTGGCATTAGAAGAACTGGTTGACTTAAGAATTTCAAGAAAGTTACAAACTCACAAGTTTCTTTGGCTACAATATCACACTGAGGACTTTGTTTTATTTTCAAGGCTGAGGCCAGTTGACGAAGCTTAATCTTGATTTCTTTTCTGATGGTAGCACTTTTTTCACCTTGAACCGGAATAGAATTCTTCTGAGGTTCCCAATAATACGATTTCAACCAATCAAGTGCCTAGAAGTATCATTAAAGAACTTTACTGAAGTTTCTGCAATGATATATAAAATCAAAAATTGGAAGATCACAAAATAAATAAATAATTACTTTGAGCCACATATTTAGAGAGAAAAACTAGCAAGGACATACGAGCTGCAACATAAAATCATAAATTTTACATAATTTTTGTAATGAGAATTAACACAAGTCCTTCACCAAACTCTTATATTTGAAATCTCTCTGAAGGAAACTGTAGGAGGAATGAAGAGTATTTGCTGCATTTGAACCAAATCATGGCTCTACCGACTGACCAAAAACTAATCTTATCTGAAAACCAGAATCGACACAAGCTTGTAACTTTATCTCCAATTACAATAATTGAGCCTTTTTCGGCAAATAAAGTAACATGAATTGAGTAGCGGCTTTCTTTATAAGAATTTTACATACAAATAGAACAGAATAGTTGTTTTCTCAAAAAAATAATTTTTAATGTTGTTTTGTTTTTTGAATAGAGTTAATGAGAAGAACAGTAACATTTTATTTTTCTATCAAGAAAACTTTCAGACAACCTGAACTGTCAACTTCCTCCGAAGAAAAAAGTCCGCTACCTCACAGTTTACTAAATAAATCTCTCTTCTGTTCTTATTTGCGATATCACCACTAAAAGTCAGTTCTTTTAAACTTAGTATGAAGACTTAGAAGGATATACATCACTGTAGATGAGAAATGAAGACCTTCACAAGTCAATATGAAAAGGTTGAAGGATCGAGATTAATCTAAGTGGGGAGTGAATTAGGTTAACTAAACTTTTTCGATTACTAAGATAAGTTCGTGCGAATTGTTTTAGTTATATCTAAAACTCTAATGCTGAATAATTAAACAAGTAAATAAGAGTTTAGAGTAAGAGAAATTGACACCGGTTTGGTAACGCGGTTCGGCCAACCTTGCCTACGTCCGCGCTTCAAGGTAACTCCTTGAAGATTCTTCTCGCTCAACCTTGAGCTTTACTCCTATTGATTTACGGGTGTCAACCAAACATTTTGACTCTTTTCTTGAAAGAGCGTCACCCCTTTTTACAATGATCGTTCAAAGAGTAAATTACAATTTGTACGGTTTTTAATAAACCGACTCACTCAATCTCAAGGATGATATACAAGTTTGGGTACAAGAATTTGAGAGAGTAAAAGATTGAGAAATAAATTTGGCAGCGTTTGGGCGTGTTTTCTCTTCGTGAAAATCGTTGGTAAAAAATGAGACTGCTTCATCTATTTATAGATTGCTGCAAAATTGTCCAGTTGGGTCGACACAAGTCCATCTAGGGTCGACACAAAGTACTAGCCGGTAGACACATCAAAATATATCCGTTGTGAAGTTACTGACCGTTGGTGATGTACTGTTGAATTGGGTCGACACAAATGTTGTTGGGGTCGACACAAAATCTTCTCTGGAAATTGTTGGGCTCGACACAATGCTTGTTCGGTCGACACAACCTTGATGAATCCTTCTCTGGAATTTGCTAGGGTCGACACACTGTTTGTTCGGTCGACACAACCTTGAAGCATCATTCTCTGGAATTTCTGGGGTCGACACAATGTTAGTTGGGTCGACACAAATTCTAAAGAATTCGTCTCTGAATAAAGCTAGGGTCGACACAATTATAATGGGGTCGACACAAATGGGTTGGGCAGAGACATATTTCGTGCAGGTGGGGTCGACACATAAATTTTGGTAAGGTCGACACAAATTCTTCTCTGGGGTCGATACAAAAGATTTGAATGGGTCGACACATTTACGCACTGTTCTGCCAGTTTAGGTCGACACACAAACTCTATGCGTCGACACAAATTAGAAAGACTAAGCTTCTGTTTTGAACATGAGTCGACACATATAACTAAGGGTCGACATAAACTAAGTAAGTTATGTTTCTGGATTATCTAAGTGTCGATATATATGACTAAAGGTCGACACAAACAGCATATATACATGACTTTTCTGTAGCACTTAAACAAAATAGTTAGACTTTAATTGTACCCTTCAATGAAAGTATTTCTCATGAATCGTTAAGTCTAATTTAAGAATTGTGAAATAGTTTTCTTTATCAATTTTATTTTTCATGCTCATCTTGCATAGTTATCATAAAAAATAATTGATTACTTTAAACATACTTTTGAAGCTAACAATCTCCCCTTTTTTTATGATGACAAATACTTTTGAAAGATAAATCGCTCCCCTATAATTATAGCATGCATAAAAGATATTCATTACTCCCTCATACACAGACACTCATATCCAAGACAAATTCATCATAGCTTATGTGTAGTGAAAGAGTAGTATAACTTATGCATTTTCTCCTCCATTGACATTATAAAAAAGAGTAAACATAGACATGATTAGATAGAATATTCAAGAAGTTAAGAGTTAAGCCCATCACTTATAAAAAGGAGCATTGTTGATAAAAAAAAAAAAGAAACACAAGAAATTTTCCTAAGACACAAGAAATTTTCTAAACTACTCTTCGGCTGGAGAGGAGAGAGAAGAATCAATAATAATGGTTGCTGCAGCAGATGGAGGCTCCATGGTCGATGGAGTGGGTAGCACGACTATGCCAAGAGAGGAGGAATGTACTGGAACAACAGCATGGGTAGTAGCTTCTTCCTCCATTAGATCACCTGTCAGTGTATGCGCTGAGGAGATATCTTTGAGATCGAACAGGAAAGGGAAACGGTGAAGGAATTGGTGAGGGATCTTGAGCACGATTTGGAGGTCCAGACATACTAGGCCTCAAGTTAGATTTACATCATTGATAGTACCACCTCTCAAGGTTGTCATGAAGGAAGTTAACCTTGAAATGAAGGTCAGAATTGGATGCAGCCAGGGAATCTACTGACCTTTGAAGAGTATCATTATGGTGGATAAGAGAATCTACTGTGGATGCTAGGTTTGAAATCTGTCCCGTGAGCAAGTCAAAACGTTCTTCCATCAAAGTGATGATCTGTTGGGAGCGGGAAGAAGATCTATGCTCGGGATTAATATCAGCATCATCATAGGTCTGGTGAGCAGGAGGCTTAGTTATGACCTCTTTGAATTGCCAAATTTCACCTTCATCTTGAGCTAAGCCCATTCGAGCAAGAGTCGAAGAGCTATACTTGTCCAATTTTCTGACGCGGGTGATTGACTCAGAAGAAGAAATTTCAACCCAGTTTTAGCGAAGAATTTCCATTATGAGGAGGTTGAAAGGTAAAGACTTGGATTCTCTATCCATGACTTCTATCATCCGTCGCATGATGATATATCAAATGTCAATGCGACGACTTCTAAAAAACATAAAGAGTACATACAGCTTCATGTTGCTGATGTAATCTCTTTATTTACGGTTTTTTACCCTCAAAATTGGCACCAAACTCAAAATCGTCATTTTGGAAAGAATTGAAACTGTGCCCAACTCGTACAGTTTGGTCTAAATTTCAAATTCAGGTCAGTTCTGTCCACCTTTAAACACATAACTTACACAAATTTATTTGCACGGGAAAGTGCAAAAAAGTTCTCGACTTTTTTTTTCGAACCATGTTCACATTTCTTGTATTTTTGGATGATGTAACACCATCGCTTGTTTAGGGTTTGAATTTGTATCGATTTTTTACTGCATTTGAATTGGTTTTTTTTACCACAGTTTGGTTTACTTTTCAACGGTTTAGCTTCAAAAAACCACGCCACGTTTCGTGAACCGCAAGTTAAATTGAATTCGAAATGGAATTGATTGCCTTAGACCTTAGTTCCTTGCAAACCAGACCGAAACTCGTGATTTTGGGCAAACCCAGACCAAAACCCATGGCTTCGAGCATACTTGCATGTCCGGTTCAATTTCTCCCACCCATAGTTTCCTAAACACATAACTAAGCGAACTTCGGTTTCAACTCTCACCGAACCGATTCCACCCTTAATTTTTTCGAGCACGGTATCGTTTAATTTACTATAGCCAAGAAGGCAACACCCCATTTCTCAATATTGTAATATAAAACAAAAAAAAACCATATTTAAAAAATTAAACTCTCTAATTTAAAAAAAAAGATTATTTTTTTAAAAAAATTAAGGAATTAAAAGAGCCATCAAAACACCCTACCATAAATTTCCATTCAAAGTAGAAACAATAATCCATTACAAACACCAGTTGCCTTCATCAATGGCGGCCATTACAAACCATGAGCTCTTTCCACTGCTTTCAACCTCCGGGTGATAAAGATGACTTCTTCTTAACATCCCAATCTCAAACAAAGATATCTCTCCGCTTCTTCGGATTCGGTTCCGGGTTTCCTTTTCTCATCATCCCCACAAATTCATCGTAGTTAATCCGACCGTCCTGCATCGAACGATTTTAAAAAATATCGTTTTAGACTTTCGAAGAACTACGATTACTAGTGTTGTTCGAATCGAAAACTTACGTTGTCTGCGTCGACTTCAGAAATGATCTCTTTTATGTCCCTTCCATCTTGCATTCCAAACTCCCTCAGAGCTTGTTCTAGCTCTTCTGTTGTAATGAACCTGAAAAAAATGCAGATTATTATTATGTTGTTTTTTGCTTCGGTTTTGGTCGGATTTTTGAAGAAATTAATGTCGTTATCGAGCTTACCCGCTGTTGTCTTTGTCGAAATACTGGAAAGCCGTGTAGAGATGTTCTTCTCTGTCCATTCTGTTCATGTGCATGGTTGCTGTGATGAACTCATCATAGTCTATAGTTCCATTTCCATCTGCATCAGCCTATCCAAATCCAACAACAAATCAAATTAAGCTCACGAAAGATATCATATAATATATATATATATATAGATATGTATATGTGTGTGTATAGACATAGGGAGAGGAAAAGAGCTAGAGAGAGAGAGATTTAATGCTTACATTAGTTGTTTGACTTCATATTCAAATAAAGAATAATGTTATACTTCTTAACTTATTTTATTATCATACACGCTGACGTATCGAACTGTAATTGATATAATTTAAATATATTTAATATACCTTAATTACAATAATTATTTATAATATTTATTGCATAAGTAACAATTCAACAAGTCAGCATATACAATAAGAAATTATGTTTAAAAAGATAAACTTAACATTATCCTCGAGTAAATTATTTCTCTGATCAATGAGTCCCATACATATATATAGATTAATTTTAAATTTATTTTTTTAACATACTCTCTTAATTCACATTCTTCTGTCGTGTCAAAATTTTATTAGTTTAATATAAAAGTATATTTAATGTATAATATTTCAAGACATCAAACTAATAAGATATGCTCAGAAAATAAACCTAACATTATGCATATATCTTAGAAAATAAACCTAACATTATGCATATATATATATATATATATATAGAGAGAGAGAGAAGAAGAAGAGAGAGAAAGATTTACTGCTTCCATTAGTTGTTTGACTTCATATTCAGATAACTTAGTTCCTTGTTGGGCAAGTCCTTGTCTGAGTTCTTCAAGTGTTATAGTTCCACTGTTGTCAGTATCTATTCCCTTGAACATCTCTTTCAGTCCCCTAATTTCTTCTTCTGATAAACACCCTGCAATCACCTGCCAATCGAACACAATAATTGAATTCGCTCTCAAACAAAAACAGAAAAAAGAAACAATTTTTTTCAAATCATCGATCGATCAATACCCGAAGAGCAACTTTCTTGAATTTGTTCATTGCTCTGAATTGTTTCAGCCTACTCAACACAGCGTTGTCGAGCGGTGTATCGGGTGCTTCGCCGTCCTCCTTAATCCACGGATGATCTGAAATGAAAACGATTGAATTCGATAAATTGATTTTCAATTATTGAAATTAGGAGTTGACATGGTACGGTCTGATCCGGGTTTCAGAGCAAATAAGACGGAAACATAATATTTTAGTCCTAAAATTTTTGAACCATGACTAGGACCAAAAATTCCGTCTTTGGCCTAGTCCGGTCTTGGGTTTCCTACTAAAATAAAATAAAACACTTTCAAATTAATAAAATCTAATCATATCCTAAGTAATTTAAATTATACAAAATACATAATAATTAATATAAAAACATGTACTACAAAATTAAAAAAATAAATTAAAATGCTCACAAGATTATAATAATTACAAATTTTAATAAAGAAAAATTTCAAAACCTACATTTTTCGAAATTATCAACTGCATCATTAATTGTTAATTTTAATTAGAAGTGAACATGGTTAGATCTGGTCTGTTCTTGATAAAAATAAAACTGAACTAATATATCTTGATTTTAAAATTTTATGACTAGAATTGAGACCTTACACGAGGAAGACCGACTAGAACAAGACTAAAATATTATGATTTTGTCCACCCCTAACCGAAATAGAAGACGGGCAGTGGACTTACTGAGAACTTGGAAAGCAGTAATCCTGAGTCTGGGGTCTGAATTCAACATTTTTGTCACCAGATCTTTCGCTCCAGGCGAAATCGAAGGCCATGGATCGCTCGCGAAATCAATATGGCTTTGTAATATCGCATTGAATATACCATGTTCCGACTCTGCAACCACAACAAATACTCGTATAATCAAAGTATTTCTTAAAAAATAGAAAAGAACTACATAGTTAATGAGCTCTATACCTGCCCAAAAAGGAGGAACACCAGAGAGAAGAATGTAGAGCATGACTCCAACACTCCATATATCAATTTCTGGTCCATATTTCCTTTTCAAAACTTCTGGTGCAATGTAATACGCACTTCCAACAATATCTTTGAACAGTTCGCCTGTTCATCAATCCAAGTTCTATGATTACCTTGTTGTAAAACCACGATTTTGATGGAAAACGACAGTATCAGCAGGAAAACAATCTAAGATTACCTTGTTTGTTGAAGACAGAGAGACCAAAATCTGTAGCCTTTAGAGGAGAATCCTCGTCCTTGTTAAGCAGGAGAAAATTCTCGGGCTTGAGATCTCGATGAATGACTCCCATGGAGTGACAAGTATGGACAATCTGAACGATGGTTCTGAGCAGAGAGGCTGCAGCTCGCTCTGTGTAATGTCCTTTGGCTATAATCCGATCAAAAAGCTCACCGCCGGCGCATAACTCCATGACCAGATGAACGGATTGTTTGTCTTCGTAAGCTCCTTTGAGCTCGACGATATTTGGTTGGCCGGTCAAATGGTGCATTATTTGGACCTCTCTTCTCACATCTTCAATGTCTTCTTTGTTCACCAGCTTCCTTTTGGCTATGGTTTTGCAGGCCAGTTGCTCGCCTGTGACCTTGTGGGTGCACAGATGGGTTATCCCGAACTGGCCTCTTCCTAGCTCTTTTCCGATGGTGTAAATGGATCGGACGTCTTCCATCGGTCGACCGAGCACTGGTCCAATCGGAATCGGCTTCGAAGGCTTGGCCGGCAACGGAGCTGAGACGATTTGGGTCGGTTTTTCAGGTTTCTCGGGTGGTTCCGTTTGAACGGCGGCGCCATTTTGCGGCGTTCTAATCGATTCCTTGATGCTAGTCGCGGCTTTACTGGCTCTGCCCAGAGGGCAGGAATTACCCATTGTTGCAGAGAGAGAAAGCTAGAAGAAAACGGAAAAATAGAGAAAAACGTAGCGATTTCAGCCGGAAGACGGTGGAGAGGAGAGAGAAACCGGCCGGCAGGAGGAGATGGAGAGAGAGATAGGAGTGAGAAAGAGAGAGAGAGAGATAACAATGGCGGAAAAGGGAAAAAAGAACAGGTAGGAGAAAGGAGTGGAAGGTAGAGAGGATCGACGAAGAGGGATTGTAGGGAGGAGGCTGATGTGTTGAAACAGCCTTGACCCCTCTTCGTCTGATTCTCCATCATCGGCATCGTCTTCTTCGTCTGCAAGAGATAAAAAAAAACCCTTCTATTTTAGGAGGCTTCACTAACAAATTTTTATTATAGTTTTCAATTACTATAAAAAAAAATTAAACTTAAAAAAATTAAATTCTTAAATCTTAAATTATTTAAAATATCATAAAAAATATCATTGATTCTTATAATACATGCTTAAAAAATTATTAAATTAAAAAAAAATATTAATGCACCGACTTGACCGGTAGAGGGCAAACTAAAGGCGAAATCTCTCGCTCATAGGGCCTCCACACTCCGGCCCGACAGCATGTGAGGGGGTTAATCACGGTGACTCAGCGGCCCAGAGATGTGAGACATTTACCTGATGTTCCAAGGAACTACCTCAACATTGGAGGTAACAACTCTCACACTAGGACATCGCAGGTGGAGTGTAAATCACTCTCACGTAAGGAGTCGCATGAGAGTGTGGTGCAAAAAGACATGAACATTTGTCTTTGTATAAATTTTTTTAATCATTTTCAAAATTTTAAATTTTTTCAATCTATTTTTTTTAATTTACATTTGAACGCGGGTAGTGAAATGAAATCATGAAGGTGAGTTCAATCAAGTTCAACTTCGAAATTGCAACAAAGTCTAGAGCTTAAGAACATGAAACAAAGTCTCGACATCTAGAACTAACTCGACTATAATTGTGAAATATGGTTGATTTTTTATAGTAAATCCTAAGAGGAAGACGATTTTGGTCTGATCCGAATTCATTACAAGATGAAACCAAAACCGCAATATCTTCAAAATTTTAGAACCGAAATCAAAGTCATGCAATTCTAATCTAGTCTCGTTCGATTCCATATTTAAAATACATGTACATATAATTAAAAATATATTTTTTAATTAAATTTAAATCAAATCTTGTTTGATTAAATCAGATTTAAAATTAAATTTTAAGTTTAGGTCGAACTTTATATAATTTTGAAATAAAATTAATCACATTTCTTAATTTTTTTTTTAACTCATGATCGGATATCATTTTTTCTTTTACCTCCGAAGATCAAAATCAACTGTGAATTATAGTTTTTTAAAAATTAAAACCACAACCAACCGTTTTGATTTAGATGATAATAGCATCTTAAGTCCAAACTTCGGTGACAATTTCAGTCCGGACTGTGGTGGCAATTCTATTCTGACTACGATAACGGTCCGATTTTGTCCACCCGTATTAAATTCGGTTTTCAAGGGCCCTAGTGTGGTAGGAATCATGGGCAGAGTTTACTAATCAAAAGATATGAACAAATTATCCAGGAATGAAGAAACAACCCCATCCAATAATGCACAAAGATAGCAAGTTCATCCTTAAGCTACTATGTACTAGAGAGAATGAATCAATGCCTGCCTAACCTTGCCAAATGTTCCACATGTTTGGCGGCAGCCGCCTTGTCCTTAGCTTCTCTTTTAAGTGCCCTTTTCGCTCGTCTCCCCACTCTATCGTTTCCAGCCTCTTTCCTCACAGGTTTACCGGAAGAGGTCGAGCCCGAGCCTGCAATGCTTTGTCGAGTTACGGGCCTGGCTTCTTGCCGCCCTCCCCTCACATATCCACTGTCTCCCCATCTCCGGTTGCCAATACGAAGACTTGACGATGGGCGATCTAAGTAATCTTCCTCAAGTTCATCCTCGTCTTCGTAATGAAAATAATCTTCGAGATAATCATAAGTTTCTTCGCAATCCTCCACATTCATCGGGTTAAACCAGGTCGCTCTTAAAAGTAGACATACGCTCTCCTCGAACATGTAATCTTGGATCCTGTTCCAGTTGGATGAATAACTTCAATCGAAATTTAAAAGACACATTTGTTTCCAAAAAAAAACAGTTTCGTTTCAGATCCATATGCAAATCTCTATGAAGAAGTTAGAATCTTACCTTCCATCCAGTGCTCGATGGACATTCAGGAATTCGAAGGGGCATTTACATTGAGGGCATTTGCAAGCTTGTTTCTGACTGTATGAAGCCCACTGAAGGATGCAAGTCACACTTCACAAGAAAAAAAAAACTCCATAAATGCCATAATCACATGTGATGATTGATGCATATGATTTATTTTGTTATATAATTAGAGGGATAGTTTAAGTATTAATATTAGAGTTTCTTTCTATGAATAGTGTTTAGTAAGTTGTATCGGACATAGTAAGTTGTATCGGACATCTTCTGAATATTATATCAAAATGAATTACTCTCTAGTAAAGTGTGTCCCTTCCTAACATTAGCTCGTGGTTGCCGGAACGCACAACGCCGAACATTGTGTTATTATTTATTGCTTATCTCTACCCTACCCAAATGAGAGCATTTGACCATGATAAATACAATTTTAATGTAAAATCAAGAAAATGTGTTACCAAAAATTACTACGAAGATATTTACTCAGTCATTGCACTAAGACGATACAGTCTCTAGCTAAGGTTAAGTTCAACCAACATACCTCATTTATTACCGTTAAATACTAAACGATTGTCTCAAAGGGTAAATGAATGCAACGAAGTTCTAATATACTCTTCTGTTGTCACGTAAACCGGAAAAGCATAACCCGCAACAGATCAAGAAGTCATAGAAGGAAAAGTCAGAAATGAATATTAACCACGTGGACAAATGTGTTGATAATCAAAAGCTTTTCTGGGCAGTGAAACTAACCCAAATAAATAAAAAGTGGATATAATTGCCATAGAGGAAACAGAATCCAAATTAACAGTAACTTGATATTTAGAGTTGCATCTAAAATTCAACGAATACACGATCTAAATGCTCAAAAGATGGGATACTTTTAAACAAGACGCTATTAGATGTGCTCCATGTTGATTTTAAAAGACACACACATATTCATTCATATCATCATATCTCTATAACCACAATATTTGTACTTTAAAGTTGTCTATGAAACTATTATCTTTTAAAAAAAATAACGAACAAGAATGGTTTAACACAACATCAGATCACGTTTTAACACTCCAAATCACCCAATAGATAGGCAGGGGATGATCAGACTAACCAGTAGGCATGCTCGCAACCTTTAATAAGAGCAGTTTCTTCAAGAACAATCTTATCTAAGCATATTGCACAAACTCCTCCGTAAACTCCACTCCGACCTTGTGGTGTCTCTTCCTTGGTCAGCTCCTTTCCCTGAAAAATCAAAGACACTAATGATAGATTGCACCAGAAAAATAATCTTGATTCCAAAATTTGATCAGGCATCAATAAAATCAAGGAGCCTGTGGCAGCAGAAAGATTATGGTTTCGGAATTTGAAGGTCAACGAGCAAGCTATAAATCCCGTTGATTTTTTATTACATGATAAGGATAACTTGACGAGATCATTAGCCCAACAATTGGATTTTTCTGAAGTTTCTATGCCCACCCAAATATGCCATAACGAACGAGACGATGGGTGGCGAAATGAAAGGCACGTGAGTTAAGAAATCATCCCTTCCACCACAAATCTGTTCGTATGATCAATTTCCCCAATTCTATTCATTATCTGATAGCACCCATAGTTTTGCGGGCAGTCAAACATAGATCGAGCAGACAGACTTCTAAATGTTTTAAAGCAGTAATAATAAAAAACAAAAAAATGGGGAGAAAATCTCCATAAACACACAAGAAAGAGAGGAAGAACCTGATCTTGAATAGATATACTGAGAAAAGAGGGGACTAATTCTTCCCCAACAATGGCGACGACCAAAGAAGTCATTTGGTGATCAAAATCGCCGCTCTCCTGTTTCAGAATCAGAAGCCAACACCAGAAGAAAAATCTTGACTCGAATACAAACACCAGCACAAACTAAACGAAGAATAGAGAAATGAAGATGGAAGGCGATTCCAAGGTCCGCGAAAGAGAGACAGAGAGAGATCAGAGAGATGCCCTAGAATATTCTCTCTACCGCGACAGAAGTTTCTTCGCTAGAACCGTGGATTAGATATCCACGTTCTCCAACTGTCATGGGCCGGCATAATGGATGGCTAACGGCCCATGAAATCAATGATATAAGTGGGACCCGTGAATTCCATTCAAATTTTTATATAAAATAAATCTAATTCGATGAGTTATAATGAATTAATTTAATAAATTTATATTTAATATAATATAATTAAAATAATTATTTATTATTAACTAAAAAAATGAGACATTGCATGCTCTCAGAGAGTACATTTATACTAATTACAACTCGACACATCAGTATGTACAATAAAAATATATATTAAAAAAATAAATTTAGCATTATTTATTTACAAAATCTCACTTACTACCAGCCTCAAGTATAATAAAAATAAAAAATAAGTTTTTAATTTTAAATATATGGTTCACTATATGCATCGGTTCGACTTCGACCTTAGATCAAGTCCATATAGTGGGTTAAGGTTTGACCAAAATAGTTTGTGAAGACGTTATAAAATTATGGGTAAAAATAAAAAAAAAATTAAAATTTTGAAGAAATAAATTAAAAAACCCTAAAATTAGTTGAAAAACACTAAATTTTGAAAATGGTAATAACTAGTTGAACTTAAGGGCAGACATGAAATGATCTGGCTTTGAAATAGAATTAGAATCGGAACTCACGGTTCTAGATTTTTTTAACCGACACAAAAACCAACAGCTCCGGTTCCGTTTCGATTTTAACCTAATTTTGTTTTATATTTAAGAAAATTAAAATATAACAGTAAATATATATTTTTTATTATATTTGAATATTATTTTAAGTAATTAGACGAGTTTATAACTAATTTTAAGATTTATATCGGATTTTATTAGGATTTTAGTTGAGTTTTACTCGATTTAAGAATTTTTTTGATTCCCGATAACGGTTCTGGTTTCACGATTTTTTACTTTTAAAAACTGACATCAGCTCATAAATCACAGTTTTTTAAATTTTAGAACTAAGACCGGATTAAAACTTCTAGTTCAAATATTGAACTTTGTAAAAAAGTAAAAAAAAAAGTATGGCGGAAGGCGACGGACAAAGCTACCTTCATAAAACTTCAAAAATGGATGATGTGATCCAAAAAACATTCTTCATCATTCTCCATATGGCCTGCAAGAATTCCAAGACATTCGTAAGCCGAATCCACATTTGGATTCGATCGATCTTCGACGAAGAACGGTTGGATCCTCTTCTCGACCTCTATCCAACTACACCCGGGATTCTTTTTTCGCCCCACTTCCTTCATTCTTACTCTCATCTTTCGAACTCCGTCCCATTTCTTTATAAACGCATACATATTCGACATAATAACATAAACCGATGAATCGTCAGGATCTATCTCCATTAAAATTTCTCCGATTTCGATCCCTAAAGTTACGTTATTATGCAACCGACAAGCGGACAGCAAAGTACTTAACAATCCGGCATCTCTTCTAGTCTCCGGCGAGCTTCGGAGAATTTCGTAAGCTTCTTCCAATCTACGGCCTCGGCCAAGAAGATCTATCAAGCATGAGTAGTGTTCCATTTTGGGCTTAATTCGATAATGATTTACCATCTGGTCGAAATATCGATAGCCTTCATCGACCAATCCGGCATGGCCACAAGCAGACAAAACAGACATAAATGCCACATCATCGGCTTCTATATCAAACTCGATCATCTCATCGAAAAGCTTTAGAGCATCCAAAGCTCGGCCGTTAGATCCATAAGCCATGATCATCGACGTCCAGGCCTTGATATCTCTCTTGTTTAGTTGATAAAAGACCGATTCTGCTTCACTAACGGATCCACATTTTGCATACATGTCGAGAAGAGATCCCATGACCTTTTCGTTTCTATCGAGCTTCGAATTTATCAAAAAGTTGTGAATCTCCCTACCCTTTTCCAAGGCCGCTAATTGAGAACAGGCCGATAAGATATTAGTAAATGTAATTGCATCTGGCTCTATGCATTCTTCCATCATTCTTTCGTAGATTCGAAGGGCCATGAAGTTATTTCCTACTATGATATATCCCGATATCATAACATTCCATGAAACTATGCTCATCTTCGGCATAAATTTGAACACATTTTCAGCAGCAAAGACTCGTCCACAGTTGAAATAAAAATTGATAAGAGAAGTGTAAAAATGGATATCTACTTCAGTTCTGTTTCTAATCACATACCCATGGATGAATTTCCCATGTTGAAGGTGGGATGATTTTGAACTAGCCATTAATATGGTGCTTAGAGTCGTCGAAGTCGGTTTGATTCCTTCATCGTTCATTCTCAAGAAGATTTGAATGCAAGATTTGCTATCGCCTTTTAAGTTATGACCCGAAAGCAACGAATTCCAAGCAATGATGTTCTTCCTCTGGATTTGCTCGAAAACTTCAGCAGCCTTCTCTAAGCAACCGCATTTTCCATACATATCGACTAGAGCGGAATAAACAACATCATCGAGCAAGACCCCTGTTTCTATTAATTCCATGTGAATCTTACTTCCAGTTTCCATGTCCGAAAGTCTAGTGCTAGCCGAAATCACAGCTGAAATTGTCAGCGAATTAGGCTGAAAACCAGAATTTCTCATCTTTTCAAACATTTCCAAGGCTTTCTCAGGCTGGCCATGTTGAAAATAACAAGAAATAATAGTATTCCAACAACCCACATCTCTCTGAGGCATTTCATCAAACAGCTTGATTGCATGTTCAAACTCCACGCATTTCGCATACATGCTGACGAGAGAGCTAGCCACAAAAACATCCCCATCCAGACCTGATTTAACCAAACTCCCATGAATCATTTTCCCCAATCCTATCCTACCCAGTCCACCACAAGCTTTCAAAACACTCGGGTAAGTATAACAATCAGGCATTAAAAATGGGTTATTTATCAACTTCTCAAAAAGCTCAAGAGCTTCAAGATCCATGGATTTCTTCGTGTAAGAGGCGATGAGGCCATTCCACAGAGAGATATCAAGTGGGTGATGAATGGTTTGGAAAACAAGCTTCGCAGAGTCGAAGGAATGACAGATGAAGTAGAAATGGATGAGATTTTTGCAGAGAGCAGTGTTACCTTGGAATCCATGAGAAACGATCTTCTGGTGGACGAGCTTTCCTTGCTTTAAGGACCTGAAAGTGGTGCAATTTCTCAGCAAAGTTAAAAGCCTGGTCACGTCCATATATTCATCCTTGGATGCCCAGAAACGTTCGATGACACACCAGAGAGAGAACTGTCAATGCATTACCTATTAACAAGCCCCAGTCTGTCATAAAATAAAATAGAACTAACTATTTTATAATTAATTTTAAAATTTATATTAAATTTTATTAGGGTGTTAGTCGGATTTTACTCGATTTTAAAATTTTTTTGACTCACGGTCCTGGTTCTGGTTTCACGGTTTTTTATTCCTAAAAACTGTCACCGGCCCACATATCACGATTTTTTTAAAAATAGAACCAAGACTGAATTAAAATCAGAAGTTCCGGTCTGGTTTACAGTTCCAGTCCAGTTTTACTCAACCCTACGTAGCAGATTCAAAAGTGAAATTATGTAAAAAAAAAAGGGTTAGAAATCAATTTATGCACGAATTTTGAGTAAATAGCTCAATTCGAACATGAATTTAAAAAAAAAACTAATTTTGAATTTTCCAAACATCGTAACCCTCCTTCAGACGTCCGATGCGGAAGCACTGACCCCTTTTCGGACGTTCGAACCATCTCAAAAGTGTATAAATTCACTCATCTTTACTTATAGAGTGATAAGATGTTTGTAATTGATTATACTTTTATAAAAAAATCAAGTGATATTTTTGGCATTATATCACACACAACTTAATTTACATTATAACTCAATTCATAATACATTTATAATTTTTAATTTTTGGCATATGTTGCATATGCATCAAAAAATTAGTTTTTTTAAAATCAGACTAGGGCTGGTAATCAGACTAAGGTAACAGGTAAAATTTGAATTTCAAGTTCAGGTAAACAGGTAGAGAGTTCGGGTACCGAGTATTGTAAAAATATCTTATACTCGTGTTTAATACTCGTAGCCCAACTCAACCCAGCCCAACTCAGCCCAGCCTTCCAAGAATCAATTTTACGATTTTATTCAATGATATTCTGTTTTTGTTCATCAAAACTCAAAAAAAACTCGGATCCTACCCGTAATACCCGGATCCAGGTAAGCAACATTTCAGAAAGATTTAAATTTCGGGTAGACCAAAAAATACCCGGATCCTACCTGGAATATCCGGATCCAGGTATTTTTCCATTTTTCAGGTAGGTCTAGGTTTCAGGTATTGTTTCATACCTGATACCCAAACGGATCAGGTATTTTTTTTAATACTCGGCCTGTTAGCCGTTTGCTCACCCCTAAATCAGACTATTTATCCAAAATTCAAGCATAAATTAAGTTTTAATTATAAAAAAATTTACTCACAATTTAGTTTGGTGCAATGCAGCTCCGTTTTCACGGTTTTTTATTCTAGAAAAACATAGACATATTTGAACAGTGACGAAGAGGAATTTGGAACGAAAACCGAAGCCTACGATGAACAAAACCAGGTCAAACTGGATGATCTACTTGACCAACAAGACTTCGGTTTGGTTTAGCAAAAAAATCTGCACTCAGAGAAGGCGAAAAAAATAAATTATTTAACACCAGCACTCATTTACAAAAAAATATATACTAAAGATGTAAACTTCTTTCAAGAAAATAATATTTATTTATTTTTTAAATTTATTTATTTTTTAATTTTCGCGAATGTGGGTTGTTTGAGATTAGACTCGTTACCTTGGATGGATGTATTCGATAAGGACTCGACTTTTAACTTAGTCGATGCAAAACTGCAAATATTACGATACTATTTACGAAAACCGAATGCATGAACTTCAAAAAAGAGGTTTAATGAGTTTATTTGTACATGAAAACCTAGTTTCGGTCCCGTGTCGACCCCTAAAGAACGTCGATAAGGACCCGAGTTTTAGCATCTCTACGATGATTGACTAATGCACCCATTTATTTGCACCAATTGGTAGAGACAATGGTAAAATTGGTTCGGTTTGGTTCCACTTGGATTAGAACTAAAGTTGGTTTGGTTTTAAACGAAGAAAAACAAAATCAAATAAAAAACGGACTTGATTTTTGTTTGATTTTTACTGATTTTAGAATTTTCTCTTTCCAATTTTGGTTCTATGATTTTTTATTTAATGTCGAATTTGTCCTCATTTTGATCGATTTTACAATAAAATTTCAAGATTTGCATTCATTTTATAATTGAGTTTGGTTCAGTTTTGGTTTAGAAAATAAAAACCAAGAATCAAATTGAAAATCCCAATTCCTAATGTTACCATGTTAAATTTTTGGGAAAAATGCTTTTAATGGCCTGTACTCTGGGGTAAATTACAGATATTAGAACGAACTAAAAAACGTTCAATCAAATACTTTGCTTTGCACGTGGTCGATTCAGGTTAAAATTAACCGGAATAATTGACGAAAGATAAAAATCGTATTTTCCTCATAGTTCAAGGTATTTGATTGAACGTTTTTTAGTTCGTTCTAATATCTGTAATTTACCCCAGAGTACAGGCCATTAAAAGCATTTTGCCCTAAATTTTTTAAAATTGAAATCGAACCGAACCAAAGTTTTAGTTCGGTTCAATTTTTCAGTGAAACTGAACTGATTTTCACCCCTAGATAATGCGATTTGATTCGACCAGATTAGTATTTCAATATATCATCCACCGGTGTCGAGATAATTAATCGAACCTTATTTACAATAAACTCTCATTTTTTCACATAAATTGACGAATGAAATTCAAAACTCGGTCAAGACGACTTTCAAATTCGACCAAACTCAGCATGATAGAATCATTTTGATCATTCAAATTAGTCATTGGGATCAACAAAATAGAATAACTCATCAAGAACAGAATGATCTAACATCACCATCTCCAAGCAATTTTAAACATCAGATCTCCAAATCCAACCAATAGAAAAGTGACAACTGGGACATACTTGAAAATTTGACATCTGTACTTTGTCTTCTCTAACATTATCCAACAATGATTAAGAGATCCTAAAAAGTAAAGCTTGCTTAGACATCTTCAGCTTAAATTCTATACATAACCCAGATTTTCTCCACAAGGCATTGAAAGGCAGTAATAATCACAGAACCCACTAAGAACTTGAATAAATAAATAAATGAATCATGGAATGTTGAAACCTTTTTAGTCAGTTGATTCATCGAGCCTCTCCCGATAAATGCAACGACTCGTCCCTCATCAGCTTCAAGCTTAGACTATTGAATCGGTCACGAGAATATTGCCTTGACGCTTTTCTCCAGTCCGTTCCAGCCTTCATCATGGCTGCAAACTCCTCGTAGCTTATTCGCCCGTCCTGTGAAAAATCGTGTAGTTGCCTTGAATTGAATGTCAGCGAGATAATATTTCAATCCTAAAAATAAACTACTACGATTGTAAAACTTTATTTTAGAATTTAGGGGAACTCAATAATTCTATTTTTCTCCAAGAAAACAAGACAATTTGTTTGTAAAAAACTAAGGGTGGGCATGATCCAGTCTAGCTTAGGAATAAATCCGATTCGGAACCGTGAAAGAAAAAGCAGTTCCGAAATCCAATATTCTTAAAAAATAAATATAAAAATAATTATATTTTTCTATTGAATTTTGATCGAGTTTTGAGTGTTTCGACCAGGTTTGCTACAGACTTTTTAGTTTATATTGTGTTTTATTTAGTTTTGGATTTGGTTTTATCAGATTTCGGGTCCTTTTGACATACAAACCGATTCTAGTTTCACGATTTTTAAGAATTAGGACTAGAACCAGACAAAGTAATTCGCGGTCTGATTCGAGGTCCTGGTCTGATTTTTCCCACCGCTAGAAACACTCAGAAAAACATTTCTCAATACGTGCAGACTGTAAGAATGCTTTCGATATATTTTTTTTAAATAATAAACTGAAACTTGAAAATAAATGATCAGTCTACCCAAAGAAACTGATAAAAACTTCAAAAAAATTTGAGAAGAGACTACCAAAGTGATAATCCTTAGTCAAGAAATGAGTATAGATACTAACTTTATCGGTGTCGACATCATGCATAATAGCATTGATGACTTCCTCATCACTGGCCTCATCTTCGTCGTTTAAAGAGCTTCGAAGCTCGTCAATCTCTATGTAGCCACTCAGGTTTCGGTCGAAGAATGCAAAGGCTTTATGAAGGTGCTCCTCATTAGCCATCCTTTTAAGATGAACAGAAATGGCTACAAACTCCGCGTAATTCAGAGTTCCGTCCCCATCAACATCAGCCTGTAAGATAACAATAGAATCAAACCAGTAGAAGAAAGAAAACATAGAAATTGAAAAGGCATAAAAAGATAATTCAGTTGAACCATTCATGCTAGAGTATGAAGTAATACAAACTGATGTATCAAGTAATAATTTATCTAATTAAAATACGATTGATGCAGTAAATTTTAAATAATATTTATTACAGTTATTGCACAAATTATTGTAAGACACGTCAATATGTATTTTAAAAAATTAGAATAAAAATATAAACATAAAAATATCAACATCTTTTAATTCACATTTCACATTGAAAAAAATTATATTAGATTATAAGGGGTTGATTATCAATTTAACTCAATCGAAAATAATAATTATCGCTTACCGCTTCCACGAGAATCTGAAGATCTGCATCTGAAACTTGTTGGCCAATTTTTTGCAACCCGATTCGAAGCTCTTCAATATTTATCTTGCCTCTTTTGCAAGTGTCCATCATGTCAAAAGCGTCCTTTATGCCGGCTACTTCCTCCACCGATAAATGCTCGGCAATAACCTATTAAACAAGAGTTTAGCGAGAGATGAGAAATTATAAAATTATTAAGATTGTTAAAATCTACAAAATGCTAAAAGTTTCTTTATTTATATCTTTGGGTTATTAACTTATATATTAGGTTTACTTTTTTAATATAATTTTTTATTATACACATTGACATGTCAAATTATAATCGATATATTTAAAATATATTTAATATAATAATTATTTATAATATTTATTTCAACAGTGACAGACCCATCAACGTATATAATAAGAAAATATGATAATAACGTAAACTTATCATTACCCAGGTATAAAACATTACCCTTAGAGCTTTTTTCTTGAGCTTGTTCATGACAGAAAATTGTTTGAGCCTCGCTTTGACAGTCTCGCCCAAAGAAACATTCGGGGCCTTCTTCACATTCTGCAACCATGGATGATCTAACCATAAAGATGTAAAACATTAAATATTCGATGGAAAATGATTAAGAAATTCATGCATCCACAAGAGAATCAAATGACATTACTAAGCACTTCTTGAGCAGAAAGCCGATGTTTTGGGTTGGGATCTAGCATTTTCCTCACGAGATCTTTCGCATTAGCTGAGACTATCGGCCAGGGGTCTCTTTTAAAATCAATAACCGAGCGAATGATTGCTTGGGCGACCCCTTGTTCGGTTTCTGCAGATAATCAAAACAAAATTAATAAGAAAGAACTCAAAAAATAGAAGAAAAAGACAAAAGAAGTTGTCAATTTTAAGGAGATATACCAGCCCAAAAAGGAGGAACACCACATAGTAAAATGTAGAGGATAACTCCGGCACTCCAAACATCAATCTCTGGACCATAATTTCGCTTCAAAACCTCAGGCGCCATGTAGTATGGACTTCCCACTATCTCATTAAAATGCTCACCTGCCAATACAAAATCCTTTACTAAATAATCATAAAGAATAATATTAGGTTTATATTTTTATTATATTTTCTTATTATACATTTTGACTTGTCAAATTGTAATTACTTTAATTAAAGTACAATTAATATATTAAAATATAAATAATTATTTATTATATTTATGGTATCAATTAAGGTTCTACCAGTCAGTGTATATAATAAAAAAATAGAATAATAAAGTAAATATATATTTATCCAACTAGATAATATATTAAAAGGGAATGTATATCAACAAAGAAGAGAGTGGAATACCGGGTTTAAATAAGACCGACAACCCAAAATCGATAGCTTTCAAGGGAGCTGCTTCCTTCTTATTTGCGAAGAGAAAGTTTTCTGGTTTGAGATCTCGATGCATCACACCGTGTTTATGACACATCTATAATGCAAAATGCATTTTAACATATGAGACTTCTAAAAAGGAAGTTAATTGATGCATAGCGGACAAAATGGAGCTCTAGACACAGTAAGAGCAAAAGTAGAACAAAAACAAACTAACTTGGTTTTCCACCAGAGAGATACATGTTTCATTCGAAAGAAATAATCCGCATAATAAATATGAAATATGAAATTTCAAAAGTAATGCTAAGAGTTAATTGTACTTTCTAAAAATAAAAATAAAGGACAAGAGTCATAAAGCCAGAAAAAAAGAAACAAAATACACTCAAAATCTTACAAAGATAAGTTAATCGAGAACAAATTCATGACCTTAAGAGATTTAAATCAAGAACAAATGTACAGCAAGGGTGGGTGAAACAAACCGAGATTGCTAATTCTAGTCTCTATTTTTAAAAAATCGTGATTTATGGTCTTGATCAAATCTTTATTATTAAAAAACTGTGAAACCAGAACTAAGGCCGTGAGTAAAAAAAAAACTCAAAATCAAGTAAGATTCAAATCCTAATAAAATCTGATATAAATCTAAATACTAGTTTCAAAATCTGTCTAATCACTCAAAACCATATCCAAAAATAATAAAAAATATTTTAATTTGATATTTTTATTTTTTTTAAATATAAAATAGAATTGAGATAAAACTGGAACCACAACATATTTCATGATTTTTATTCTAAAAAACTAGAACCGTGAGTTTCGATTCTGATTTTATTTTAGAATAAATCCAGCTGGACCAGACCGTGTTCACCCCTATTATACAAATGGTAAGAAAAGTAATCTAAAATTCTATACTATAAAATCCATTATTGCACGATGTTGCCTTAAAAGTAGTCGATGAGCGAGAAGCACTATAAGGTACTTGAAGAATTATATGGCTGAAGGGGAAGTTAATAAGAAAACCAAGAAAATGGTAAGACAAGGAGATTTGACGGAAGATAGTTTTTTTGGTAATGTTATAAATAATTATTTTAATTGTAATACATTAAATTTATTTCAACTATACTAATGACAGTCCGACACGACAACGTGTATAATAAGAAGATATGCTAAGAATGTAAACTTAACATTACTTTTTTTAATGTTCAATATTTTAGATTTGCTTCGATTACAAGTTCAAAATTGTAGTTCTAAACTTATGGTGTAATTAGTTTCAATTATGCAGTTCAATTATCTCAAAAAGTAGCAAAAAATTTCTACCTGAACAACTTCGACAATCGTCTTCATAACGCCAGCTGCCGCCCTCTCCGTATAATGCCCTCTCGCGACAATGCGATCGAACAACTCTCCACCTTCGCATAACTCCATAACGATATGAACAGCTTGATCATCCTCATACGTGTCCTTGAGCGAAATAATATTCGAGTGTTTAGGCAAGTGCTTCATAATTTCCACTTCTCTACGCACATCCTCGATATCGATAGATGTTCTGAGCTTTTTCTTCGATATCGATTTGCAGGCTAGTTTTTCGCCTGTCGATATATCGGTGCATAAATACGTAATTCCAAATTCTCCTCTCCCTAGCTCCTGACCAAGATCGTATCTGGCCAAAATATCGTAACCTGTGGGATCTTTTAATACGCAGAGGTTGCTTCCAATTCCGTTTGTATCGGCCTCAATGTAGCTAGAAGCAAATGGATTTGGCTTGTTTTTGTGCTTGCCATTGTGCTTTTCAGAAGAATTTTGAGCAGAAGCACAGCAATTCCCCATTTTCAGATCCTAAAACTGCCCCAAATCCAAATCTGTTCCTCGATTTCAAGAACACAAACTAAAGCTAAGAGCATGAAACTACCAGAAATTGATTTGAAAAGATATAAACGAAAAGGAGAAATCAAGCTGAAACGAAAGATAAAGTCCAATAATTTCGCAAGACGAGCGAGCTAAATAGCCGATTATAAAAGAAACCAAGAACTACACTGAATTCGAACTACAATTTCATCTTCTGCAACTAGCAAGAACTCGATAGAAAAAAAAAAAGAAAAAAAACCAGATAAATCTTCACCTGCTTTGGGGGAAAAAAGGAGAAATTCTGAGACGACTTCTCTGACTTTCAATCAAATAGAAGAAATGGCTGAAAATGAAGAACCCCAGCTGAATAATATTCATACGGATGCTCACCAAGAGTCAAATCCAGTTAAACAGTCTCTCTCTCTCGTCTAAAGTTCCTCCTTTCGTTCAAATCCAAATGGTTTCCTCCCATCTCTCTCCCCGTCTCCTTACACCAATTTGGATTCAAAAGAACCCCCATTGAATATATAATTGTCATTGTCGTTCAACAGCAAAAAGCCAAAAACCCTTTCCTGCTTTTACAAAATACCACAAAAAAACTGTTCAAAATAACAACAAATGTAATTAAAAACACCATTTTTACGCTCTAATCTTCAATTCCAACGTATCATCCATGTATGATGTACCCATAAACAATCAGAAAAAATCTTGGGCAATCGTGGCCATGGGTATGAAAATTGTCAGAAAACACAAAGATAATTAAAAACAAGACAAGTAGATTAAAGATTAGATCTTTTCTGTTTCACTAAAATTAAGAAACCACTTGCTTCTGTTTCACCAGTTCTTTCATTTCAACGATTTGTTTTCTATTGAAGAAATTAATTAAATTAATCGAAATATTAAGTTATCTGTCTTCTTTTTCGTCCTCTCTGTGAATAATTATTGACATATTACAAAAACATCAGCCATCAGGGATATTTCACGTGAATAGCTTTTAAAAGAGGCCAAGTCCCTTCGTTTTCATCTAGAATTCTTTAAATAAACATTATTCTTAATTAGATTTTATATTTAAGAAAATAAAATTTAGAATAAAAATTATAAATAAAATGATTAATTATAATTTAAGAGTTCAATTTTTAAAAATATATATAATTTTATATCGAAAACAAATACAATTATTTAACAAATTTTAGTTCAAATACGATGATTTGATTGAAACCAAAATATTATCGAAAATATTAATTATCGAGAGAAAAGATTGAAAATATTATCCAAAATTAAAACCAAAATATTGAAAAGTAATATCGAAAATAATAATTATCGATGATTGTAGATCAATGATCGTGAAAATCTTCACCTACTTTCACTTGCTCCGTCGTTTTCAGTTGATCCCTTTCAATCGTTTTAATTTGTTTCTATTTGAATTTAAATTCAATTATGTAAAATTCATACATGTCAACTACTAACTTAAATCAATTAAAATTTGATAAATTTACACAAATTTTAAGTTAAATCTTTAATCAATTTCTATTTGATTGTTTAATTTATAAAAATTAAATCTAAACTCAAACCGATCGGATGATCGATCTGGCCTTAAACCGACCCAACAACTCGGGTGTGTGGCTCCCACACAATGACCGAACCCATGACCAAACAATGATCGGATAATCGTTTCATTTGGTCTTTTTAAACTAATTTTTAAATATTTAGTGCAATATTGAAAGAATTTGTTCTAAAAGTTTTATAATAAATCTTGTAATTATTTAAAATTTATGAAACTTTCTATACTATCTTCTTATTATAGTATGTATATGTGATAAAAATATTATGATAATATGTACTTAAAAAATTAATAAATCTAAAAAAAAATAATTAAAAAAACATCATCGACACTGATGTGACAGATAGATAGTGAACCACTCTCGCACGAGGGGCCACGTGAGAGTAGCATGTGCAGGGTGCCACTACCATCCAGCTCTGCCGTGGTTTTTTAATCGTTTTCAAAGTTCAAGATTTTCTCAACTTATTTCTTCAAAGTTTATCGTTTTTTTTTTAATTTGACCCATTTAAATATTATTATTTTTCTTTTTTCTTTCAAAGTAAATAACAATTTATGAACTATTAGGATAGTTTCAATAGTGCCCTTACGCTTGAATTTTGAAAGTCGTCAGTGAATACTTTTAACTTTATCGTACCTGCAATGACATCTTTTCATCACGTTTTTGTTCTAATTTTATATGTCAGATAATTAGTTACTTATTTTTGTCAGTTTGATTAATTTTAACGATTAATAAAAATAATAATAATAATATATAATCTACAAAAAATTAATATGTCATTATACGATTAGATCAATTTAAATAATAATTAATTATTTATATTTTTATTAGTTAAAAAAATGAATTTATCTGACAAGATGCCAAAAATGACAGAAATATCCTCCAGTGTCTGCCGATGAGTATACTTAACAAGCTGCTCCAACTGCCTAAAATGGTCATTTCAATGTTTTGCTCAGTCGATATGAAAATCAAGACAAGGGAACGAAGAAAAAACGTCTCTAATCAAACCCTCCAGCTCCCATTCCGCCATTGTTATCTCTTCTTGAAGAATATTATCGTACGGACCGCCATTGATAACTTGATTATTATTTACGTGCTCTCCAAAAATGGCGTCGTTAGGGTTTCTAGCGCTTAGATTTTGAGCTTCTAGACTCTCATCGGAGCTCACGCAGGTCTCTAATGGCGGAACAAGCTCAGTTTTAAAGACAACCCCACCATCTTCTTCCTCGTAGAAGCAGTCCCCAACCACCTCAAAACGTGGCGGCATCGACGGCTGTGATTGAAAGCAGCCACCGAACGAAAACGGATCGATCACGGGGTTGAAAACTGAAGACGGTGGATCCTTTATCTCCGGCGAAACTCCGGTGATGATTCGTCGGCAAAAGACTAGGGTTTGGTGAGGTTGAAGAAGGAGTAGACGGCATGACGTTCTTCAGCCTCTTCTTTATGGTTGAATTCCAGAAATTCTTTATTTCGTTGTCGATTCTTCCTGGTAAGCGGGCAGCGATTTGAGACCACCTTTCAACAGAAGAGACTACTTTCAATTCTCTTTTTCAAACTAACACACATAAATATATATATATATATACGTATATATACGTATAAATATACGTGTATATATATAATAGCTGTATTTGGAATGAACTTAAAAATCTTTAAAAAAAATACAAATGCATGGTTCTTCATGTAGAGTTTTGAAATACGGACTTTGAACCAGAGCGTGTAATGTTAGAGGTGGGCGCAGCCAGTCTGATTTAATTTTATATCGAAATAGAATTAGAATCAGAACTCAAGGTTATAGTGTAGTTTTGATTTTAACCTAGTTTTATTCTTATATTTAAAAAATTAAAATATAATAATAAAATATATATTTTTATTATATTTGAGTAGAATTTTAACTAATTAGACGAGTTTATAACCAATTTTAAGATTTATATCGAATTTTATTTAGATTTATAAAACTTTTTTTTACTCACGGTACCCATTTTTATTTCACAGTTTTTTACTCTTAAAGACAGAATCGACCTATAAATAAAAAAAATTTAAAATTTAAAATAAAAATCATATTAAAACAGAAGATTCTTGTCTATTTTATAGTTTTTGTCCTAAAATTTGCATGAATACAACAAATACTTGGCCATTTTGACGTGCAACTATTAGACGTGTTGGCCAACACGTATAACTTATTGTGAGTATGTATATTTGTGTTAATTAATCACGAGGCTAATTTATTATTATGGGCTTTAAAGTGATCTATTTTAGTAAAGCCTAAGCCCTTTATAATTGTATGAGCTTAATAGATAGATACTCATACTAGGCCTTTTAGGATTTTAATGAGAATCCTAATAGACTAGTATATAAAGGACATTAGCAGTTATGGTCCCTGAGACATCAAACTGAAGAGACACTGTATTCGCCTTAATCTCATCATTGAGAGAGAACCCATTGAGTGTGTACGGTAGTTTGGTTGAGGAAGATCAAGAAACCCGACGTATTCTCTACCGATCTAAGTTCTCATCACAATGAATTCTGGTACGTGATTACAAAATTTATCATGACAATTCTAGCATGATTAGATCTTAGATGTTTGAGATTAAAACAAATAAAGTATTACTTACAGCAACTACTAATCAAAACACTATCTCTCTCTCACTACGTTCTCTCTCTCTCATAACTATTGATATCTCTGCTAATTATCTTCATTTTTCCCAATCATGCGTGGAAGCATCCTGTTAATGATGTCATTTGGCATTAAAATCGTAGTTTTCAGGGGATTTCTTATCATTTTTTCAACACAGATAGAGAGAGATAGAGATAGATAGAGAGAGAGAGAAGAAGAAACCTGTTGCCGAGGAGAGAATGGAAATGAATGATAAGGTCTTCGGAAGAGAGAGCACCTCTCTTGAGATCAGGTCTCAAATAATTAATCCAACGAAGCCTACAGCTTTTCCCACAGCGTTGCAGGCCAGCGTTTCTTGCTACATCGCTCCAACAACCATGGCCATTGCTCAGCATGAAGCTCATCAACTTCTCGTCTTCTTCAGGAGACCATAATCCCTTTCGTTGCTTGTTTTTAGGGTTTCTGGTCTTTTGTGAGACCTCTGGTTTCCTCTTTTTTTTTTCTGGTTTTTGCCCCCAGCTTCGCTGGTGGAGATCAGTTTGGACTTATAGATGAGCAGAGAGGGGAGAGAAGCTTCATGGAGCGGAAAGAAATTATGGCGATGGTGATGCTTGTTGGGGTTGCTTAGAGTATGGGAAAGAGCGAGAGAGAGAGAGCAGAGAAGTTGGTTGATGGGTAGAAACGGCTTGGAAGGGGACCTCTGTCGATGAGAGAGAGAGAGAAGGAGAGAGAGAGGAGACTCTTGATTTCATGGTAAATCATAGAGAAAATTGAACAAATATACAATAAAGTTTGTTCTCTTACCAAGCTAAGATATTTGCTTCCACTTCACATCATCTCTCTCTCTCTCCACCCTCTCTCTTTCTTTCTCTCTCTACCCACTCGTGTAAATTGTAATTGAAGAAACAGAGAACTATAAAACATAGAAAACTCCGAAACTTTTGCCATATAGTTTCTTTATGCATGTTTAATTCAGAGTTCCACGATGATCTTCTAAAAAAAATATGCATTCTTTCAGAGCTTTGGTGGAAGAAGAAGGCAAAAGTACAGACGACTCAATCTCTCTCTCTCTATCTCTCTCTCTCTCTCTCTCTCTCTCTACATATATTAGGGTTGATCAACTTCAAACACTATTTTCTTCGTATACCATCAGAGATATTGCTGTAAGAAACTACTGATTTTTGTGTTTCTAGAGTCGGCTGACATGGAAATTTCATTCATCTTTGGCTGTTCTTCGAATCAAACTGCTATTATAACGCGTTTCAGAGAGAGAAAGAGAGAGAGAGATTCAGGCAACAACTCTTGTTCTCTCTCTTTCTCTCTCTATATATATTTCTCTCTGTCTCTCTCTCTCTATATATATATATATATATATATGTAGTGTGTGTACATAGAGTTGTCCGTTTCTACCATTTGATGACCTGCATGTCTTATTGTTTGGAAAATTAAAATTTGCAACGTATATAAATACAATTTCTCTTCCTATGTATTAAAACCCGTTTTGAACTAAAATCTAAGAACAAATCTATGAGAACTTACGTATTGAGTGTCACGTGAGTATGTATAATAAATCTATAATATCATATACACTTGTACATATCTAGATGTACGTAAGATGAACATGTATCGTAAGCTTTGGCGACGGCCTAGGCCATGGCTTTTGTTTCGAGCTAATCTTGGACCGTTTTTTATTGAATTATCAAACTGAGCCCTTGATTGTGCTCGAGATCGCCGAGCAAGAGATCGAAAAAGGTTTGATTGGTTTGGTTTTCACAATGTTTGACGTTCTAAATTTTTGACAGGGGTATGCTGATGTGCCAAATAACGATATCTATGTTTGAAAATTGTCCAGTAAACTTCTCGACCGCTCTAATTACACGCTCGAAAATTTGAAACAATCCCAAAGAAATTCGGACGATTCTCGACCATACAATATTTTTATTTTTCTAAATATTTCGAGCGTTGAAAGGCTAATTATCATTAAATGTGCATAAATTAAAAGGCTGCCAAATTTGGTTAGATTTGAAAGCCAAGGTGACGATTTGTCTGCATCTGTAAAGCTAAAAATGGGAAATCAGTTAGAAACAGTTGGGGAAAAATAATCGAAGGCTATCTAAGGAGTATATTCAGGCTCTCAGCATGAAGAGAGAGAAAAGAGGAATATGCTAACAGATTACGTTAGTTTTCAGAATACCCAATATAAAGGCTAACAATCGGAGGAGAAGAGAAGGAAGAGAGAGAGAGAACAGAGAAAAGAAAGACTTATCTGTGAAAGTTTTTCTGGAGAAGAATCAAGTAGCTTGGAGAGCTTCAAGATCGCCCAGGAGAGGAGGTATTGTCGCCGAAAACCCAGAGCTGTTTTTCTTCTGTAATTTCTCTAATATCCAAATCTGGATATCCCCTTTTGTAATCTGAACTTTTGTCCCATGTGTAATGCAAGTATCTCCGTTCTCACCGTGGATGTAGGGCAGCTGGAATCTGCTGCCTGAACCACGTAATCCTGGCCTTTGATTTCTTATCTTCTTAATCTTGCAAAAACGTTATTATCTCAAACACTATTTTAATCACAACAAGATTAACCTAACACTAAGACTATAGTTATCAGCCACGTACGTTACATTACACGATATAAGTCGAAGATCAAAGCTTCTTTGTTCAAGCATTTACAGTCCGAAAATGGCAGTGCCTTCACTTTTCAAATTGCTTGCCATCGTCTTGGCCGTGTTCTTCCTCTTCGCAGCCCTAGTAACTGCCCAGGAAGGGCCAAATACTCTCTCTGTGACTCCACCGCCACCGCCACCGCCACCAGCTCCGCGTCCTATCCGAGAGTCATTTGGTCCTCCTCCTCCACCTCCGCCGTCACCACCACCACCACCTCCGCCGTCACCACCACCACCACCTCCGCCATCGCCTCCGCCTCCAATCCGAGAACCGTTCGGTCCCCCTCCTCCCCCTCCTCCACCACCACCTATGCAAGGTCCCCCACCCCCATGTAGATGTCCACTCATTTGTCAAATTGCATGTACCCCTGCTCGATGTCTGAGTTTCTGTCCATCGTGTTGCGTCCGGAGGAGCTTCCCAGTCCTCTCCTAACTTTTTACACCCACCCTTTGAGAAGTTACTCCAAACAAAGAGGCTAATGCATCAACAATAAAGCTAACTTGGTTGCGAGTTAAAAGTATTACCCTAGTGTAATATGCTTTCATACCCTAAATAAACATTTGATCTCTCTGATGATCTACACGTTCATCTATGTTTAGTTACTTGTTCTACCTTATTATATACCCACCATAAAATATGAACGAAAAAACCGTGTCTCGCTAGGAACCCGAGATAGATCAGAGAGTGATCAGATTCAAGCGTGGGTTGAATTACCGAACCCTAATCATTCAATGCAGCAGTATAAGCTTTAGTATTCGATTAAAACTAGTGAAACCGGCTTAGACCATTAGGCGTAACATTATATCGTTAATAGAGTGATGACTTCTATCAAAACATTATGATATATACTTTTTGGTGTATAGCATAAAATTCTTAAAGAAAATTAGGTCAAAAAAGGACTATTAGCCACAAGTCTCGTAAACAACTCTGGTCAAGAAGAGAGAGATGGGGAGGGAGAGAGAGAGGGAGAGTTGGAGAGAGAGGGAGAGAGAGGGAAAGAGAGGGAGAGAGGGACAGAGAGGGAGGGAGAGGGAGACGGAGAGATAGAGAGGGAGAGAGAGAGAGGGAGAGGGAGAGGGAGAGATAGAGAGGGAGAGAGAGAGAGGGGAAGGGAGAGAGAGAATCAACCTGTAAGATCAATCAATAATAGTGATGGCTTTTCTAAACAAAAGATTCGCACATAAATAATGCACATATATTGAAAAAAAGGCAAGTCCCTAAAAAAACATCATTATTCTCCCCCAACCTGACCACCGACGTTGTTCAAGAACCTCAACACATCTCAGTCCCACGCACTTGTGATGCCTTGACCGCCGCCATATCCTCCACCACCATGACCGCCGCCGCCATATCCTCCACCACCATAGTAATCCGAGCCACCCCTATTGAAAGAACTGTCCCTCCGATAGTCCCGGCCGCCAAATCTTCCTCCCCCGGATCGACGGTTCTTCCCTCCGCCATGAGAGGCCCGAGAAGCATATCGCGATAGCCAATCCGGCACCGCTTGATGAGACTCCGTCATTAGATCGGCCAAAGACCGTGCAATCGAGGAGTTGCCCTCGTTGAAAAAGGCGGTGGCCAATCCGGTCTTGCCAGCTCGCCCTGTGCGCCCGATTCGGTGGACATAATCGTCGATGTCGTTAGGGAGGTCAAAGTTGACCACGTGTGCAACGTGAGGGATGTCTAGACCTCTGGCTGCCACGTCAGTCGCCACTAAAATTGGGGTGTTTCCGCTTCTGAATGATCTTAATGCATATTCCCTCTCCTGCGGAAATGAGCAAGTTTAAAGATCAGAGCCAAGAAGAACACATAACATGCAAGACAAATCTACAGCAAAATCTTATCATTTATATGATATTCAATTAAAATATCATATGTTTTTTTTTCCTTTTTTGGTAATAGAGGGTTGAAGTTTGAGGACTTTAAATTGCATTTTTGCAAAACTCTAATTGTGAGGGGCCCAGGAGATAAGTGTATACTTTCATAGATCACAATAGAGTAATGGCAACTTAGACAGAACAGGTTTGAACTTTCAGCAAACTGTACATGGACCAAAACAAAAACATGAAATTTATATAAAATTCTAACAAATCTAAAGATAAACAATCATGGAAAATTTCTCGACAAAATGTTTATATCAGTGCTAACTGTTTTAGTTAGTAAAAAATGCCTCCTTTTTAGACTGAAATATGAAAAAAATAAATACATATATACATTCATACATATATATATATATATAGAATAATGTTAAGTTTACGTTCTTAGCATACATTTTTATTGTACACGCTGACATGTCTATTTGTAATTGATGCAATAAATATTATAAATAATTATTTTAATTATAATACATTAAATACACTCTAATTAGACCAATAACAATTCAACATATTAGCGTGTACAATAAGAGAATATGTTAAAAATGTAAATTTAACATTATTTATATATATATATAGGTATAAACTCACTTGTTGTGTTCTGTCACCATGGATAGTAGTTGCAGGGAAACCGTTCATGCATAACCAATGTTCCAGCGAATCAGCACCCTTCTTTGTCTCCACAAAAACTAAAGTAAGAGCCTGTTTCAAACATGGAAAATGAAGAAAAAAAATCAGAGTCTAAGTTGACCAAAATAATACTATTTACTGGACATACAAAAACAAATAAAAAAATCTGAGAATATGAAGAAAAATCTACCGATCAACATATCTAAGAAATGTGAAGAACAAACTCCCAAGAAAGAAATTTGACTTCTAGTCACTTCTTTTTCGGGAGTATTTTTATACATTTGATCATGATCATATTTAGATTGATCCATTTTATTGGAAAATGTAGGTTATGACAAGAAATTTGATTCAATAACTGTAAGACTTTTAATTAATAGAATATATCTTGAGTCATTTGATTATTTTCATAGAATATATCGTGAGAGTTATTTGATTATTTTCAAATGACCAAAAGAGTAATATCAAGTTTGGTTTCTTAGCATACATTTTTATTGTTATATTCTGAAGTATCGAACTGTGATTAACATAATTATCATGTCTTTAATGTATTATAATTACAATAATTATTTATTACATTTATTATACTAATCACAATTGACAAATCAGCGTGTACAAAAAGAATGTAAGCTAAGAAAATAAACTTAGCATTACCTTAATATTCACTTTCATTACAGTCAGTATTTTCTTAAAAGAAGCAAAAATAACAAAAAATCTTGTATTTATGAAGAACCAGCAAGCATACGACAATACCTTCCAAGTAGTAATAAGAAAAAAAATACTCAATTCAGATACCTTGCCCTGTGCTCCAGTACCCGTCTGTGCATGAAGAAGATCCAGGAGGTAACTTCTTTTATCAGATTCTTGAACAAACTCAACTCTTTGGGAAATTAAATCAGTACTTGAACCCACTCTTCCAACAGCCAGGAAGATGTAATTTGAAAGAAAATCAGAGGCCAATCTCTGTAAGTGATTAAAATATGCAAATAAACAAACGTTACAGTTAGTTTTCATAAATTGTAACTTCAAGCGGATCAAACCATTTTCTAGCTAGACTTATTCATGCACAATGAAGACGTAGTGACATTTGCTTCAATTTGATTTGTTGATAGATTTTTATATGATACAAACTATGAGTTAAAAGAGAAAGAAGGATAAAACCTCCATCCCAAATTCAATCAACGCCCAATGATTCTATAGAGACAAGCTTTCATAGGAGTGGAAGTAGTCCCATTTAGTTTTTGGAGAAAATAAAACCAGGCTAATATATTTTGTTAAGACTAGAACTGAACCAAAAATTCGATCATAGTTTGGTCAGATCTTCATTTTTCTCACTAAAATAAAATGAAATAAATTTTAATTAACAAAATCTACGACATAATTAAAATATACAACATACATTACATTATTATAAGAACTTGTAATACCAAATTAAAAAAAAAGATTAAAATAGTCAATTTTTATAATAATTACTAATTTTAGTATAAAAAATTTTAAAACATACATTTGTCGAATTTATCTATTATATCATTAATAGTCAATTTTAACTAAAAGTAAACATAGTCCAGTCCAGCCTCATCCTTGACAAGAAGACCGGTCTAATATATTTTGGTCCTAAAAGAACTAGGACAGTAAATGATCAAGACCAATTAGAACCAGACCAAAATAACATGGTCTGAGTCGGTCTATCAATTTTGGTCAATTTTGTTCATTGCTACCATTTCATTTCGTATTGACCAAGTAGACCCATAAACTATGTTTCCTCTATCTTTCTCCATTGCTTACAAAAGACTACATTCAGTTTAGAAGAGAAAAGCCTGCAGAATATAATAATTACCACGCAGTAAACCAAAATAACACACCTGAATCTCCTTTGGAAAAGTAGCACTGAAGAGCATAGTTTGTCTTGCACCAGGTGGAGGCATGTCTCTATTTTCTACAATATCCCTAATTTGAGGCTCAAAACCCATATCCAGCATGCGATCTGCTTCGTCTAGAGCCAAGTACTTAATCATCTGCAATGAGACCCTGGCCCTTTCCACCATATCTACCAATCTTCCAGGAGTTGCTACAAGAATATCAACACCTCTCTCCAGATCACGTAACTGTAAGAAAAATTAATTAATACCAATATTTGCTGCTATGGAAAATTCAGGCACTGGTGCACCATTACCACTAAACACAACAATGTTCTCCCGAGAGCAAACCAGACCAAATGTGTCCCAAACTTAGTTGTTTTACGTTTCTGACTCTCGTCACTGATTGAGGAAATACTATTTCAGGGTGAGCTACATATATATAAATATTTCACAAAGTTGAAGGAGTTCCCATTTCATAAAAAAAAAATCATATTTCTCATTGTAAATAAATCATAAAAGCGTGAATAAAGTAAAGAAGAAATCAATAATTGTTTGTTCTGGATTAAAGGACTATGTGAACTATCTTTATCTTTGTGCTGAACGCATCAGTTTTTATAAAGGAGCACAGATTGACTAAAAATAAAATATCAGATGAACTGAAAAAATCATAGTTTCTATGCAGGGAAAATACAAAACCTGCTGGTTAATAGGTGCTCCACCATAAGCAACAACAACTCTCACACCTGTTTGGTATGAGAACTTCTTAGCTTCCTCATGTATCTGAAATAAGATAAAACTATTTTATCTACACATAAAATAGAAGAAAAATCAAATCAAACAGTCAAAAATCCATAACCCACTTGCACCGAAAGCTCTCTAGTTGGAGAAAGAATAAGAGCAAGGGGAAAAGCTGTTCTTCCCCCTCGAGATGATCTTGTTTGGCCACGCATTATACCACTAATAATAGGGAAACAAAAGGCAGCAGTCTTTCCAGAGCCAGTCTGGGCACATGCCATCAAATCTCGACCTGCAAGAGATATAGGAATGGCATGTCGTTGAACAGGCGTGGGCTTTACATATTTGCACCTTCGAACATTCTCATTAACTGCTTCCCCCATGTCAATCTCTGCAAATGTATTCACAGGTGGTGGCACATTATCACCACTAGTCTCCACTGGAATATCTTCATATGCATCAAAGTTAATGCCAGTGTTTTCCTGCTCTCCAAAAGCTTGATCTGCATCTTTTTCATCGGCAAATGGATTCACTTCCCTATCCCTTCCTCGATCCCAACCACCAGTTCGATTTGCCCATCCACCAGAACGGCCACCACCATTGTAACCAGACCTGTGATTCTCATTCGTGGAACTAGGACCACCCCAGCAGGGTCCACCATGGACTATTCTATCATTTCCAATAGAGGGCCCAGTGTGTGTTGGGGCAGGAGAATCAGAAGAAGGTGGACGAATTCTGAGATGAGGGGGGACATAGGTTGATCTTCCGAGAGCTGGATTGCTATTATTTGCAGAAGAAGCAACTGCTACGTTATCCAAAGCAGCAGCCAGATCGGCCCATGAACTTCGCATAGTTGATGACACTTTGATTGGCAGCCCAGATAGTGCAACTTTATCCTATTGAAAACATGGAAATTTTCAATCTCAAGATAGTATTTCTTCAAATTCAATCATCAGTTTGTGAAACTAATCGAGATTTCAAAAGCAAAAAAAAACAGATGCATTCGAAAATCATGCAGGATACAATCAGACAATGACTCCAAAAAACATAAATTTCGCTCTAAAATATCACATGAAGATCGTAAAAACAAATGAACGAAAGGGAGGAAAACAGCACAACAATCTCAATGAGAACCCCATCTCAATCCAACTTTCGCAATGCCTCAAGCACTCCTTTCCATTCCTAACAACACACAAAACTAAAATCCGTGATCTCCAACTCCGTCAGCTAAGCCAAAAAAAAAAAAAACCTCACCAGCTCCAATGAAAACAAATACTAAACACAACCCAACCCAAAACGCACACACAAATTACAATAACCAAACGCATAAATCGAGAAAACAGAGTCAAAGAACAGCACAAACCTGAAAACCAAAACACAAGAAGAATGGAAGGCAAAGATCCCGGACAAAAAAGAAAAGAAACCCTAATGTGCGAAAACGGAAAAGCGAAGAAGCAGTGGGTGGGGAAGGGAAAATGAGTTTGGAGAAGGAACAAACATGGAAAGAAACGTAAATGGCAGGTTAGGTAGAGAGGAGGGGACTGAAAGGAATACAGTCTACGAAATTTCTCGGTCGCAGAGAAAGGCAAGAGAAAATAAACCTAAAATGGAGCGAGATCCGAACGACATGGGGCTGAGCCTTCCCTCGCCTCCTATATGGATTAGCGGTCTCCGTCCGCCCATCTCCATCACCATTATGTCAACTAAGATAGTTTAGGTTTAAATTCTATCTAATTTTATTTTAAAATAAATTAAAAATTAAAATTTTTAATTTTTAATTTTTAAAATTGACATCACAATTAACAATTCTAATTTTATTTTAATTTTAATCTTATTTTATTTTATTTTTAAAAAATTTAAAATATAAAAAGAATATATATATTTTTCATTATATTTTGGTCGAATATTAAGTAATTGAACAGATTTATAATTATTTTAAGGATTTATATCATATTTTATTAGGATTTGAATCGAGCTTCACTTGATTTTAGAACTTTTTTTACTTATGATCTCAGTTCCGGTTTCATAAATTTTTACTCTTAAAAATCGGCACCGGCGCATAAATCACAGTTTTTTAAAAATTAAACTCAAGACAAGATTAAAACTGACAGTTCCAATCTAATTTTGTTCACATCTAGCCTTGACTTTTACATGGGGCAGAGTGGAGCAACCAGTGCGGTCTGGTGTTACCAATGCTCTGATGTGGTTCAGTTTTATATCGAAATAAAACTTGAATTGGTAGACATTGTTTTGGAATTTTAGAATCATAATTGTGAAATAAAATGGGAAACAGTACGGTCAGGTTTTTTTGTCCTGAAATAGAACTATATGTTAGAACTGGAATTGTAAAATACAGTGTAGTTATCCAATATTTAGAAAAATAAAATATATTAGTTTATTATATTAGAGACGGATTTTGAATAATTAAGTCGATTTTAAAATCGGTTTTTAGTTTAGGTTGAATTTTATCCTATTTTTAGTAATTTTCTTTTATTTTCATTTTCGTGATTTTTTATGAATAATGATTTTTTTTTTAAATTAAGAACAAAATCCGAACATAATTGGATTTTGAACGTTATTCATTGTACGAAGTTCAAAATTCTTTCCAATTTTATACGCTAGCACATGTACTAATCTAATCGACGACCGTTCACTTGCGTCGAAAAGCCGCACTTAGTCATGGTACAAAAAAGAGAAAAATTGATAATTAACAAATTTGATTTCTTCTATTTAATTGTAAAATAAACCTCATGATTTATTAAATTGCACGATTTATTTTAAATTTTAAAATAAACAACCGAGAAACCAGAAACAGGATGACGAGTCAAACAATAACACATAATCGAATAAAATCATAAATAAAATCAAATAAAACTCGATATGAATTTAAAAATCGTTTGTAAACTCGTTGTAATCACTCAAAACCCGAACCAAAGATGATAAAAAAAATATTTTATTTTATCATTTATTTTTAAATAGGGAACTGGACAAAGACAACCTCAAACTGACCCATATTTTACTGTTCTGCCCTTGAAATCTTGTACCCAAAAGGTAAAATTTCTCGCCCTCAAGGCCCCTACACCCTGACCCGACAGTTTGTGAGGAAGTGAAATCACGGTGACTCAACAGCCTAGAAATAGAAGACATTTACCTGATATCTCAAGGAGCTACCCCAACATTGAAAAATCTGTTTGTCTCGAACCGTGCCCACTCTTAAGAAACACCCTGACCGTTATCGTGAGTACAATAGTCCATCAAAAAAGACGATGAAGAAGATAAAAACGCGTACTTGAATTTTAAAGGCATCATAAACGGTAAAGTGTCTACTAAAATTAAGTTAACTTCATCGCGAATAAAGAAATTCATCGTATCCAGGAGCGATTTGATACTATTGAAATCAAGTGGTTGAGTCACAAATCATTAATTTATCCATCGAGCACGAACCACAGTTCCGAGCCGGTTTGGCCAATCCAAATTGCTGGATAAACCCATCGAGCTGGCCCGCCATTGCTCGGTCTTTCCGGTTTGTTCGACTCCGATATAACGATCCGGCCTAAACAAAATTGAACAAGAAAATAAATTGCTCTAAACTTTGAAAAATGGATACTACAATGTTCCCATGGATCCATCTAGACGGAATAAAAACATAAAACCTGCACTTGGTCTTCTTCTTCTTCTTCTTCTTCTTCTGTCATGGCCTCAGTTCAAATCATAGACTGCAACAAAGGACATAAGAACACTCCCAATCCAAAGCTTACCATCTCTCTCTTCAACTTCACTCACAGCTTTCACAACTTTCCCTTCTCTGTCCTCCAATATCTTCAAAAGCTTACCTTCCGGGCTATACTTCACCACCACCGCATGCGGCCACCCGCCGATATGGATCAAGAACTGAGTTTTGGCCGAGATCGGCAGCGTCAGTATGAACTTTCTTAGTCTCGGATAGATCGATAAATAATGTGCTACGATGGATCTTCGACAATGGAGCGCAACCCAAAACTCGCCCTTCTCGTTGGTTCTCACATTGTCCGGAAATCCGGGGAGGATTGCAAAAACTTCCCAAGTTCCGATTTTCTCTCCTTTCAGCCAATATTTAAGTAATCTACACCAGAATAAGAGTTCAAAAACCATTACATTCGATTTCAAAACATATCTTCCATTATATTACTAAATTTACGACCGAGATTTTTGACTAGTATTGGATCAGAAAAGGGCTGGAGGAATTACCGGCCTGTCGATCCTTCGCAGAAGACGAGGAAGGTTCCATCTTTGCTCAGAGAGACACCATTAGGAAATTGAAGATTTCTTAGAAGAACAGTGGCTTCCCTTGTCACTGGATTGTACTTTAGAAGCCTCCCACTCTTCTCAGCAGAGAAAACCAGCTGCATGAAATTTCTGCACAGTTTCAAGAAAACATATGCAATTATACATCAATCCACTGCAGCTCAACCATTCAAAACTCAGTTCTTGAAAAATGAAGAAGATAAATCTTGTCCTTCGAAAATGGTGAAATGAACCTTTAAGGACAGCGGTGTTTGATAAGAAAAATTCTC
Source organism: Begonia fuchsioides (assembly GCA_003255005.1). Classification (NCBI taxonomy): domain Eukaryota; kingdom Viridiplantae; phylum Streptophyta; class Magnoliopsida; order Cucurbitales; family Begoniaceae; genus Begonia; species Begonia fuchsioides. The sequence continues at coordinate 206,306 of QAOC01011376.1, read as the reverse complement.
AATTTTCAACCAAAATCATAACTGATCGAGGACGGTATGAAATTTCAACAATTTTGGTCGCATGATTGGTCAATTTCTATGCTCATTTCATGACCGACAAGATGAGAGCATTAAATTCATCACCTTCTCTGGTATTTTGTGCTGCTATCAGTAAAATAAACGGTCCCATCATCATCAACGTCAAGATCATTAGTAAACATCAATGGCTCCCCATCTGCCTCAGTTGCAAGTCCAGTTGCCAGACCACCTTCAGGCCCTACCTTCATGAGTCCAAGATAAGCATCTGCAATGTATAAATCGCCTGTTTTCTTGCTAAATCGAAGACCCAATGGCCTCCCACAGATGTGTTCGTTCTCTAAGTAACTCAATGGAGATGGTTTATAATCGCATAAGCCTGATCTGCATCCCAAAGCAAAAGAAGCAATTATCACTTCACGGACCTAATTTATCCTCCCATGGCGATAAACTAGCTCTACACCTAGAACATGGCCAGAATTTCGACTTGGATTTTGTTATTTAACCATGGCTGAAATTCATACTTCGAGAGAGAATAGAAAAAATGACCTGTTTGGTGAAGTGTGAGCGAAATCGGTCCAAGAATCGCCGTTCCAGAAGAGGATTCTTCCATCAGCAACACCGGTGTACGGTCCTCGGCCCAGAGAGTCGAACGCTATACTCTCAGGGCCCTGAACATGGTTCCGAAACTTAATTTCCGATTTCTGCAACAAATTCTCCTCGTCTTTCTCCGGAGGGAGCTCCGACCAAGGAGACAAATCCACTTTTACGGACTCCAAATCGGGAAATTTCGAAATCACGCTGTTCTTAAAAGGATCAGTCCCGCAGTAGAGTGCAAGTAAAAAGCAGAGCGCCGAGAAGATCCAAGACGGAGACATCGCCGGAGCTCCGACCGTTCAAATGACTGAAAACACCAGGAAGACTCAACGATGGAGGACCAATCGAGGCTCACTGATTTCAAGTAGAAATTACAGGCTTAAAGGAATGTTAGGTTCACTGATTTTGCAGGGGTTAGCTATGGCGGGGTAGTTGAAGCCACCGCTCGGAACTGGTGTCGGTTTAGATAATAATAATAATAATTAAATATTTATTTATTATTTTATTCTTATCTCCTGCATAACGTGAGTTTTTTTTATTAAAATTATGAGTCCAAGTCAATTTTTACGAATAAAAATAATAAAATCGGAACAGAGATCGTGGGTCAAAAAAATTCTAAAATTGAGTAAAATCCGACTCAAACCCTAATAAAATCTCATATAAATCATAAAATTAATTATAAATCTATCTAATTACTTAAAATCTAACTCAAATATAATAAAAATATATATTTTATTATTATACTTAATTTTTTAATTATAAAATAAAATCGGGTTAAAACCAAAACGAAACCAGAACCGTAAGTTCAAGTTTCGATTCTATTTCTCCGTAAAACCAGGCCGACCCGACTCGTGCCCACTCCTAGAACTTCTGAATCTGCTAATACAATATTATTTGTTTTTGGCTGGAGCCCACTCTTTCTTAAAATGCATTATAATCGTTAAGAAAATAATATATGGGCCACTTATAATTAAGAAATTTGATCAATGGTTGACTTAGTAAATGAAGTAGATTTCTTTACTATAATCACACGTGACAATAAGGTTTCTATAAAGTTTACTAATTAATTGAGAAATTACCTTAATAATATCAATTTACCTCTCATAATTAACCTAATCTTTCGTAGAAATAAACAAATAATAATAATTTTTAACTGCAATTTATTCATTAATTTATATTTAAAAATGGTGATTTTAAATGTCTAAATTCAATTAAATCTTTAATATATTATGGANCTATAACCATGGCCCACGATTTCAAAAGTGGAAAATCGAAACAAGAACGAATAGTTATGAGAAATCGATATTGAACCAACTGTAGTCCAAAATTAGGTTCTGTCTTGGTCCGGTCCGATTTTGAATACAGTGAACTATAAGAATAGTCAAACTCCATTAAAATATTACCTCATTTCCAACCCATAACATTGACTTCAAACTTCTACTTCAACTCTAGGTGACTTGATTAGGATTACCCATTTAAATTTGTTGTGTTTGAATATATTATTGACCTAATTATTTATTTTTTTAAAATTTCGTTGTTATCCGGAATGTTATCCGCGAAACTCATCGATAATCATAATAAATTTGTTCATATGTTCGTAATCATTTTTTGAAAACATTTATACAAATAGATCGTGTTTTATATACATGCAATAGGGGTCAAACCAGACTTTACCCTGAAATATAACTGAAATCGGAACTCAAAGTTCTGTATTTTTTGAACCGTCACCAGAACCATTAGTTTTGGTTTCGTTCCGATTTTAACTCAGTTTTATTTTATATTAAAAAAATTAAAATTTAACAATAAAATATTGTTTTTATTATATTTGGGTCGAATTTTAAGTACTTGGGCAGATTTAAAACTAATTTTAAGATTTATATCAGATTTTATTATGATTTAGGTCATATTTTACTTCATTTTATATTTTTTTTACTCACGATCTTGGTTCTTGCTTTACTATTTTTTACTCAAAATTGCTACCGACCCATATATCACAGTTTTTATAAAAAATTAAAATTAAGACTAGATTAAAACTGACGATTTCAATCTGATTTACGATTTCAGTCCGGTTTCGCCGACTCCTAATATGCAACCTTTCATAGACATATTTTTGCATTTTGTACTAATTAATCAAAATTAAAGTTATTTGTTTTCAATTTTATTAACGTATCGTAACATCTCACCGTCGTCTAAATACAATATTGACTATTTTTAAGCAAAGCCTTCAAAATTTTTATCTTATATTTACAATAAAAAATACGTTATACCGAGTATGAAAAAAAATCTACTTATATATATATTATAAATTTTATTATTTTGAGCGATGTAATATCATGTAGGGCTGGCGGATCCGACCCAATCCGACAATCTGATCGGATTGGATCAGATCGAGTCGGATTGGGCAAAAGTAATCGGTGAGGAAATCAAGTTAAGATCCGATGTTCGGATCGTTAATCGGATCGGATCGATATCGGATTGAAGACGATCAGATCTGATCCGAACGTCGGATCGGCATTTGAAATCCAACTCAGCAACTCCAAATCGAAATACCTAAATTGTGTCGACCCACCTAAACAACTTGTGTTGACCCAACTAAACAACTTGTGTCGACCCAAAAAGGCAGTGTAACATGCAAATATATCGACTCATCCAAACTGTCTGTATCGACCCTATAAAAGACATTATGTCGACCTTACCATATTCTATATGTCGACCCCTCAAAGCCGAGCATGCACTTTACATGTCGACTCAATCATTTAAATTATGTCGACCCCAATCTACATGTGTCGACCTCAGTATTTCCAGAGACGATTCTTTTTTTTTGGATTGTTGATAGATTTAGATTATGAATACTTTTGGATTATGAATTGGTTTGGAGTTCGGATTGCAGGGAAAATTTCAAAAATACATGAGATGAACTTCTCTAGAAAATGAATCGGGCATATCTGATTCGATCCGATAACGTTGGGTTGGGCGTCGGATCAGATCGGATCGGATTACAAATTTGCGCTGATCCGATCGGATTACAATCTACAATCCGACGTTTGTCGGATCAGATTGGATCAACAACAATCTGATCTGATCCGATGCCCACCCCTGATATCATGCACTCCCACTGACCCTAATACGAGTTGAGAACTCACAAATAACAACATATTATTTGGTCTTAACGATTTGAGATAGATAGCCACTCGTTTTTTATTATAATTCCAAGATAAATAATCAACGAAAACTTAATATCTATACTCAAAATCTACGAGAACCCTAGAAAAGTCATGGAGAAATTATCGAGGATCTCTGGTCAAAAGATAAACAGCAATGCAAGGAGAGTTAGACCATAACCTAGAATGTGATCTAAGAATAACCCTAGCTTTCTCCTTCAAATACGCATCAGAATCAGCCTGCATCACCATGCAAAGCTTCGTCACAGCTCCCACTCTCAACATCTCTCGAAGAACGTCTTCCGACGCCGAGCATTTCGATATCAGAGTTAGCAAATGGAGAGCTTTGCCGTCCGTCGCCGGCGAAACTCTCAGAATCCGTTTAGACACCATGGCTATACCTCCGGCGTGTTTCAGAAGCTCTTCTCTTCCTTCTGCTATGGAACAAAGATCGTCTAGAAGGTTGAAGATTAGTTCTGTGATGTTTTTCGGAGGGTTTTTGAGTTCTAGTTCGATGAGTTCGAAAACGGCGCCGGATTTGATGATTTTGATCCTGTTTCTCCCCCATGGGCATGATTTTGTTAGGAGGATTAAGGTCGCTTTCATGGCGGATTCTGATATTTTCTCTGCAAGAAGGTTTGATATCGTTTTGAAGAAGTCGAGGGGTAGTTTCTCGACGAGATTGGGGTCTGAAGCTTCGATTATTGCTCTGTTTAATGCTTGAACGGCTTGATTTTTCATCAAAATATGGCCGTCGTTCCTGCAACTCAATATCCAGGTCAATGAACTCATGAAATCGCCTGAGATTTCATGGAGAAAAAGCTTAAAATCTGGAGCTTGGCTGTTCCAGGTTCGGTTAACAATGGAGAGAGCCTCGGAAAGACCAAGAGCTTTCCTGTCCTTGAAACATCGGATTATGAAATAAATTATCTCCTTCACTAACCCAGTTTCCTCCATCATCTTCCGGTTCCTTTGACTCTCCATCGCGATTTCTTCGAGCTTTTTCAACGCATTAATGGCTAGATTATCGGAACTCCGAAGTTCTCCGGCGAGCTTCCGGAGATGGGCTCTGTTGATCGGAGCTTTCGGGCTCGATATAAGATCGACGTCGGTGAGAAAGTTTTCCGAGCACCATGCCTTAATCAGCCGGCGGAGAGTGTGATTGGGGAGAAGCTCCAACGCCGGCGAAAGAGGCTGTTTCGTGACCGGACAAATGATGGAATTCGCCGTCGACAGCCATTTCACGATGCTTTCTCTGTCGTACGAGATTCCGGTCATTGTCGTTACCGGATCTCTCATTATATCCAGGGAAATCGGGCAGAGAAAGTACCGGGGAATAACCAGATCCTCCATTGAAACCAGAGAGAGAATTTTCAGACTTGAGAAGGTAGAAGAAGAAATGTAATGTAAAAGGCTATTTTCTTAGACGACGTCGTTTGCCAGTCAAAGTCTGTCGGCCTTCGCGTTCAAACTTGCATACAAATCCACTCTGCTTCTGCCAGGTGGCGAGGTCTGATTGGCCACCTCCATTATTGATTAATTGTCCAGCTTTGAAAAATAGGTTTTGAATGTGAACATTTAATAATTGTGTACCAGAAAATTTGTCACACGTAATTTACAAATCAAAATAATAATATTTAAAAAATAAATAATTTCAGCGAAATAAATCAACTTAAACTATATTTTTCGTATTGAAATTAGTTTGGATCTGGTTTGTATCCGGTTCGGTTAAAGCCAATGTTATTTAACAGACTGTTTGTTCGATTTCATGGTTTTTTTATTCTTCTGGTTATTTAGAATTGGAACCGAACCAAATCTTTTAATCCACAAAACAAACCCGAGTATGATCGGATTATGCCCACCTGCATTATTTTTGATAATTTGATATCTGTATTTAATAATTAAAATTGGTTATTTGTTTTGAGAAATTGGAAAAATGATGTCATAAAAAAAAAATGCCCTAATACAACTTTAGCTAGTTTTTGCTCTCAAAAAATTGAATTTTTTTGTTCGATAATTAAAAAAAAAACAATATAATTAGAGTTGTGGATTCCAAAAATCGAACTAGATCGGACCATAAAATACCTATCGGTTTCATATTTTATAAAAAAAATTAAAAAAAATATTATTTATATAGTATTTGAGTTCAGGTTTGTACACTTGAACGAGGATTAAATTTTATTCGAATTTGAATTGGATTTTAGTATGAGTGACCTAAACAGATTGAAATCGTGAACTGAACTGAAATTGTCGATTTTAATTCAGGATTTGTTCTAATTTTTAAAAAATCTTGATTTATAGGCTCATGCCGGTTTTTAAGAGTAAAAACTATGAAACCGGAACCGGGACAGTGAGTTAATTTTTTTTCTTAAAACCGAGAAAAACTCAGCCCAAACCCTTATAAAATTCGATATAAATCTAAAAATTAGTTATAAACTTGGATAATTACTTAAAATCTAATTTAAATATAATAAAAAAAATATATTTTATTATTATATTTTAAAATAAATAAAACTGAGTTTAAAACTAAAATAAACCAAAATCATTGATTTAAGTGACATTTCCAAAAATTCAGAAGTCTCATCCTCAGAGTTTAAATTGTTCATTTTCGTGTGTCTAGAATTCCTCGCCCAAGTTTTGGATTAGATTTTCGGTGAGAATTATTGAAAGCTTAGAAATTTAGTTTGGGGAAAGTTAGGTAAATGGTCGGTGGAGGAGTTGGGAGATAAGAGCAGTTACACTTAACGCCCAACCAGAGGAGAGCGTCGTAGCCATAGCCATAGGAGGTGGAGAGTCCATGCACGATCCTAGTTTAATTGATTCAAAAATGATAATATTAGTAATAAGTGTCAAAGTTCGATCATAGCTTAAATCAATTTAGAGATGATAGAGTTGGTAATAAGTGTCAAAGTTCGAATCTTGACAGTCGCAGTGTGAGAGTTGTTATCTCCAATGTAAGGTAGCTTCTTGTAGAAGTATTTGACAGTCGCAGTGTGAGAGTTGTTATCTCCAATGTAAGGTAGCTTATTGTAGAAGTATGTAAAAGCCTCGTATCTTAAGCCTACTGAGTCATGTCCTCTTATTTCAAGCCTACTGAATCACCGTGATTTATCCTTTCATAAATTGTCAGGCCGGATCGTGTCAGCGGGCTTTCATAATTGGAGGCGGAGAGTCACCGCTCAACAGTGCCCAGTCCCCACTCATTCCCCACTCATCATCTGCTACAGGGCTGATAATGATCTCATCTAATTACTTCTCCGTACTTGTTTTTGAGGCAGGCGGAACGGCGGAAACGGAAAGGTGAATCGACCGACGAAGAGCGTTTAGTGAGAACGCCTCCTTACCTTGCCAAACGGACCTTCGTTTCAGGCGAGGATGAGGGAACCGGGTTCCAGATTCAGCCTGTAATGCTGTTAGAACCAGTACGACGGATAGATTTCTCGAGCCGGAGATGACCCCAAATCAAGCTGCCTCTCTTCATCTGAAACCCTTTTTCTGAAGAGAAAGTTAAAGAAACGCCCAAGACGGAAATAAACGGTGAGGCGAAAACTCCGATCACTGATCCGATGCATCCAATACCGTCCGATTACCAGAGTGGGGAAATTAAAACTAGAAATCAAGACCTTCAACACTAGCAATCTGGGATGAAGGATATCCTTGATCTTCAAATTCCTAACGGTGGAGACGAGAAATCGAGAACAGAGGCATCTGATCCTCCGTGCCGGAATCCTAAAACAAGCTTCGTTCGAAGAGATAATTTGCTGATGAATAAGCCTCGGAAGCATGACCCGACGACTTTATCTCAGGCATCGCTGCCCGGTGACGACAAATTCACTGTCCTGGAACATTTATCTTCGGTTTTGGACACTAATTCTACTATGGTATCTCCCTTATCATCGATCCAAAAAGTTGTGCGGCCGGATCAAGAAATTCTGTCGGGAGCGAGGTGCCGGTTATGGAAACCGTGGAGGCGGGGGTTCCAAAACTCAACGTTGGTAAGTTCATAAACGTCGCAAGAGACGAAAAAGATGTGAAAAACTTGACTCTTAAGCCAAATAGCGGTGCCGATACGACTTCGAAATCAAATATTTCCGGGTATTCAACCGGAACCCAAAAAGATGTGCCGAAACTCGAGTCCTCGGATCAAACAAAGGCTTGCTCTTCTTTCGGTGAAGACGAAACTCTGGCAAAAGAGACGCTCGATGTTAGAATTATCTGCAGAGTTGCTTCAGCAAAAGAGCCCGGAGGAATTAGGTGTGTTTTGAGGCCCTTTGGCAGAGTAAGTCTCCCAAGGGAGGCTGCTATATGGCTGGCAAAGAGCCTCAAAGGAACGATGAACCATGATGACAGTTAAACCAGTTTTAAAATGGAATAAAATTTGATTCAAATTATATTAAAATTTAATATAAATTTTAATATTAATTATAAATATACTTAATTACTTACCATCTAATATAATATATATCTTTTTATTTTAATTTTTAAATATAAAATAAAATTGGATTAAAACTAGAATGAAATTTGAACTGTTGGTTCTAGTGTCAATTTTAAAAATTCAGAACCATGAGTTTCAATTTTAGTTCTATTTTAAGATAAAATTAGACGGGTAACGTTTAATATTTTAGTTAAATTAATGTTTTGATCATCACGATATTGATTTTAGTATGAGATATTGATGTGGGTGTCCTCTTCAGAGAGGTAACGTTTAATATCGTTTCAAAATTTACGTTTTGAAATATAAGATGCATTATTTAGAAAAAAACTCTAGGAGTTGGCTGAACCGGCCTATACTCGAGATACAAGCGAAAAGAAAAATATATTGTCTTGGTTCTAATTTCTCGTAAAATCGCGGTTCACGTTCCAGATATAGTTTGGTAGTTAAAAGAGAAAAATCTAATTTTGGGACTGAGTTTTGGAAAAATAGGCCAAATCAGGTCTGAGTTTCGGAAAAAATAAATTTTGAGTTTCCCGGACGTATGCTCTGACGCATGATGCGTCCTAATGAGGGACGACGAAATATTTTATTTTTTGTTTTTAATAAATTTTTAAAATTACATACGGTAATAAAAATTATTGCATGTTGTATCATACACTTACAGTACTGTAAGACAATATTACACAAAATTTCATGAATTTTCAACCATGATACGATTTATTATAATTTGTTTACTCATAATTTTGTATGATACGATTTATTATAATTTTTTTACTACATAATTTTGTAAAAATTATGTACATCAATAAAAAAATCACTAAACTTTGTGAAATATTGTCTTACAGTGCTTTAAGTGTTTGATATAATTTTCAAGAATTTTTATTACTGTATGTAATTTTAAGAAATTGTTTTTATTTTTTAATAAACAAAATTATAGTAAATCGTAAAATTATTGAAAAAATTTAAAAGCTTGCATATTAGTGTCCTTTATTGTTGTAAATGTGTGGTAAAAATTTTAAGTCATTTTAATAAGATTTGATTAGTCAAATTTATTAAAAACAAGAAATAAAAAATAATAATTTGTCGTCCCTCACTATGACGCATCATAATTCATGTGTCCGAGTGATGAACGATGCGTCTGATCTCTCCCTCACTAGGAAGCATCATGCGTCTGAGCATGAGTCTGCAAAACTCAGGTCCAATTTAGCTTAGTTTCCTGAAACTCAGGCCCAAAATTAACTTTTTCTATAGTTAAAAATTGATCAAGACTTAGTCAAACCCGGCCCAAATTGATTATCACATACGCATTGATTTAAAACTTGGCCAAAACCCAAATTGATAGAATAAAAAAATGTTTTCACGTATAGTTTCGGTAGTTAAAAATCGATCAAGACCTGGTCAAACCCGGCCCAAATTGATTATCACAACCGAATTGATTTAAAACCCGGCCAAAACCCAATTTAGATACAATAAAAAATTATAGTTTTTTTTTTATTTTATCAAATTCATAATCAAACCGTAGGATGCGGTGCGGTCCTTGTCGTTGTTCGGTCTCTACTTTTGTGGGTTCAGTTAAAAAATTTAGAGTCGAGGCCAACAGTTCCAATTTGAGACTGAGGTGGAAACTAGGGGTGGGACCCATGAGCTCAGCCCGGGTCAGGAATGAATATGATCCAATGATTGGTTTTATAAAATTATATATAAATTAAAATTAACTGCATAATCTATCTAATCTGAATTCAACTCAAAATTTTGGAGGGTTTCAATTCAGTTAGTAAAATTCAAACGTATAGATTATCGATTCAAACAATTAAGATTCATTTAGTTAAACAACCCGATCTGAACCCGATCTGACAGACTAGTCTTGTAAACTTAGATCCAAATTCAATCTACTCGTTTATTCGATCAAAACTAAATATGATCTAAAATTTTGAGTTGAGTTTGATTCATGTTCATATCGATATTTTTTTTAATTAAAAATTGATTTAATTTAATGTTAAATAATCAATTTGAATTAGTTTGATAGGTCGATTTGATTTAGTAGAATCCCAATGAATATGTGAAAACCCTAGTTTTTTAACATTTGAAAATAATTTTTAATTTTTATTTATTTTCTATTAAATATTTATTCTCTGAATGGTTATTTAATTAAATTAATTATAAATATAAATATACGAGTGCTTCCCTCCACATCTATATCCAAACCAAATTCCCTCCTTAACTTGCCTTCCCTCGTTTTCTGCTCTTTTTCTCTCTCCCGCTTTTTTATTTTCTCAGTCGCCGACCACCGAGATCTCCGGTCTCCGCCGTCTCCTCCGCCGCCTCTCCCCGTTCCTCTTCATCTTCCCTCTCTCGATCTTCCTTCCAATTCACACTGTAGCCGATCGATTTCTCTTGCTGTTTCCCCTGAATCTCTCGTTTCCCCTACCAATAGCCTTCGCTACCTTAACTCTCATAACTTCCCTTGCGGATTTCCCTATGTCTGGCTCTCCGGCCCCCAACTCGTCGGAGCATATGGCTGAACAGATCGCTCTTTCTCAGAAGCGGCAGCTTCCCTTTTCTTCTTTGAAACCGCCATTTGCTGCTGCTGGAGACTATCACCGCTTTGCACCCGACCCTCGCCGAGTGTCTGATCAAGGTTCCGAGGGAATTGTTGTTAAATCTCCGGTGAGTATTTATTACATGCTTTTTTCCTTTTTCTTTTCCGTACGAGTGTCTACTCTTATCTTCTTCATGTCTGAGTACTCTAGTCGGATTGTAAGTATAATTAGTTCATCTAGAAGTTGACAAGGTATGAAAGGAGTAATAGGAGTGATTGTATAAGGAAATTTCGTGTAGAGATGATAAAATTCGAATATGGCTGTGGTTTACTGCACTAAACGAACAGAATTCAGCTGGCTTCCGGCAAACTTGTTTCTTGGAATATTATCTTTTAGTTTATAAAATCCTCCTGCCTGCTACTTCAGTTCATTCTTGTGCGATGAATTCAAGTACTAGGTCTTCTGTCGATTAATGTGATTTATACATTTTTTTCGCGATTCTTCTACTCCTTCAGTCTAAGAGGCTACAGTATGATGGCAAGGCAACTGGGGCAGATTTTCTTTTGTCATGTTTGTTGGGCTCTTGGCTGTTAAACATTGTAAATGTTTCCACCATATTGTGTTTTTGTTTCTCTCAAGTAAACAATAAAATAGGGATGACGTCACTTATGATATTGCAGTTTATCATAATTTAAATGTAGATACTCCTATAATATTTTTGGATCAGTAGTTTGCTTTGTTAATAAGTAGAACGCTATTTAGAAGTGAGTTTGAGAAATTAGTTGAGTTTTTAGTCCATAGAATAGTGACAAATATTTGGATCAGTAGTTAACTCTCTAGATATCTATTTAAAGGATGACTTTTGAGAAATCAATCTCTGAGTTTTAATGAGTAGAAGCATGGCACTATAAGTCTACAACTATTTAAAGTTAAGTTTTAGTAGATATTAACTGAAACCTATCTAATATGTATGTTGTAACAAAAAAGATGAGCATAGCTAACATATTTGATATCAAGTCTTTTTGGCATTTTATCAGTGGATCATTATTCGAAGAAGCTGAACTACATGAAATGTTTGGATAGCAGGAACTGAAATCTTCTGTGTTTCCACCTCTAGTCTCATTGTCTTAAGTAGGGGTGGCAATTGGGTTGGATAAAACCGAAAAACCGACCCGAACCGATCAAATGGGTCGGTTTCAGTTGGTTTTTTATGGTTCAAAAACCGAACCACTATCCGAACCGAAATTATGGAGAAAAACGATTTATGTTCCGAATTTAACCTAAATTAAAACGCTTCGTCGCTTCCCAGCCCTCAGTCGACTCCGCGCACTGCAGCCCTCGCCTCGCAGCCGGACCGGACTCCCAGTCGCCGTCCGACTCCGCGCAGCCCTCGCCTCCCCTCGCAGTGGCCGACTCGTCTCCAGCCAGTCCGCCAGCCCTCGCCTCGCAGCCGAACCTGACTCCCAGTCGCAGTCCGACTCCCCGCAGCCCTTGCCTCCCCTCGCAGTCGCCGACTCGTCTCCATCTAGTCCGCGCAGCCCTCGCCGACTCGTCTTCATTTGTGACGGCCGACGGGTATCTCTGATTTTGAAGATATTTTGATTGTTAAATGCATAGTTTCGTTTGATTGGAACTCTAAAGTCTAAATGCATACCGTATTATTCCGCGATGGAACTCTGAAACGGAGTTTCGATTGGATGTAATTCTGAAATGGAGTTTGATTGTTAATTGTTAAATGCATAGTTTTTTGGTTTTCGGATGGTTAAATGCATAGTTTCGTTTTTCGGCAGAAAAATCGGTCTAAAACCGCTGTTTTGACCACGGTTATTAACCGAAACCGACCCATAACCGACCCGATAAATGGGTCGGTTATGAGTCGGTTTTAGTCGATGACTGATTAACCGACGGTTTTTAAAGTGGATAACCGTACCCGCCGGGTCGGTTTTTTTCTATGGCAAAAACCGATCCGTACCCGCGGGTCCCAGCCCTAGTCTTAAGTGGCAAACTCCGAATAGGTCTATTTTACTAGGACTTGTAAGAATATTAATTTAATCTTCAAGCTTAATGCGTCTGTCAGTTTATTTATATCCTGGTTAAAATTGCTAGGCAGTTATAGAAATGTTAATATATACCCATGGATACTTGAGTATATTATCGTATTTTACTTCAAATGATTTTTTATTGATGGCACAATTTCTAACTCGACTAAAATGCGTTGTTTTTAATAGCAATCAAAGAGAAAAAGTGGTACACCAAATTTTGAAGCCAAGTCTAGTGATCGAGCTACTGATTATGGACTACCTGAAGTATCCAGCAGCTCTCTTCAAACACCTGGATCGGTAAAAGGAGGAAAAGGAAGCAAATCAAGGCTTATGAAGTGCATTAGATTGGTACCTCGAACTCCTGTTTCAAACACAAGTGAGTATTTAACCCAGAATCTCATTTTGGCCTCATTATTATTCATTAATCTATGAGTGCAATGGTTGGAAATTACAGTTCTCTTCCACAATAGTGTTACACATTATGTGTATAAGTTCATTTGTGATTGTCTTTCTTATCTTCTGCTGCAAATGAGATACCCTAAGCAAGAAACTTTTACTAAAAATGGTAGGTTCACCTTCTGGGAATAATCTTGCGTCAGCAGGTCCTTGCCGTTATGATAGTTCTCTAGGTAATGTTATTGAAACGTTATTTTCTTTATTTTTTTTACTTATTTTCCTTTTTGAAATGAGTTTTTTTATTATCTTGCTTTGTTATATAGAACCCATGGAATAAATTTCTATGAATTCATTTAGGTCTCTTGACAAAAAAGTTTATCAACCAAATCAAGCAAGCAGAAGATGGTATCCTCGACCTGAATAAAGCTGCAGACACATTAGAGGTTATTTTATTTGTTAGATTAACATCTCTTTTGAATATTGATTACTCGATAGTGTTGTGCTATTACAGGTGCAAAAAAGACGAATATATGATATAACAAATGTCCTTGAAGGAATTGGTCTGATAGAAAAGAAGCTGAAAAACAGAATTCAGTGGAAGTATGATGAAGTACTTTTATGCAGCCTTTTATAGACTATGAAAGTGAGTTTTTAATACATTGCTGAATTCAACTGATGTTCGGATTAGGGGGCTTGATGTCTCAAGGCCAGGAGATGATGATGAAAATTTTTCTAGCTTACAGGTATATTTCTTTGGGAAAACTGTGTGGAATTAATCTTTATTGGATTGGGAAATATTTTTTTTCCAACAGCGTAGCAAAATTTAAATACCAGATAGTTGGGCAGTCCAATTTTATAATCTTTGGGAAATGTGCTAGATCTGTACCTATAATCATTCTCTATAAAATGCTCAGTTTTAAATTATTAGCTTAGTCTGTATTAAGGGGTCAAGGAAGGTGGAGATATGCTCTTACTGTTTAGATAAGTTTTATAGCTGTCCTTCTTCGTAGGAAAAATGATTAGAGTGGGCTATCTGACACCCTTGTAGGACCTACACACCCTCAGAAGACCTGATTACTATGTGCATGCTTATTTTTGAAGTTCTATGATGGTATTTTTTATTTATGTTGATTTGCAGGCAGAAGTTGAGAACCTTTCCATTGAAGAGCGTAGATTAGATGAAAAAATAAGGTTGCCAACTCAGATTCTGCAATGTTCTAACATTTGGTATCTATTGTGACCTTTTGGATTCCACTGAAGATTCGAAATTATGCAGAGAAATGCAGGAAAAATTAAGAGATCTCAGTGAAAATGAAAACAATCAGAGGTACATTTCTTTTTAAAAGGAAAAATTGCTCATCAAATCTTCAGTATTAGATAGTTAATCTGAAGTAGACAGAAGGATTGAACCGAGAGAAAAAGCAAAAAATTAGAGGTAGAAAACTCATAAGGTTTTGAGAGAAGTAACTTCTGATATTCAGCTGAGAATTCTAATAAATAAACACAATATGGTCATTAGAAGAAGTTGACAAAGCAAATTCGTGAACCCTGTTAATAACATGTCGTCTCAAACCAGTTTTATTACTGACTAAATTGTTTTTTCATGACCTTATGGACTTATAATTGGCCTGTTCCTTCATCAATAAAAAGTTCGATCTACTCATTAACAACTCTCGCCTCAAGTTATTTTTTTGGGGGGTTTCGCAGGTGGCTTTTTGTCACTGAAGACGATATAAAAAATTTGCCTTGTTTCCAGGTGAGCTACTGTCGTTCCCAGTGTATCAGATCTGTGTTTTTCTAATTTTTTAAAGAATTTCTGTGGTGAAAATTGGTACCTTTATTGCCACCTTCAGAATGAAACGTTGATAGCTATTAAGGCTCCACATGGGACTACATTAGAAGTACCTGATCCTGACGAGGTAACTGTGTAAAAAAGACCAAAGTAAATCCTTAATCGAAATTTTCCATTATAATTTCATTATTTGGCAGGCTGTTGACTATCCCCAAAGGCGTTACAGGATAGTCCTTAGAAGCACTATGGGTCCTATAGATGTTTACCTTGTTAGGTGATTACCTTTTCGATAGCATTAATTATGCATCTATTTTCAACGTAAAATACGACCACCCAAACGTGGTAAACATCGGTAAAATGGAAAGAGTTATCTAACTTCTCTTTTCCTCTCCTCTCTTTCATTCTCTTCGTGTTTTTCATTTGCAGTCAATTTGAAGAGAAGTTTGAGGAGGTTAATGGCGTTGAAGTGCCTTTGACCACAGTCTTGCCTTCAACTTCGGGGTACAATGACCCTCCCATGTCAACGATGGAAATAGAAGGAAGTAGAGGGAAGAGTAGTGAAATGCAAGAACCAGATGTTCATCAAATATGCTCAGATCTTAATGATTCACAGGACTTTGTGAGCGGGATTATGAAGATCGTTCCCTCAGCTGTGGACGTAAGTAGAATTTTTGAAATTTCACTTTCGTTTATTATGTTTCAATGATAAAATCAATGAAGAAATTGAAAACTGGTAATAAAGATCATTAGCACAAAACAAAAACTTCTGCTCTAAGGTTATAGCTTTGGTTGAAATAACGTTGTCATATATACAACCTTGAAACTTCAGCTGGGGAAGATAATTTTATTAAAAACATCACATTTCTTTAATCAATTGAGAAAATAAACAAACTCGTAATAAAATTATCTGATTTTTCTTGTTCTTTTTTTTGTCAGAGTGACGCAGATTACTGGCTTCTATCAGATGCCGATGTTAGCATTACAGACATGTGGAGAATTGAACGTATCTTTTTTGTATTATTATTTAAAAAATAGTGTTAGGTTTATCCTTATAGCATACATTCTTAACATGCTTTCTGACGTGTCGAGCTTTGATTGATAGAATAAGTACTATAAGTAATTCGTTTAATTATAATACATTAAATGCATTTTAAACTGAACTGTGACATGTCAACGTGTACGATAAGAAGTTATGCTGAAAAAATAAGCTTAGCATTATTTTTATTAAAAATATTGTATTCCTTATTGTATAAATTAGCAGGTGTCGAATGGGGCGATTTGGATACACTTCACGAAGATTACCATATGTGCAGCATTGACGAGATAGCCGATATCGGCTTGCCTCTTCCACAAGCCCCATCTATGACAGGTGAATTACCTTCTAGCTCGAATCAAACCCTAGCGGAAGTTGAAAAGAAGATCCTCTCCGATTCTTAAAAAAAAGAGAGATTGATTTTACGGTGTAAATCATCTTTTTTTGTTTTGTTTTTCGACGAGGATTGGACTCGGAGAAGCGTATTCAAATGGCGACGAATGTGAGAAGATAAGAGGTATCTAGTTTTGTACAGTTTAGTAATGGAGGATCCATTAGAGGTGTAGTAGCAGTGAATAAAGAAGCTTGCCGTTGTTGCTGAGCTTTAGTCTCTGTATGTTATACTATTCTTTTCTCAATTTAGAATGCTTTGTTGGAAGAATTTATCATCAAAGTCTTAGAACTATTTTTTTTATACAAGTGTAAATATAATAAAAAATTCAAATTATTTTAATAATATATCCATAAAAAATTAGTAAATTTTTTAAAAAACAAATTCAGATAAATTTATTGTTAGGGTGTTAGTATTGTGCGGATTGGGGGTGGGCACAGATCGGATCAGATATGATTTCTGTAAATCTGATAATTTATCGGATTATTGGATCTGATCCGATTAGCGATGAAAACTCAAAACACCCGAATCCGAATCCGATCCGAATCTGACAGATCCGATCGGATCGGATCCGATAAATTGACAAAAAAAAAACTTCCCCTGATAATTCATCCAATGCAGTGCAAGCGCAAGCCTTCGTTAGCAAAAGTTGATTGTGAGTTCTGGAAACTGAAATTTGACAAAAGTATGCAGTGATTGAACAAGAAATCTGACAGTTTAAAAAAAAAAACGTGCATTCAGATTAAAAAAAAAGGAAGAAAT
Source organism: Begonia fuchsioides (assembly GCA_003255005.1). Taxonomy (NCBI): domain Eukaryota; kingdom Viridiplantae; phylum Streptophyta; class Magnoliopsida; order Cucurbitales; family Begoniaceae; genus Begonia; species Begonia fuchsioides. Next base: position 189,142 of record QAOC01011376.1, on the reverse strand, counting down.
TTATACCTCGACGGAGCAGCATGTCGATGGGGTTAGGGTCGTCGGCGTTCGGAGTTCGTTTAGGGTCGGAGACTCGGAGGCCTACGCTGAGCTGAGCGTTCGTCGGCGTTGGCCGATGAAATTAGGGTCGGAGAATCGGAATCGATTGGATGAAGATCGATCGAAGACATTCAGAGACTCGAGGTTCAGAATCGGGGTTATTAAAAATATCCCAATCCGATAAGATTCGAATTCGCCAACAATCCAAAAATCGGATTGGATCGGATCGTCGGGTTGTGTCGGATTTGCCACCCCTAGTGCGGACGACGATATTGATGTGCGCAGATGATGAGATCAACATGCGGTCCCAACGTGCGAATACGAGTGATATGCGACTTCCGTCAAGAAATTTGAATTTTCCGAAGTTCAATTTTTTTTAAATATTTTACCGTATTTTATGATTATTATGATTTTATTCGAAGACTATGCTAAATATATTTCGACAATAAAGAATAGAGAGAGACATACCTATACACAACGCAGCCATCCTTTCAAATCAGTTTGTCTAACAATTAATTATGCGTTTAACCTGTATAAAACATTTAACTAATAAGATCATGATTATTATCACATGATAAGATTATCTAGATGATGATGTTGTGCACGATCCTCATAATAACGGTCAGATCCTTCGAGCTAGATTTACGTCAGACCTCAATATCATTGTCGTCTTCCAATATCGATTAGAGAAACAGTACTCTTAAATCATCGCAAATGAACTCACACAGTTAAAATAAATGATAATATGCATCAGTGAGATCATCCTCTTTCTCCAAAAAGTCGAACACCAGATTAATATCAACTAGGGGTGGGAGGATCGGTCCGATCCAATCCGGATCAGACCAGATATTCGGCAGATGAGTTTTTCATTTGATCTGACTTTCGGATCGTTACCGGATTCGATTGACTATCGGATTCGAAGCCAATCCGAACGTCGGATTACTTAATTCAAATCCGTCGAAAGTCGAAAGTCGAAATCCTAAATCATTCAGCATCTCCGACTCCGATTTTGGAATCTGAAAATCACTCGTCCCAATTTCTCGACTACGCTACTCCGACGACGAAGGCGAGCCGCCTTGCCTGCTCCTAGACTCTGAGTCTCCGACGATGGCCGCAAAGAACAGAAACAAATATATAAATATGTATAAAGATTTGATTTTGAATTTGTAAATTATTTCTGTAATTGTAATTGTAAATGAGTGTATTCGTTAAAAACAACGAAGAACAAAGGAGGAATCGACGGAGGAGCCGGCCGGCCGTCAGTACCCTCATCGGATCGCGTCACGAATTACAGATTTTTACAATTTCGAGAAATTTCTGAATTACAAGTTTTTAAAAATCCGATCAAATCCGATTTCTTTAATCGGATTTGAATCCGGATGACACATGCATCCAAATCCGATCGGATTGAATTTGCCTCAATCCGATCTGATAACAACCGATGCCAACCCCTAATTATCAACTACCGATATGATCATCTCGCGACCAAATAAAAATGTCATCTCCTCATCTCGAGAATTGCCCGTCCAATCCCAGTCGGTGAGAGTTTGACCTCTGCCAGAATTTTTTGATACATTTTAAAATTTGATGTTTTTTCGATATATTTTTTAAAGTTAATTTTTTGTTGATATTTTACACTTAATTTATTAAATTAAAAACCATGTGTTCGATAAATTAAAAATAAACTTTATTTAAAATTTTAATTTTAGTTTATTCATCGTTGATAATCAGATTATCAGACTTTTGAGTAAGTGATCTGAAACTAGAATTTCAAAACGAAAATGGACTCGAGCACTAATTATTGAAGAAAACCAATATAATCGAAAGGATGCATTGCAATCCCAACCCAAAATTCATGTATATAAACCTTCTCGGATCATCGGGCAATCAGAGTTCGAAGCACCCGATGATTTAGAACCATATCGCGTAAAAACCGAGCCGATGATCGACAAGCAACCTGCATGAATGAGTAGAAGGGCATAAAATTTGCATAAAAAAGCCAATAAAATGGTGTCTTTTGGCCAGATTATTATTCATGCAATTAGAAGAGAAGATTATTCAATTTGAGACCATCTTTTGACCTCAATCCTGCACTTCTTCCGGCTTCTTTTTCGATTTGAGGTACCACGCCAAAGCACTAATCGCAGTTATGGTGCCTGCAACTACAGCATAGTTCCGGTTTTTATCACTAGATACCCTCTCATTCGATGCTCCTGAAGAAGAGCTACTCGGTTTTGAATTAGTCGCAGAATGGCCTGCCTCTGCAACTGGTTTCTCGTCCGGTTTGGGACCCTAAAATTTAAACTGGCAGATATGAGTTATCCAATGAAGAAATTTAAAAATGATTAGCGAATTAAAACTCTACGAATCGTTGAAATTCTAAAAATTTAAACTGCCAGATATAATGCTCTCATTGAAATTCATACTCTTACATACAGTTTTAAGGATTGTGGAATATGAGGTTATTGAGAAACATTTGGCCAGAAAATTGAACAAAATACCAAAAAAGGAGACCAATAATCGTGGGATTCTGGGCCAAAGTTGTTATACTCTACGCCTCACTAGAACTCTACAACAAAATTTGAAGAAAAGGAAACAATGCTAGTAAATAGATTCAGTAAGTAAAAGTTTGTTAAGCACAAATGCTTTTGAAATATGGATTTGCACATTAGTTGTACAGATAAAATTTTAGTATAGAAAGTTAACATTACCTTATGTGCCAGCTTCTCCAGCTTCTCTTTCTCAGTTTTCTACAATCACCACAAGGATTAAGCAAAAGGTTTTGAACGTGAGAAAACCAATCAATTTAAAAAGGAACAGAAAGTAAACAGATGGTAGAGTCAATCGAAGGGGGTGGGAGAAAGTACAGAGCCTAGTTCATGCAGGATCACAACTGAAATATAACACTTTTCCATCTCATTAATCAAATAAAAAATAAGTAAAACATGAAAAATAAAGAGTATGAATGGAGAGACAATCAAAATTTGAGCATACTTTAATGTAAACATTTTCTGCAGCCTTTTCCTCCTCGCTGAGGATTTTCCCGCTGCTTGAGAGTCTTCTAAATGCGTATCTGGCGGCGATTCTCAATGCCATTGTAGATGATATTTTCACCTGAAACCAGCATTATGGATGGTAAAAAGTAGAACGATTTCCAATTGTCGCCTTAGATATGAGGATGACCATAGTGGAGACAATACAAAATACATTTCTTGAAAAATATAAAAAATTTGAGTTTATTAAATTCATACACGACATTCATTGCAATCTACATGAAAAAAAAATCAAATTTAAAATTTCAAACCTTCACAAACACCATCAATACCTCATAGAAATAGGAAGCTACGAAAATTGACTCAGGGGGAGGAAATGCTAATCCAAAACTGAAAGCACGAACAAAAAATCAATGTATAAAATAATTTCACCATAAAAAACTACAGCATGTGCTAAACAGAAAAGGACCGCGAAACATTCGTGATGTTGATAATCCATCACTTTTAGAAATTTATCATCAGAAATCCAATTTTACACTAGAACAAAGATTAAATCCGATTTCCACAAAAAAAGATTGAAATGACCGAACAAATCTAAAATCTCAGCTCAACGAGACTCTAAGAACGAAATTCAAGCTCAAAAAATACAAATTCAACAGTTAAGGGAGCCAAGGCAGAACGAAAAATGAAGAAATCGAGAGGATAAAAAATGAATCGCGTACCGATAGCTCGTCTAAGATTCGGCTTCTGCGAGACTTAGGGGATGGGGATCGGAGGAAGGAGGGTTTCTAGGGGCCAACTTTGAAGTAAGAAAGCTCAACCATCTGTATAAGTATCCGTAAATATCTATAAAAATGTATTTATTTAAATAATTTAATTTTTAAAAAATAATAAAAATTAATTTTAAAAAAATTAATTTTGAAAAATAATAAAAATTAAATTTAAAAAAATAATAAAACTTATAAATAAAATTAATTTTTTATTATACTTGATTAGAGTTTTAAGTGATTAAACTAAATTTTAAATTAATTTTTAAATTAGATAAAAATTTATTTAAGATCGGGTTTACTCTATTTTTAATTATAGTTTCTTATAATCCGGCTTTGATTTTATAGTTTTTACATGCAAATTAAAACGGGATTAGGAATCAGATATATTTTTAATCAGGGTCAAAATAGTTTCGATCCATATCACAGTACCAGTCTAGTTCTGCCTATTTCTAATAATTTTAGTAAATACTATATCTTTACCGCTTTTCTTCGCTATTTTGTCAATTTCATTAAAATTTGCGGAACATAACGATGTCGAATTCAAAATATTCATCGACAAAAAACAACTTTGGAAGTATTTGCATAAATATTAATTATATTAAAAATAATAAGAGATGAAAAAGGTAAAATATTAAAAAATTCCTTGAAGGTATAAGGATATATGGTACAAATATTCTAAACTTTGAAATAAGCAAAATAATTAGCGGAATCCGTTCGTCGTATTCACGTACACGCGATCCCTCGCGTGTACGTCCTACCATCTGCCCCCGTTAAAGTGCATTTCTTGCCCGAATTTATTTTATTTATTTCAAAATTCAAGATTTTTTCGATGTATAAACTAATACTTGATGGGTTTTTTTTAAACTTTTTTTACAAAAAAAAATTCAATTTAAATATAATTTAATATAAATAATAACATTGGACGAGATAATTATGCTTGTATTAAAATTACAAAGAAACTATTAGTATTTGTAACTTGTACCCAAAAGGCGAAATCTCTCGCTCTTAGAGCTCCACACCCCGGTCCGACAATTTGTGAGGGGGTTAAATCACGGTGACTCAACGGCCCAGAGATAGAAGACCTTTACCTATTATCCCAAGGAGCTACCCCAACATTGAGAGTAACAACTCCCACACTAAAACAACGCAGACGTCGAATCTATGTATAAATCTCGTGCTTTTTGTGTTTTAACCAATCAAACCCTAAAGTTTATGAAAATACAAAATTTAGAATTGTGAAATGGTTAAGAACTATAGACTATAATTTTTTATGAGTGAATCAAAGGTACATATTCGGAACAAGAACATCCGCATCACGAGTGAGGACCAACTAATCACCGCAGCCAAACATAATGATAAATTCTCAAATTCACCAACTTCTAAGTAGGGGTGGACACAGACTGATCCAACTCAGTTTTATTATAAAATAAAACCAAAAATCGAAATTCAAAATTTCGAATTTGTAAAATCGATAGTAGAACTTAGAGGTGGCAATTGGGTCGGTTTGACCCGCAAAACCGAACCGACCCAATCATTGGATCGGGTTTGGGTTGGTTATTTAAGTTCAAAACCCGATCCAATAGTCAACCCACCTAAAACCGAACAGTATTGGTTTGGTTTTCGGTTAATTTTGCTCTAACCCGAACCGAACCGAAAAATTATATAAACCTATAAACATTAAACCCTAGAAGAAAGTTAGAAACACGGGAGCTGAGGAGATATCCCAGTCGTCGACGACATTCCTTCCTCCTCCCGATCAAAAGTGCGTTCATCCTTCGATGAGTGACTCGTGTATTCCTTCGACGAGTGGCTTGTGTATTCCTTCGTCGAGTGGCAGGTTCATCTCAAGTTTCTAGTTTACCTTTCCAGTAAGAGATGAGTGAATAGTAGAGAGTTCACAAGTGACAGTGAGAGTTGGATTCCCTTTCCTTATTTTGTTGGAAGAGCTTTATTTGTCGAAGGTAAACTCATAGCAGATTGGAAGTCCAAATTTTAGCTGCTTTCTTCCCGACGAGGTCAGATTTTTAACTTCAGCTTTTTACTTAATACTTCTCTGATTTCATATTAATGTTTATTCAAAACCAAAGTTAAACGCTCGAAGCCGATTATTGCAGGCAGAAAACCCAATTTAAAAACCGAGCTATAAGGAACAAATACCCTTTTAATACTTACAAGGTTTGTCAAACTATCAATCTGAACTTTAAGTTCAGTGGCTTCTAAATTTTATTTTCTACTTGCTGCAGTTGAATTTATTTCCGATGTTTGGATTAGTTGTGCATTTGAATTTATTTCTGATGTTTGATTTGTTTTGACATTATCAATTCTGTCTTAAGAGATAACTCTCACATAGGGCTTGGATTTTGTAGTTAGGTAAAAGATGATTTAGCTGTGGTATTATTATGATTTTTTGTCTTCTAAATAAGGAGTAGAAATTAGGGTTCAACCCGTGTCAAAACCGACCCAACCCGAAACCCAACCCGAACAAATTAACCGAATCATAACCGAATCCAACCCGAATATTTTGATCGGATATGTTTCGGTTATCATAGTGGATTGGTTATGCTTCGGTTTTAATATATCAAAACCCGAACCCGCTGGATCGGTTATTTTTTTATTAAAAACCGAACCGAACCCATGAGTCCCACCCCTAGTAGAACTAACGATTTAAGTTTCATTCTGGTTTTAACACAATTTTATTTCATATCTAAAAAAATTAAAATATAATAATATTTTTTTTATATTTAGATCGAATTTTAAGTAATTAAACAAGTTTATAATCAATTTTAAGATTTATATCAAATTTTATTAAAATTTGGTTCAAATTTTACTCAATTTTAATTTTTTTTTAACATACAATCTCAAATCCAATTTTACTATTTTTTACTGCTAAAAACTGACATCGGCTCATAAATCACAATTTTATAAAAATTAAAACTAAAATCAGATTAAAACTAGCAATTCCAATCCAGTTTACGATTCTGTTCAGGTTTTGCACACCCCTACTTCTCAGTTCTCAACAGCTCTGTAAAACCCTAAGCCACCGTCTTTTTCGCCGCCCGTTTATAGAAAGTATCGTATTTTTTTCTATTATTTAACTCTCTATCGCTTTGAAATATATTTGAGCTAATTTTAAAAGCACCGGGGATCAAATCCAGCTCATCTTTCTCGTGTTTAATCACATATTTTGAAGCCTGTCACAAGGACATAAACAGAACAAGAATCCATTCATGGAATTGGAAGTATTAAAAATAAGAAGAGACAAACCAGGAAGAACCAAGGCGAAACATTCTTAAAAAACTCGATAAGCCTTCCCCATTGTGCTCTTCAAGTACAAGCATCTTACCTGCCGTTTGATCAACCCAAATCATGGGGTCAGAAATGAGTTTAAGGATTATGAATTATTTCACAAAATGAAGTGGATTTTGGACTTACATTTTGCCAATTCTTCTTCAACAGCGAGACAAGGAAATTAACACTCATTTGAACATTTTGGAAAACCTGCTTCTCCTCCATTGCAACGTTTCCAACAGCAACTCCCATGCAAAGAACCTTCTTCAGCTGGAACTTAACCATTGCCTTGGTTTCGTTCACTTTCGATTCAAGGGATTCTTGATGAGTTACAAGGGTAGGAAACTTCCCTGCAGTCAATAGTGAGAAACACATTGAAATTGCACAAGGAAAATGATAAAGCCCAAGAATATTAGGGTATTAGGTTATATTTTCTATAAATAAGAAGAGTTTGCACGAGAGAAATAGAGAAAACTTTGAGGATAAAGCTTCTTGAGGGTGGCAAGCTGCCATTAAAGTGCTGGAGACGGATCAAACCACTGGAATTACTAGTATACTCAATTTTCATTTGATCATTATCGTTCTTCATTTTGATTATCTAGTTCTTAGTATTTTGCTCTTGGTTATTTGATTTTGATACGAGGTGTTCTATCAAAAAAACTAAGAACTCGAATACCAAAACATCGATGCAAAAAACTTGCCTGCCTTGTTAAGACCAGGGCCGAGAAGCCGTGGGATTTGCTTGATGACAGCTTCTGATGCCAAAAAGGCATGATATTTCTTCGCGAGTTTCTTCACCAACTTCTTGTTTTTGTTAAGCTTCTTTAAACTTTCCACATCCATATAATCCAGATTTATTTTTACTGCCTGCAGCAACCACAACTTTACTTATACAAGTTCACAAGATATTGAAAAATTATGTCTTACTAAAGAATCGCCAAAGAGAGACAACTACAAGTAAACATGGGACAAAAACAACACCTCTTCAACATGTTGAGCATCTCCAAGCATGCAGATCTTCATCTTAGGCCGTGGGATGTGGGGCAACTTCACTGAGCCACTAAACCGTTTGTCTTTCTGAGGATCATAATTTTTCAGACCAATCTGAAGTTCGAGAGTTTCAGTAAAGTTTCTCTTTTTCTCCTTGCTATCGGTGAAAATAGATGAGATAGCTTCTCTCAAAGCATCGCTCTGAAGCTTACTGCCAATAGATAATAAAATATAATAAAGTTTCTTAAAAAATGAAGCCATAGGTAAAATTCTTTCCAAAGTCGAAACAGTCTTATCAACATGCCTAAGCAATTCGACATAAAGCTAGTCCAAAGAACAAATTCATAGAAAATCCCACAAGCCAAAAATGACCTAATTAGAATTCGAAATCTTCTCCAAGCCGTTATCAGCAACATAAGTTTAAAGATGTTTGTGAAATAATGATCATTTTAAGTAGGATTCATCTCGTACCTCATTTTTCAACCTTCGTATTCCAGAGAAACCAGCAACAGCTTTCTTCCTGCAACCAAACAAATCACATTCACAATTGGAAAGGAAGCACAAAAAAATTATATCCAGTAGTACAAAAAATTCCAATCTCGCCGTCAATAGAACCGCTCATTGCCACGAATACAAACAACATACAAAATCCATCAAGTAGAGCTTCAAACCATAGATACAACCAACCAATTAAACTAAAGGAAATGAAATACGATAATGATTCAGAAAGCGTGAATCAAAGAATGGAAGAAAATACCCAAGAAATCTGCGAAAGCTGAATTTTCAGGCGGCTAACAAGAAAACTACAAAAATGGGCGCCACAATAAATCCCCAAGTNATACACGTAATTGAAAATTGTTATACAGAGAAAATATACGACGGATTGCATATCTTAATCCAAAATCGAGTTTTTCGTCCATTGTTCCTAGAAGCGTGAACTATAGAATGACACAAAGATTGCTTACTATTGGCATCAAGAGCTTAATGATATAGCTCAAATAATTCAAGCCCATAAGAAGAGAGAGATCTTAGATTATTGTAATATAATTGGCAGGTGAGTAGATTGAAAAAGGTTGTCAATTGGTAATTGTGTTCAGCTAGAGACAATTGGGGGAGTACATGAGGGGTGTAGAGGGGGAGAACAATAATTATTCAAGATTGTATTTGTTAAGATAATATATAACTGATTAAATTATTTTTTACTCATTAACTCGATTTTTTGGAATAGCTGATAATTTGTTTTGATATCAGAATTAGAGATCGCAAGTTCGATCATCGACAAAAAAATCTCAATTAAAAAAACTAAAATATAAGGACAAAAAAATTACATACATGTAAGGTAAAATTTTTAAATAATATATAAATGATTAAATTATCATCCATTTGCAAGCTCGATATTTTGAAATAATTGATAATTTGTCAGTATTGGGAACTCTAAAGAGAGCTTGAAAACCACTCAAATAATCCATCATAGGGGTGGGCAACGGATCGGATTGGATCGGATTGATGCCGAACTAATCCGATCCGAATGTTGTCGGATTGGAGTTTTGGATCCGATCGGATCGGCTCCAAAACTTAATCTGAATCCGATCCAATCCGAATCCATTTCAAATTATCGGATCGGATCGGATCAGATTACTTAATCAATCCCGAGCTGAGCATCAAAATTTCCGAGGCTGAGGCAGAGACAGAGTATTTTTCCAGAGAAAGAGGGCTGCATGTTGAGGATATTTAATCGAATTTGGAAAGTTTAATCGGATTTGGAAAGTTTTGATATCCCCAAAGTTTAATCGGATTTGGAAATTTTCGAAGCTGTGGCCAATAAATACACGATTGAAAGCTTGAAACCCCAATTAAAAAATTTAGGGATATTTAATCGGATTTGGAGAATCCGAGTTCAGATTGGATCGGATTGGCTTCGAATCCGATAGCCAATCCGATCCGATAACGATCCGAACGTCGGATCAAATTACATATTATTCTACCGAATACTTGATCCGATCCGACCGAATCCGATCGGATTGGATCGGATCGTCGGATTGGATCGGATCCGCCCACCCCTAAATTCCATCATATCATGTTTTCTCCTTATTACCTCAAAACTCACATTTCTAGTCAACTCCAGTATAATAGCAACTAGTGTTTTCTTCTATTAAATCAAGAGCTACATATAAGAAACAAAAACGGAACTCAAAGCTCATTGATGTTTCATTGCTGTATTAGAAAATATTTAAAAATTATAAATAATTAAATTATCTGTTAATAATTTGTCCTAAAATCAAAGCCAGAGATACTAAATTCAAACATTGACAAAATAAAAATTAATACCATTAAAAGTAAAAGACCAACACGCAAAGAGAAAAAAAATTATGTATGATTAAATCATATTCAATCTAAAATATTGAACTTTCGAGATTATCCGTAATTTGTAAGTATATTTTATACAATATTTTTGGGAGAGAAACCATCTACCATTAAAAAAAGGAATGAAAGGAAAATAGCTGCCCCAAATAAAATTAGTGAAGTTACCTGAATTGCAATGGAATACAGAGGTGGCATCTGAAGTTTTAAATTACCTTTCATAAAAGTATAGTGAACCTGTAATCAGTACACAAGAAAAAAATATTTCATTTACAATAAAAAAACACAGAAGGCCAGTTAAAAACTAATTACTCTGTCAATTGAGATTTTATCAATTGCCACCGAAGGCACAACATCAAGTTAATAGGTTCAGAATTCAAATCGTCTAAATTGTGGGCACACATTGACCAATTGTGCTGATAATACTTTTATATGTAGAACTAAGTGAACGTTTTATCTCATGATCCTATCTTACATTTATGGAAACCTAAATAAACATTTGAATTGATCATAAGACCATAAGAGTTTTCTTAGGCACGCACTTGATGTCTCTCTTTCCACTGTTGTATAAAGTTTCTTCCTGAAAATCCATCTTGATTTTCCTTCAAAATTTGATAAATATGATCTCGGATTTCATCATTTGTGACCAGCACTTTAATTTGACAGCCGCATACAGCCAATACCTGATCATTTAGAGTCCTTGTATAAATGATAAAGGATTATATAAAAAAAATATAAATTATCAAACATAAAAAAAATCTATTATAAAACACAATGTTAAGCATGAGCTTCTGAGCATACCAATCATCATTCGAACCATTAGGTGTCTTATAAAGAAAACCTCTATCCATCCATCCCTCATTATCTCTCGATGACAGGGATTTTGCAAAAGCATCTTGACTCGTTTGTTGTGCAAGACAATCAGTGGCCGCTTTCCGCTCAAATCATACAATTCCTTGACAACAGCATCAAGCTACTCTTTAATTGACAACAAAAATCAAATCAGCGATATTAAACGGATTTAAAAAACAGAGATGAAGTCAAACTAAACCAATACATCTTATTCAACCTGCAAGACACTAAAACCGACATCTGCAAAGTTCTGTTGATAGAGGCTAATATTTGCTCCATCCACAATAGCTTGGTAATCAGAATGATTTTCCAGCCAATCCTTAAAAAAAAATCAGTAATGAGACCAACATTTTTCAGCCATGGACGACTACCAAATTCATTAATTTGATAGGAGAGTTTCTCTCAAGAGATCTAAAACGAAACATCACAGTAAAAAACTAAACAAGTCTAATAAGAAGAAAAAACGGGAATATACCGAAATCAAAAACAAGTGTCCAGCTGAAAAGTCATAATTTTCTTTTGATTACCTGAAATTCTCTGAAATTTGACTCAACCTCCCTCTCCATGGCAAAGTCAGCCACCAAGCGTCCGAACATCTCTGTATCATCCAAGTTAATGTCCACACAGGCCAACTGCTCCCCACAAGCACAACACTGCCCAGCCAACTCAACATTCGCTTTCTGAACGACCCATTTCCCGCCCCCAATCCAGCCCTCGCCATGCCAACCCCCACCATTCCTAAAAGTCAATTCTTTGATCCAACTCAAATCAGGATTCAACTTTCCTACCTCAGAAGCAGCAACACTACAAAACCATTCCTCAATGCATTTCGCTGTAGATGCACTAACGCATCGTAATGTGGACCTCAACTTGTGTAAGTAACAATAAACCCTGTCATCCCTTCCGGTTAGCGCACTAGCATGCAATAGTGCTGCGAGTTGCGGCTCTTCTGTACGGAGCTTCTTCTCTTTAATCTCTTCTTCGACCTCGTAAGCTTTATCTACCTGCGAAGTCTCACAAAAATATAATAATGTTGGATCATAGGTGCGCAATCTGGCTGTTCCATCACACAATTTAACCAAGCCAAATGCGTAATCTCCGTCTCCTTTCGCGGCGGCAAGTCTAGCAACGGCGGTAATCGTTGCCTCATTCGGCACAATTTTTTCCGACTCCATGTGATTGAATATGCGAAATCCAAAACTCACAGCTAAATCACTCATCGAAGGCTCGCAAATCGTATTATAACACAAATACAGGAGCGCATTGAGATGTTGCTGATTAAGGCTCACGTTATTCAACAGCGCCTCTTCAAAAATTGCAATTGCGCGGGGGAAATCTTTGTTCTTCGAGCAAGAAGCGAGGACTCCATGGAATTTCGCTGCTGGCTTTTGGTTCTTCTTCTGCTTCTCCCCATTGACGATGGACCGTTGATCTGCCTCCATTGGGCAATCTTTACGGTGCTCTCCGGGCAAAACCCCTAATCTGTAAAGTCTTGCATCAAATAAAGGGCATGGTTTATAAATATATGAGCTTTTTTAATTATTTTATTATTTGAAATAAAAAAAGTTATTAAAGTTAAACAATTAATTTAATTATAATAAATTTTGCATAATTGAAAAAGTAAAGCCCAACAAAAGCCCATGACTGAAACCCTAGCTATATATACAGTCGTCGTTTCGATCTCAGGGTTCGTAATCGCAGTAGTAATTCGCGTCCCAGCTGCCGATTCCAATATCTGAAGTATTTTGATTTTCTTTCAATCTTTCTTCCTTTGCCAAATGTGTGCTTGTCTTGCTTCTTGTTTGTCTTTTGCTGATTTGGTTTGTGTTTTGTTTTTCTGAAGGCAGATATGAAGGTCGTCGCTGCCTATTTGCTGGCTGTTTTGGGAGGGAATACGAGCCCCACAGTGAAAGATTTGAAGCATATTCTTGGTTCAGGTACTTTTCCTGCTTAGTTACCTGCTTGATCGTCAGAATTTCTGCCTCCTTTTCTTGTGACATTAAGATTTTGATTCCTTTTTCTATAATGGATTGTAATTTGTCTTCTGTTTCCTTGAGGACGTGTTCTTTAGCTATTTTCTTCCATGAAATTGTTAACATTTGTTTTTTCTTTTGTGTTAATTTAGACAAGACTTGTGTGAAAAATCTGAATTTGGCATCAATGTAGTGGAATTGCATGATGATTATTATGTATTGTCTTATTGGATTAAACACGGTCTAATGATAATTTGATATGGTTAAGTATCTGTACCTATTGTTCCATGTTCTTTGATATTCCTAGATATACTTTGAGATTCACGAGAATTGACAAGTTTTATCTCCTCGGTGTGTTTATTTGTTCGTCGAATAGTTGGAGCAGAGGCAGACGAAGACAAGATCGAATTTCTCTTGTCGGAAGTCAAAGGGAAAGATATTACAGAGCTAATTGCATCTGGTAGGGAGAAATTGGCTTCAGTTCCAGCTGGTGGTGGCGGTGCAGTTGCTTATTCTGCTCCTGGAGGAGGAGGTGGTGGCTCCGCCGCACCTGCCGCTGAAGAACAAAAGAAAGAAGAGAAGATCGAAGAAAAGGAAGAGTCTGATGACGTAAGTAAAAGAAAGAACATAACCATTAACCATTATTTCATGCTCGAATGTCAAATTCATTTTCTGTTCTACTTATTCATGCAGGACATGGGTTTCAGTCTCTTCGATTGAGAGATTCAAGTGGAGATTCACGTCAAGGTAGTTGATCTTTACATGTTCTTCTTTTTGATTGTTTTATTTGGGTACAATGTAGACTTCCTTCTAGTAGAGATAACAAGTGTTTGAATCATTGTTTGGCTATATTATATTAGACATCTGGGCTTCAATTTGCGTTGCCATCCTCATTTCTTTCTAGGATAATATTCTACTTCTCTATCTTGATCTCATATTAATGGATCACGAGACATTCCGTAGGATTGGCATGGAGTTGTGTGTCTGAAAATAGTATTAGAGTAATGGGAGAGTTTTTGTATATGCTGACATTATGTTGTGGAATAGAAAGATAGAATAAAGGAGTAATCTTAGACTTAGCCATAATAGTATGTATTAATGGCACCTTCATTTGGTATTATGGTGATGGATTCACTTTAGCATTAATCATCAAAATTGAAACTTAGACTAGATGGTTGGTTAATTATAATGTGAAATTGAAGTGAATGAATTATCATCATTTATAATGCTAAAGATAATGCTAGATTGACATTCCTGTTATATTCTTTTAACTTATCATCAGATGTGTTGAAATTTAATTGATGTAATAAATATTATAAATAATTATTTTATTTATCGTAAATGAAATATATTTTAGTTAAATCAATAAAAAATTAACATATCAGAATGGTTGGGATATTAAGGATTACATAGAAAATCATCTCGAGAAAGAGTAGTTGTACAGTCAAATTATAATTAATTATTAAATTATGAGTAATTTTATTATATAAATAATGATTTGAAATTATTTAAATTTTTAAATGATTTATGTAAATTTTTAATAAATTATTTTGCTTTCTATGCCACAAAGAATTCAATTTTAAATAATTTTTTGGTCCATTTATTTTAATATTGGGATTTTATTTGTTTATTAATTATTCTCAAAATTTGAAAAAGGGTAGGGTAATTAAGCTAATAAGACCTTGCCTTGGGATCATAATCATGAAAGCATGCATTAGCTCCGAAAATTCGGTGTCACGCTAATTACATATTTAATTAATAATAAAGTTTATTTAAATAGAAATCTAGCGGTTCTTATCTAGGCTGAGTGGGTGGGACCCACGTCCGTACAACTGCCACTGTCAATTCCTTTCTTTCCCGCGGATCGCTTTTCTCCTCTTTTTCCGCCATTACAGGAGAAGAGAGAGAGAGAGAGTGAGGTATAATGGTTTTCCTCTGCGTAGACTTGTAGCTCCTATCCCTACAAGCAAGTTTCTCTCGTATTTCTCGTGATTTCACTCTAACTTGCTTGTAGGGATAGGAGCTACAAGTCTACACAGAGGAAAGTCGCTCAGCTGCCATTATACCTCTCTTTCTCTCTCTCTCTCTCTTCCTGCTGTTCATTTATTTCAATTCAACCCTAAATCCGTCGGCTATCCCTCCTTTGTCTCTTCCTCACTTTCGAAGCCAGTTGAAGAATTTTGACTCGGATTTCCCCTCTGCTAGATTTTCAACTTTTTGAAGTTCCGTTTTTCTTTTTGATCTCCTGTATTTGAATTTTCCGGAGTGAATTGACGATTCATCGAAGCGTGTTCATATATCTCGTCGTCGAAGTCTTTTCTAGACACTGTTTTCTGCTCTTAACCTAAGGCTGGTTTCTCTTGTAAATGATCACATTGGTTATCTGGTATTACTGCAGTAATTTGTAGCTATTTGGCTCGTGAAGTTTGTTTCTAAGCAATTAAGCCATAGTTGAATGAAGCTACGAGTAAAAATTTTGGACTCTGGCTTATAACTATTCTCTTGTAGTTGATTTAGATTATTATCGATCTATATTAATTTGCTGATGATTTGTTAAGCAGTTATTCTTGTGTGCTGTGATTTTATCAAATCTGTCAACCTTGAAGTGTTCTAATGATTGGGATTTATTTTATGTCATCTTGGTATAGTTTAATGGCTTACTCTTTGGATTGCAATTGGGGAAGAGACGATATATTGTTTGGTTTCTGATATTTGTGCTTTTTATTCTCAAAAAAGTTTCTGAAATGGGTTAGCTCTTGTATATAAAGGTTTCTCGACTTTATGCTCAACATATTCCCCTATACTGAGATGGATAAATTGAAGAAAACATCTGAAATTGTTGAAGTTCGGGAAGAATTAGATCCTGGATTAAGATTGAATAATGAATCTGCAAACAATTATTGTTCAGATTCTAGGAAAAGGTATTCAATTGAAGATGATATCAATCGCCTATTTCAGGCGCTCGATAGTAGAAATACTAGGCAGAAGAGTGCTCAGAAAAGGCCAATTCGAGTGGGAATTGGAATTGCAGAGCCAGTGAGTTTAAAGCAGGCATTGAGAGGTTTATGTATTTCGCAGGCAGCAGAAATGGCTGCCATGAAGAGACTATCAAGGCCTGCACAATCATTAGGAGTTTCTGAAGCAGTAACCATTAAAAGATTAAACAGGGCTTCGCTGAATGAATCTATTGGAAAGATGGTAGAAGTATCCATTATTCCGGAAAGGATCGAATCAAAGATTTCAAATGAGGTGGTTGAATCCATGCAGAAGTCCAAATCTGAGCTGGTCAATCCAAGTGATTATTCTTTTACCACTTTGGTTGATCCTATAATGGAAGAAATTGTTGAAAGTGGACTATCGTTAGAAAATTCCCATGGACGTGCAATATCGAAAGAGTCATCGAGTAATGATCGTACAGCAAGTGATGAAAATTCTTCTTGCTTGAATGATTTTTCAAGCAAAGCCTCAATGCAAAGAAGAAAAATAGGGGTTTGTAAATCTGCACCTTCTCATTCAAGCTCCATTGGCAATAGTCCAAGACTGATAAAACCTATTTTCCGAGCAAAAAGCTCTGTCAAGAAAAAATCAAAGCTGGAATTGACCAAATTTCCAGCCAATTCTGAGAATGATAAGGTCCCGAAAACTGAAATTGAGAAGAAGATGAATGACTTTGCTTCCGCGCATGAAATGAAAGGAAACACAAAAGCTTTGAATGTGATAAGCTTGGGAGTTGAACAAAGTACTTTAGCCACAGATTCTACTACACTAACAAGATCTTTGGAGACAATATCGGAAGGGAGATCAAGATTTAGAGAAAAGGGGGAGTTTACTCAGAGCTCAAAAAGTAGCCTAGCTGATTGTAGCTATAGTCCAAGCATTAGTGGACAAAGCATAGGAAGTGGCTCTAGAAACAATCGGCCTCACATGTCGAAGGACTTGAGATGGGAAGCCATTAACCAGGTCCATAATCAGCACAAAAGCCTTGGCTTGAGCAACTTCAAGATGCTTAGAAAGCTCGGTCTTGGGGACATAGGGACCGTGTATCTTGCCGAGCTAAATGATACAAACTGTCTATTTGCAGTGAAAGTGATGGACAAGGACTTGTTGAGAAATAGAAAGAAAATTATAAGGGCACAGACTGAGAAAGAGATACTCCATATGCTTGATCATCCTTTTCTTCCCACTCTTTATGCTCACTTTGAGACTCACAACTTCATGTACTTTGTCATTGACTACTGTCAAAGGGGAGATCTTCATGTGCTCCGGCAAAAGCAACCGAGCAAGAATTTTTCCGAGCGTGCAGTCAGGTTAGGCATTCATCGTCTGGTTCTTCAATTTTGCTTTGCTCTTATCAATTGTTTGTGCGCGTATAATATGGACAATCTGTGGTTTGATGGCTAAAATTGTTGCTACAAATGATGATGAACTCATAGTTTTAGCTAGAAAGGATGTTTACTAGATTAACTAGAGCCTTTTTAGTAGGGATGGACACAATCTGATCTGGTTCCGGGATAAATTGGAACTAGAACCCTAAAATTCAGTGTGTTTTTTATTTGTCTTGGTCATATTTTAAAAAAAAACCATATATTTTTTTGTTGTATTTGAGTCTGGTCTTGAATGTTTGAATCGTGTTTTGAACCAGTTTTTGAATTTATTTCAGGTTTTATTGGGTTGGATTTTATTCAGTTTTGGATCGGGTTTGATCCAATTTCGGGTCTTTTTTATCGATGATTCGGTTTCGATTTTACGGTTTTTAATAATTAGGACTAGAACCGGCGGTTCCAGTTAGTGTTGCCCATCCCTACTTTTCACTTTTCCTTTTGTTTTATTGCTTCCCTTTCTAGGATTGATTATCTGATGCTTGGTTCACATTTTTGCACTGGGTATGAATTGAATCTGTTTGCTGATTGGATAACATTTATTTTATCAAATTTATATGAATAACTAATGGGATTTGATGATTCAACTATGTTCAATTCTCAAATATATTGCTTGTTCTTCAATCCGATTGTAACTTAATCAATAACTTCTCTGCAGATTTTATGGGGCCGAGGTTCTTCTTGCGCTCGAATACTTACACATGCTAGGAGTTGTTTATCGAGACTTGAAGCCGGAAAACATACTAATCCGAGAAGACGGTCATATTATGCTTACAGACTTTGACTTATCTCTAAGATGCCATGTCAATACGAAGGTCCTTAAACCATCGTCCCTGATCACCGAGCCTCCGAAGAAGGTCTCAAATCCACGCTACAACAATGGCTGCATTCACCCATTATGCCTCCACACATCTTGGGAAGTCCCTTGCTTCACTCCCAAACATTCTTCGTCCCCATCAAAATCTCGGACGATCAAAACTGACCTTGTCGGCCAGGTAAACCTGTTACCGCAGTGAAAAATTATCAAATATCTAAAAAGCTCGAAGTCGTGAGTGAAGGATAATTTAAAAATTTATATTTATTTTTCTTTTTTTGATAATTGAACTTGGGAACTATAACTCTGTTACCATGATATAATACTGACTATTCTCAAAGTCTGAGCTTTTGAGTAAAATATAATTTAATAATTTATATTTAGTTTCTTAACACGCAGGTTATAGTCGAGCCAATTGGTGCTCGCTCGAACTCGTTTGTGGGAACCCATGAATACCTCGCTCCTGAAATCGTCAAGGCCGAGGGCCATGGCAATGCTGTAGATTGGTGGACTTATGGGGTTTTTCTCTTTGAATTACTCTATGGCAAAACACCCTTCAAGGGATCATCAAATGAGGAAACTTTAACCAACATAGTTTCGAAGAGTCTCGCCTTGCCGGAAATTCCGATCGTCAGTTTTCATGCCCGGGATTTGATCAGACGTTTGCTGATCAAGGAGCCCGAGAATCGGATGGGATCAACAAAAGGAGCGGCCGAGATCAAGCAACATCCATTTTTCGACGGCCTTAATTGGGCCTTGATACGATCCACTTCTCCGCCGGAATCGACTCGGGTTTTCGATCCCGTGATTTGGGTAGGTTGTAATGATGATTCATCGAAAAGGGAAAGCTCGGAAAGCTCAAAGCATGAAGTGAATGAGAATCGAGGTGAGGTGGATGCCGAGTTTGAGCTGTTTTAGCTTTTTATAGTAAAACACAGGCTTGTAACATAAATGTACTTAGAAATGTCGACATCGGAGTTTCGACCGGGAAATTCGACTGTCTTGTATTTTATTTTGCATCTTTAATCGATTAATAGACTAAAAAGATGTCTGCAAAACCCGACAAGAATAAAAATCGACCTCTAATTTTAATCTACTCAAAGTAAACAAAGCATAATCGTCATTTAACAAAGCGTACACGAGTACACTTACTCTAAAGATCGTCATTGTTATCAAAAGGCAGAATCCCCCCGCCCCGAGGGCCCCCACACCTCGGCCCGACAGACTGTGAGGGGGTAAGTTACGGTGACTCAACAGCCCAAGAATGGGATCGAAAGATCATCCTTAGTCCTTAGTCGTATTTTCAGTTGCCAATCAATCGAATCGGTTTTGATTTCAACTCTCGAAATATTTAATTAGTATAATAAATATTATAAATTATTATTTTAATTAAATTGATTATAGCCGACAAGTCAAAATTATGCTAAGAATTTAAATTTATTATTATATTTATTTTTTAAATTTTAAATATAAATTCAAATAATTAGTGTTAATTATAATTAAATATGGTTGCATATCAATTAGTTGGATTAGGCAGGCTGAGGCTAGAAATTCAAAATACCCACGACTGTACTCACCGACAGAAGGAGAGACAGGGGAGCGATTCTTTGGAAGCCAAAGGACAGCTTTTCCACCTTCCATCAATGGCGACGCGCGAGCAGAAGGTGCTGGAGCATTACCCATCGCAGATGCAGAGGTTGAGGAGCGCCACCGCCGCTACTTTGCACGGTGGCGGAAGCCCTGCGAGGGAAGAGGCGGAGGATGAAATGTCGAGATCGGCTCTCTCTGCGTTCCGGGCCAAGGAAGAAGAAATCGAGAGGAAGAAAATGGAGGTTCGAGACAGGGTTCAGGCCCATCTCGGACGCGTTGAAGAGGAAACCAAGCGCCTGGCTGAGATTCGAGAAGTGAATGGATATGATTATGTTCAATTTGTTTCTGGTTTTTGGCTGGTTAATCGAAGTGACTGGATCTGAAATTCTTTCAGGAGCTTGAAGGAATCACAGATCCGATGAAGAAGGAAGTGATGACTGTTCGGAAGAGAATAGACATCGTCGACAAGGAATTGAAGCCCTTGGGAGCGAACTGCCAGAAAAAGGTGAAATCCGCCGAATTTCTTGTCGAATTTCCCAAAATCGCTCGAAATTTCAGAAACCCTAAAATTGATCTGATCATGAACCCTAAAAGACGCTTCTAAGCGGTGACAGGAGAGAGACTACAGAGAAGCTGCGGAGGCCTTCAACGAGAAGACGAAGGAGAAAGCTCAGCTGGTGAGCAGATTAATGGAGGTAAAATCTCATTCTTTCCTCTGATTTTCCATTGAATCCATGCCCATTTCGTGAATCTGTTGGTGTTCTTGGTGCTGGTTTAGCTGGTGAGCGACAGTGAGAAATTGAGGATGACGAAGCTGGAAGAGCTGAGCAAGAGCATCGAAAATCTGAACTGATCTTGAGTTTGTTTGTTTTAAGGTTTCCCTTTTGTAAGATTTTGGATTGTCGTCACCTGCTCTGTGTTCCTCTTTCATCGCCATCTTCTTCTTCCAAGAACTCAGTGTCCATAAATTTTGAACGAGGATAGAAAAGAAAATAACACGAGATAATAAATTATGAGAAGAGATAGAGCTGTTAAACGAGCCTGCTCGAGCGAGCCGAGCCCGGTCTCGGCCGGCTCGTCGAGCCTTCCGAGCTATTCGAGTGGAGTCTGTTGAGTCGGTCGAGCCTATTCAAGCCAGCCTATCGAGCTTTTTCTTAAAAATTTTGGCTCGAGCGAGCTATCGAGCCTTGAGCTGAGCGAGCCCAACTCCCGACAAGGACGTCAAGGTCAAGAACGGCGTGAAACGGGACCGGCGGCCGGAGAATCTTCTGAGTTCAATTGTACCCTACAGAATTCTACTTTATTCTGAATATACCAGGCTCCAATTGCCGGAGTTTTGGTCACCGGCGATGTGATTCCGGGCATAATTCACCGATGGGTCTTACTGTATGGCACTAGGATTTTATCTAACTTGATACAATGACGATCGTTCATCGATTTCTAAATCGTAATAATTATAGGGAGGAGAGAGAATATAAACATGGCGAAATCTCGTCACAGTTGTCATCCATGGGAGGATCTGAAGGATTGGCTATGGCGGATGGTGGCGAAGGGGTAGGTGGTGAGATTGACCCAACCACCAAACTTCCCATCAACGAATGTTCAGTCCTATAAATCTTCACCCACCTCCGAGTTTCAGATCAGCTGGATTATCTTCTCAGATCAAGGTCCGATGTACACTCTCAAGACGCCTTCTTCGCCGAATCTCCGGCTGCTGCTTCTGAGCCGTCCATCGTTTCAGAATCTTCCTACAGGTTCTGTTTCCGTTCAATGTGTTCACCGATCGGGATCCAGCTCCGGCAGCTTCTCCACCGGCGCCGGCGGCACTCGGTCGGAATGGCAGAGCTCTTGCGCTATTCTCGCCAGTAACGTTGTCTCTAACGAGAAAAACGCCGACGGATCGGCCGATCACGTTCTCTCCGTCAATGGCGGGAAGGCGGGGGTGGAGGATTTGAACATCGTTCCCATCGGAAAGCTTCCCAATGACGGCGCCGGCAACGATAAGCTTCAGGCGACGCCGCTGACGATTGCCGATCTATCTCCGGCGCCCATGCACGGCTCTTATCTTCGCGTGGCTTATCAAGGAGTTCCCGGAGCTTATTCCGAAGCCGCCGCCGGAAAAGCTTATCCGAACTGCGAGGCCATTCCTTGCGACCAATTCGAGGTAGCTTTTCAGGCGGTTGAGCTTTGGATCGCCGATCGAGCAGTCCTTCCCGTTGAAAACTCTCTCGGCGGCTCCATCCACCGGAACTACGATCTTTTACTCCGGCACCGCCTCCACATCGTCGGCGAAGTTCAGTTACCGGTGCACCACTGTCTCTTAGCCCTTCCCGGCGTCAGAAAAGAGTTCTTAACCAGAGTTATTTCCCACCCCCAAGCCCTAGCTCAGTGCGAGCACTCACTAACAAAATTAGGGCTCACCGTCGTCCGCGAGGCCGTCGACGACACCGCCGGAGCTGCTGAGTTCGTGGCCGCCCAAAAGCTACGGCAAACGGCGGCGATAGCCAGCGCGCGCGCCGCCGAGCTCTACGGCCTGCAAATCCTCGCCGACGGAATTCAAGACGATTCAAGCAACGTAACCCGCTTCGTTATGCTGGCTCGAGAGCCAATAATCCCTCGAACTGATCGGCCGTTCAGAACCAGCATCGTCTTCGCCCACGACGGCGGAACCGCCGTGCTTTTCAAGGTTCTATCGGCGTTCGCGTTCAGAAACATCAGCTTGACGAAGATCGAGTCGCGGCCGCACCGGAACGAGCCGATCCGGCTAATCGACGACGCGAACGCCGGGACGGCGAAGCACTTCCGGTACTTGTTCTACGTGGATTTCGAGGCGTCAATGGCGGATCTCAGGGCACAGAATGCTCTGGCGGAAGTTCAGGAATTCACGTCGTTTTTGAGAGTCCTAGGAAGCTACCCCATGGACATGACTCCTTGGTCTCCATCCATGGAAGATGATGACTAGCCAATTTCAAGATTCTATCTTTATCTACCCTTTGAAAAACTTGTGAAATCTCATATTTTAAATTTAATATCAAATTCTATTAAATTTTGAATTAAATTTTATTTAATTTTAAAATTTTTTTACTAAAAATTAACACCGACCCATAAATAATAATAATTTTTTTAAAATTGTAATCAAAATTAAATTAAAATTTACAATTTCAGTCTAATTTGGACAGACGCCTAATAAATTGGAGGAACAGACAGGCAAAACTCATGAACACAACAAACATTAAGCTCGTACCTACGACAATAGTGTTGATCAATGAGAGCCAAATACAACACCAAACCTTACTAATTTCCAAATATTTTATGCTACAGCCATCAATCAATCTTCTAGCTAAGATGAAAGAGAAATCCCTCACCCCAATTGTAGTTCAATCTCACTAATGAACATTGCATTTTGCAGGGGAAAAAATATCGAACACTCCAGGAAACCCCGACTAATCCGACTCAAACTTTATGCCGATTAACAAATCTCCTTGCGCGTGATCTCTGTCAGCCCTTGGATCGAGATTTTTGGCCCGAATTTGAAATCCTCAGGTGGATCGGGCGCTGGTTGTGTAAATCATGTTTACAAGTGTGATGAGAAATAAACACCGAGGATTCGATCTGTTCGACTATTTCACAACAGGCCGGCCAGCAATGCCCCGGGATCCGTCGATGATGATGATCCAATGGCTGGTTGAGAAATAGAGGAGGCAGGTTGTGGTAGGCTCGGAGGACGAGGGGCTGCAGGCATGTCGATTAACTGTTCCTTGATGAACTCTTTCAATCTGCAGATAGACAGTTGAAGTTCATTATGTTTAAACAGGTAAAATAAAATATTTTAAAAATGGGAATTAGGTGATAAATTCAGATAAAAAGGATGGAATAAATTTACACAGAAAAGTAAATTTTTATTGATTAATTGGTATAGTTACATTGGTTCATTTGTATATTTACACTGAATTAAAGTCATGTTTTGTATCAAAACGAAAGACGAAGATGACACAGATCATTTGAAAGGATGATCTTAATCCAAAAAGATACATACTCGAAAGTCAGGGTGGGGTCCCCCGTGGCGACGGTCATTCGCAGTTGGGTTCTATCGGCTGGATCTGTTTCGACTCTAATCTGAGAACACAATGATAATTTGTCAGATCACAATTCTATCAGTTTAAACACAACTGCATAGAGATGCAGAAGAAAGACTTCAAAATAATAAAGATAAAGTTAAATTTACCTTCTTAGCATACATTCTTATAGTATTTGCAGAAGTATTAGGGTGTGATTAGTCTAAATAAAATAAATTTAATGTATTATAATTAAAATAATTATTTATTATATTTATAATATCAATTGCAGCTCGACAAGTCAAATATACAATACGAATATATGATAACAAAATAAACCTAACATTTATTTAAAAAAAGCTAATATTTCTTACAGCGGATAAAGCGAAACAACCAGTAAAGCTGAAGAAACATTTATTACCAAACAGAGCATGGCCCGAGTGGTGTCTGAGTAGAACATGGAGCTTGCAACGAGATTATTTGGATTTGGGTCCTTAAAAAAAGAGTTAAATATGAATAATTTGAAAAAAAGAGAAGCACAAATAGAATTCTAAATGAGGTGAGGTAAATAAACTTACAAGACCAGGGCAGACCATCAGTCGACAATTACTCAATAAACTTGCCATCTCCGGAAGAGGCAGTGATTTTACACCTCTAACCTGTAGACCGAAAAAAAAAATGGACCATGATTGTAAGATAGAGATGACGTGCTAAACGACAATTGATATAATTGAAGTGTAATTAATGTTGTAAAATATCAAAAATTGATTAATACATTTATCATAATTATCATTATTTAACACATTAGCGTTTATTCTAAAAAAGTATAATAAAATAGTAAACTTAAACATTATTCATTAATTTTTTATCATTCGCTTTTTACTTCAGAATTTCTTAGATAATCCTCAGTAATATGCAAAAGAATCATCTCCCAGAAGAATTGAACTTGAATCAAAATGTTGTTTTCTCGGTGTATCGATTCTTCATTCAAGGCCCTGGTAAGTAATCATACTAACACTTCAACCACAGAAGCGAAAAAAATTGAAAGGCTTGTTATTTGCCTATTCAGGTAACATAGAATCATAACATTCATTACTGAAAATTAGATTAAGTTTAGTAATTCATAGCAACATGATCCTTAAAGATATTTCATCTCAATAATCAAGAGCAGAATATTTTACCACTTCCTGAAGCTTCAAAGGTGGGCCTGAAAGTGATCTCCACTGGAGGAAAAATTCTTCGGCTGTCACTGATATAGGCTGAAGAAATTTACATAGAACTGCTGGAAGGCGAAGCTTGATGTTAACCTACAAAATGATAAAACCAAGCTGATTGCTTTAAAAAGGGGAAAAAAGAGAAAGAGGAGAGAGGAGTTTGCTGATACGCACTATATCGATACCAAATTTGTAAGAGAAATCAAGAACCGCAACATCTCTGCTAGGACGAAGGTTGACGACTTCAAGGGGCAATTGCACCTATTTATCAAAAAAGGAAAAATGAAGATAATTACTGAACAAGAAAAAGTAGAGGTCGGCACGGTAATCGTAACCAAAACTGTAAAATACTGTGCAATTCCAGTTTGTCACAGTACGGTTCTATATTTTTATAAAATTTAAATATATTTTTTTATCATAATTGAGTCAGGTTTCGAGTAATTAAACCGAGTTTGTAACCGATCTTATAGTATCAGGTTTTATTAAGTTTTGGCTTGAGTTTTATCCTACTTTGAATTATTTTTACCTACAGTACCATTTTGATTTCACAATTTTTAAGAATTGGGACAGGAACCAAACCCAAACGGGCGTTTTCGGTCTAGATTATGGGCCCAGTCCGGTTTTGACCCATTAAACAGAAAGTATTATAAAAATCGATCAAAATACAAGATCAAGTTAGAAGTCAACCTGTGCCCGTGGAGGAATAGTGTCAGGAACTAAAGAGAGTTCCATCTTCAAATGATAAGGAGGCAATATTATAGCCTGAACAGAAACTAGTGGAGAAGTATTCTTGTTTCCAAGGAAAAGAACAAGTCTCCCATGTTGAGCTCGCCATTCTGCTTTGATTCCAATCTGTGTCAGCAAGAAATAATCAGCACCATATTTTCACAAAAAACCTATATTGATAATCTGAAAATAAAAGAGGGAATTGTAATTTCTTTAGAAAAAACAAAAGATCAATTGAATATTTAAAATCTCAACAGATCTTAGCATTCGTCAGGAAAGAGGATGGAATTAAACCTATTATTCTTAATAAAATAACAATTCGGGACAAATATTTACCTGAATATAAGGATCCTCGTACAAAACACCACTGTCCTTCAGGCACAACGCTTGGAATCTTTCAGCCACATTTCCTATCGGCTGCAGTAATGTTTTGATACAAAAGAAGAGAAAGTAGTGATGAAATAATCAAGTTGGAAATATTTATCTTCAAATGCATAACAGAGGACTCAATTTTTGATCTGGTCAGAAGGGCTCAACAAATTATTGGAATTTAAAGCTCGGTTTGCAATAAACTAGGAGTATTTCAAAAATTAAGCAGTCCAAGAAATAAAGGTTGCAAATTTCAAGTATATTGTTAAAAAAAATCAGGACATAGCAAAAGTCACCTATCATATAACCATATGTAGTTTCATTGATCCATTTCCAGTTAGTTATTTATCTCTGGTGAACTGATCTTATCAATTGCAAAATGTTACATTTCCTAGTTCTTCAAAATTTAGACTGTACTGTGAAAGTATCTGAGATTTCTACAAATGGAAAGGATCATAAGCCTCAACTAGAAATAAAAATATTTCAATAGAGAACCAAGAGTTATGGAATTCCTCAAGTCAAACTCAAGTTTCTTCGCTTACACCAATAACCGAAGGGGTATTACCCTAAATAATCGAGACACTGAGTAAGAAGAATTCATCGTATAATTAATTTACAAACTTCAATCAGTACCCAAATTAACCAACTCGTTGTTATATTCCAATAAAGACTGGAATTATTTTTGGCAAATAAATAACTCTTCACAACATTGAAATAATCAGTAAAATTTGAACTTATAAAATAGAAGAAAGTACCTGAACTGAATTTTCCAGCTGTTCAACAGGTACTATGGCTGACCCTTCACTGGTACTTTGAACACCTACCAAATCTGATGGTAAGTTATGCTGAGATGCAGTAATAGAAGGACCTTCAATAGCCAGTGGGCCCAAGAGATCGCCAAGGAGATCATCTGCTGGAGGTGGGGGATCTTCTTGACTCAATGTTCCATTCACCTTGGACACCCCTTGTTCATAAGAACTATGATCCTGCCATTTTGTTTTTTGAAGATGCGACGATATTACAACTTAATCAATCCCTTTGTAAGATTTATTTTCTTGTCTAGATGTTGTATCCTCGTGTGTTAAAAAAATATCATAACTGAATAATGGCATCAATGCACCAAATAAAACAAGAAGAAAATGAGAACGGAAACAAACCACGTTGCTGCTCATGCTGGGCACCTTTACAAGACTAAGCTCACCAATGGATGAAGTTCCATTAGTTGGACGTTGGTCAGTGACAACCAAGGCATTGGACGTTAGCTGCTGGGCCCGCATCTTGATCGCACTTTGTTCGGCAGTATCAACTTCAATGTCTTCGGCCTTTTTAATCAACACAGACTACAGAGCAAAAAAGCCACTGTTGATATGATCATTCTATGAAAGTAAAAAAGTAGTCTTGCAAGAAAAAATTACAAAAAAAAAAACCCAAGACCCACCTGTCTCTCAGGGAATTTTGGCATTTCAGCTAGTATATCACTGACAGCCGCACCCTTCCTACTCAAGGCAAAGTATTCAACAGCTCGTTGCTGTATTTCTGCATCAATGCAACTCTCATACCTAAAAGTGCCCAACTGACAGTTATAAAATCTAATTTTAAAGAACACATGCCCAATTTTACAAAGTTGAAGGTAAAACAAATGAATAATGAGACATCACTTGTTAAATATAGCCCAAATTTGATTCTGCAATTCCTGATCAGGGGGTTGCGTGTGCATCAAGATCTTAGCATAAGTTGAAAGAAGAATAGAAATGGTAGCCGTCCTGCAAATAGATTGGCCATCATCACAGATCCTGAAAAAAACTCATGGTAAGAAAGAAATTAAAAAATGTAGCTCTTACGATACAGCAGGAAGCTTCTCGTGTAGGATGCTAAATAATTCCTTCGGACTGCATCCAGGTCTTCTAGCTAAGAGATGACCAAATTCTCCTAGAATATACGCACTTACCTGTAGCACAAGCCAAATAAACCTATGCTCTTACAAAGTCATTGTTATTCATCATCAGACATTAATAAAACACGAGGCTCACAATACAAGAACCCTGGGCACACCCATTTAATACATGAGTTATAATGGATTCTCCATCGCTGGTTATATACCTTTTGGTTCTAACTAGATTAATTTTAATATTGTAACTCTAGCATAAACAATAAATTCTATAACAAAATCAACAAGTGATATAAACAAACAATGAGTTTTTTTTTTCATGATGACTTCTCTTGTAATTGTGCCTCCACAACATCCATATAAATCAAAAGCGAGTCTAATAGAATTTTTACAAGTCTCTAGGAATTCAACCAGTCACCCAAGGTAGGCACTCTTTAACTTTTAGTTCTAATAATTTGTAAGTGTGATCTTTGATAGAAGTAGATTTTAATATCAGCATACTATATATTTACCTTGACCATTGTTTCATGTATTGCAGGCTTGTCAAGGTACTCTCTAGCTTTTGCTGCTGCATAAGGCTGATAAAATGACAAAAAAATTGGTCATTATAAATTTATACAAGAAATGGGAGTATCCAGCATACGTTGCTGGGAGTTAGATCACCTGCAGATCTTCATTATTTGTAACAAACTGAACAACACGAAACCATATATCATCACTGACAAAATCTCCAGCCTTGTCAATCAATTGAAGAATCACATCAACGTACCTGTATCCATGGCAGATACAAAAGAGTTCATCACTTCAATGTTGATTGATGTTTAAGCATTTCCAGAATCCAAACATCAGCAAAAATACGCATGGCAATCTATGATATTTGTTTTACATGCTAAGATCACCAAATTCTCCATTATGAACCCTTGAACTCTAAATTCTTAATATGCTTCCTTCAATTTGACCCATGCTAAAATATCTAATAGAACTCAGCTTTGGAATTCAGAAGATTGAAATAAAGTCACCCTCATATATTAGTAAGGCCTACGCATCCCTTTATCCTATTAAGTTTTATTACAAATTACCTATTAATTAATTTTATAGTAAGATTCCAGAATAGATGTTTATAGTATGCCACCAAAACTCAACTAAGCTAATCCATACATATGCATTCTTCCAAATGAAGTGTTATATTCCATCTTTTACTTCCAATCGATGTTACAAATAAATACTGCATGGCATAGTCATTTAACTGTTCTACTCCAAGGATTAGATATAAATTAGTCATTACCACGAAAGATCAGGGGCAAACTTCTCTGCTAGAATAGCAGCTTTGAGGGATAATTCCTCACGCATCGCAAATTCAGCTGTACTGAGATACTGAATAAAAAGAATGAAATGAAGTGCACATTATATCTTGATATGATATAAAATATCTCAAATCCCTAAGAGAAAAGATGCAATGCCCTTAGTCATCTGACAAAAATAAAAAATTCTAAATCTATCAAGACTCATCCATACCTGCAACAATTCTTCCACTATGTCTTTTGCATTCGAAACATCACACATTCCATAAAGCAAATCAAGAGCACGTCGTCGAATGCTGAACAAGAATAGTGTCAATGTCACTAAAATGACTTGCTATTGGATTGTCTCAATGTCTAATAAGACTCAAAAACAGAAATCATAGAAACATAAGAACATATTGATGTGCAGAGGAATTGCAGCCTAACGAGAAACTTTAGGAGCATGTGTTGTTATAACGTCGTTCTTTACAATGAATTTCCTGATACTGGCTAGCATCCATCTTAAGCCTTCGATATTGTCCCCTTTTGGTTTCGAACACCAACAATCATTTTCAGTACTTACCTTAAGAGTATCCTCACTCTCTCCCTGTCCTACTTAACTTAGTAATGCTCTAATTCAATATTGAAGGCTTATCCATGTCTAATTCAATAAATTGTGCTTCTGAATAACCGAGTGGGGGTGGAAATAAGAGGATAGTGGAAAAGTTGGGACCATGTAGTGTTTGTATTTGCAGGCTTTTAAATCAAATTGCTGCAGTATTTGTTTAGCGTGGTTAAGGGTAACTCAATAATTACATCTTATGTGCCCTTTTTTTAAGTTCAACAATTTTAAGAGCTCTAGTTTGTAAGTACAATTCATGCATTAATTCAATTCACTTCCCCCTTAAAAATTATAAACAAGTTAGTACTATTAGGAAGTTACTAGATGTGGCTAGGCTATTTCTTTTTACCTGATGTCAGGGTCCTTCAATGATGTTATAATTTGAGCCTGATGTCTTCTTATAATCTCTTGAATGTCTGTCACCATCAACATCCGAGTCATATTTTCCTGCATCATCAGATATCACAGTAATCTCAATGGAACTTCATTTTCACCACCCATCCAGTTTGTAGGAGCAAAGATCATACCAGACCAAGATATCGGATGTTGGGTTCACGAACAGCTATAAATTTTCCAAGAAGTGCAACACACTGAGACATCATCTCTTTTTCAGCATCGAGATGCATTACCTTTTCATAACAAATGTAGCCATTATTGGAAATTGACAAGGGTTTTAAATTAAGAAAACATGCCAAAATAATGATAGAACAAAGAAACTTTTTCACAAAATTCATAAATGAGGATCGTATTACAACTCCCCACTTCATTCGTTTTTCTTGTTGACCAAAACACTCGACTGAATAGCTATAGCATGAGGGTCTTATCACAAAGGAAAGTTCAGTCCCCAATAATTTTACTAGGAAGGAACTTGAACCCTAAATTTCTTCTTTAAGGGAGAGAATCTTTAATCAAGTGATCTATGACAAATACTTGGTTAACGGATCTCTCCCTACAAAAGAGAAATTAATTATTCGATTCTTCATACGGTGAAATTATTGAAAATTCAATCTTGTTGCTGACAGAATATGAGACCCACCATTTTATAGCCCTCCGGTCGAAGATTCTACTCGACGAGAGGATTGATTGAAGTGTCAATAGGGAACAATAACATAAAGTCGACTTTTATTTTATGGTTCTATGCCACACTTAGTGGATTCTCACTTGACTATTGACTGATAAGAACCCTCGACTGTGGAGCCATACCCTACAAACAACAAGGCTCGAATCTCCCACTGTGAATTATTGGAAACTGAATGCTAATATTGGTAGGATATGATTCCCCAGTCGATAGTTCTAATAAAAAAGAATACCAAGTGAAGTGCGACCAACAATTACCACAGAATGCTGCCATAAAATAATTATAAATTTTGCCAAAAATATTTACAGGGTGCCTATAATCCCTGAATCATCACTAATAAATAAATGAGACAGTAAATAAATTTGGCATACATCACAAAATAATTTTCAAAATAATAAACAGAAGTATTTGATACATCCCCCAAGAAAAAAATTGAAAGCAAATATATATGTATATATAAGTTTGACCCACATCATAATAGTGTTAGACAAAAAATACTAACACTTCAAAATTTTTCATACTTGCTTATTTATTAGATCACTTTTGTTATTGTATTAATAAGATATGCAAGATTTTCAAATACATACGCAAGCTTTTATATCAACTAAAGAAGACATACACAACTAACTGGTTACAATCACAAAAGAGAAAAACCATAGCTATTTTTTTGGACACTCACGAGAGCAAGAGCTTCAAAAAGAACAGCATGAGATGCATTGTTCTTATTAACGTTCTTCACGACATCAGTTCCCATCAATATACGTTGCAAGACCTGAGAATAACTCAGAGTCAATTTACCTAACAACATGTCATGCACAAAGTGAAACTTCTTTAGAACAATCAAACCTCAAACAATGACTTCCTTGTATTTGGATCTTCAATTGCTGGATAGTATTGTAGAGCTCTCATTGTTTTCACCTGCATTATAACCAAACAATTTAAAATGACCAAATATTATTATTGAAACAGAAATCATATATTTTTTTCAAAATCAATCCAATCATTATAAAAAATCCAATATATTAATTTAAACAAAAGAGACAAAAATCTTAACCAGGAAAAAAACAAAGATCAGCAACTAGCCACATTGACTAAACTTTAGGATGGCTTTTAAGAACTAGCAAAATAAAAAAAAAACAAGTAATCCCTAACTTAGCCTCTCAATATACCAAAATTTGATACATCCAAAGCTAAGCACAAAAATTTTGGGACACAACTTTAACATCCTTTTCCATCCAAACTTTACTAAAATATTGGTTTATAGTAAAGTTTCTCCTTTATCAAGACCCAAGAGAACACTAGTATTTCAGTTGAAATCTTCTCGCAAATGAGTTCCAAGAAAGTAAAATGGGAGGAACTAAGATTTGTCCAGATTTTGGGGAGAATATTGCTAAGCAGAAACATTAGGAAATTCCTACCTTGAATGAATCTGAAGTAAAATAAAGCTCAGTTAGGTTCATAAATTTAAATTATGGCAAATGATTTTCACTACAATTAGCTACAACATAAAACTCATTTACAAATTTAATTAAATTACTATCTATGTTATCTGAGCTGATAATAATAAGTAGACTATAATTTCAGACAACCTTATTCAATGACATTCAATGTATTTCTTTCAATTTAAAGAACAAGAGTTTCTTTACTTTTTCTTCTTGAGA
This sequence comes from Begonia fuchsioides, assembly GCA_003255005.1. Classification (NCBI taxonomy): domain Eukaryota; kingdom Viridiplantae; phylum Streptophyta; class Magnoliopsida; order Cucurbitales; family Begoniaceae; genus Begonia; species Begonia fuchsioides. The sequence continues at coordinate 156,200 of QAOC01011376.1, read as the reverse complement.
CCCTAACACAGAATAACTTAGACTACATCAACAACCAATCAAAAAAGACTCCAACAAAAATTAACACTAAAACAATTACAATTTAAGAGTTGAATCAAATCTAGGGAGACCACACGACAAGAAAACCTTCACAGATACTGTCTTTGAAACCTTCCATCAAACTTTTGCCAAAATTACTTGGAACAAACAAGCGTTCAAGCAGAATTAACTAAAAATGGGAAAGTACACACCTGAAGCCAAGGGGATGGAATACCATAATAAGTATATTCCTGTGGAATATCCTGGTTTCTAGCAAGCCGTTCTAAATTTTTAACACATTTTGGTAGACAACTCCAATAAGCTTCATGATTATTCGATACAAGAGCAACGAGAAGGCTCATGGAAGACGTTAAAACACCAAGATCGCGTTCATCTAAAAGCTGTGTCATCCGATCCGCCCTAAGAATATCAAGAGGGGTCATCTAAAAAACCGAAATTGTAAACTGTTTTTTGTATTTAAAACAGAAACCCATCCTCAAATATACCATCCATCCACATTGACAACATCAGGATTTTTCCTATACATACGAAGTAGACACAGTGCAGCTTTCTTCCTCACAAGTGGTCTGCAGCTGCTAGAAATCTGGAAATGGAATTTGATCATGCAATGAACTTTCATATTTTCAAATAGAATCTATTTCAGGACTTCCTTACAAGTAATTTTTGGACATCAGGGGCTAAGGATTCAGCAAACTCTCGTCCACCAATATTACCAACCTGATGACGTGAAGATAGAACATGGAAGGCATGCAGTTAGACAGTAGCTGATGTACATTAAACAGAATACACAATAAAAAGATAAAGTAAAAGGATGTTCCAACCTTGGACATACTTTTATCTTGTTTTATTGATAAGAAACGATATAAGTTCGAATTAAAATGAAAAATTACAAAATGAATGAGGCCAACTCAATTCCTAGCGGAATAACAAATAAATAAAGATTCTTTTATTGATCAGTAAATCAAATAACACAATCGACCTCCAGATGTTGGGGAGTCTAAAGTCCCTTTCTCACCTCATACTGGACCAACTTCTAAAGCTCACCCCTCCCTCTATATTTTTTTATTCTACTTTTCTATTATTATCTCCTTGACTAAATAATTTTCAATTACAAGTATTAGACTAGCTTCTCTTAACTTTCACTAACTTCTTATTGTCATGACTTCTCAAATTACTCCTACATTGGACATACTTTTATCTTGTTTTATTGGTAAGAAAGATATAGGTTCAAATAATCAACTACTCATAAACACCCAAAGTGGCTATAACTGATTAATTACGCCACACATCACAAATGAATGTTTGCATAAAAGCTAGAATACATCTCCAGGAAATTTTTATACATAACACATGAGATGTAACAGAAAATCAAAACTGGAAAGTAACATTCAAATTATTTGAAAGCATTAGCATAGAAACAAGGTCTCTGGTGTCATACCATTGTCAATGCTAGGCACTGGAAAGTTTCATTGCGACCAATAATGTCATTACGCACAGTATTTATAGCTAATCTCAAAAAATCATGGTTTTCGTTGAGTAGACACGACGTCGCAATGTAGCCAACCTGCAAAAAAAATTCTCACATGAAAGTCAATTCAATTTGAGCATCAGACAATCAACCCATACATGACTAACAATAATACATACAATTAAAAATATTTGACTTCTTTTTAAAACCCACATATCTCATCAAAAGTTACTGAGTAATCGCATTAAGGACCATGACCACAAATAATAAGCAACAAAAAACGAAATAAATTCATTTACCTAAAATACTAATATAAAATGAAAAGGAAGAAGAATCTTGCCTGTTTTTCTGGATACTTTGGTGCAGATATTAGAGACACAGCTTCCATATGACCAAAATCCACATCATATCCAAGCATATAGATGTAAAGCATTTTCCAGACGTATTTTTTCTTCTCATAAGGTGTCAAACCCTGACATTAAATTAAATGTGCCAATGATTTTCTTTTGCATATTGTTTGAGCTAACAAGGCAAACAAGAATAACAATTATGGGCTGATGTTGAATTTTCAAACCCAAAGGTCCACACATCCTTCTTCAGCAATCCATAGGTTATCAACCTCGTGAAGTTAAATATGAGAAAAACTCGAAACCAGTCTAAGAAAAGAATCTGGTCTTTGCGATGAGTATTTTTACACTAATAATAACTAAGTTCCTCAAGTTAAGATGTAAAACAAATGTCCTTGTGGGCATAAATACTCTCACAACAACTCACAGAAATCCTCTTGCAAAGTGATGCCTTTTAGACCTTGTGAAAGCTTATGTGTTTATTTTGATCCTCATGTAAAAAATTTGAGCAAGTTCACATAAAATACAGCCTCTGTGGCATCCCTCGGTCGCATTGAAAGCATCACTGAATAGAAATGAATTGAATCTCTGTAAATAGTGATAAGAAAACTAGCGTTTATTTGCTAGAAAATCAAAAGCGTGCTGGCTCGAAGTATAATAGTATATCCACATACTAATAATATAAATTTTCTGAAGAACATGAAAGTCTGCTCGGTCAAGACTAAAGTTACAAAGTTGGAAAAGGATTTAAGTAGAAATTTTCTTTGATGGAATTATTAAAAACTCAAAAAAAATGTATGTGTAATTTCAGATTACATTGTTTTATACTGAATAGTCCAGCAATAATCCATTTCCATCATCTTACGAACCAAAATCATAAAAATTATCGATGTTGCCAACTAAATGACCTGAACTAGTGGAGTAATCGAACAAGCAGTCAAAAAAGACGTCGAAAGCTAAGCAATTAAGTCATTTTCAAACCATAACCACGAGAAGCATCGATGTACTCGACGCAATAAGCTGAATTGGAAAAGCAAAACACCTAAACATAACCTATGGCATTAGGAAGAGAAAGGAAAGTTAAGAAACCAAACCTTATCGTTTTTAAATCGGGTGCGAACATTTCCAAGCTCTTTATCTACCCGGAGCCTCTCCTGCTCCTTATTTGGGCAGTTGCGGACGTCGCTGATGAAAACAGAGAGACCTCTCATGCCAGATAACGCCATCTCCGCTCAGATCCAGCGAAAGAGAGCGACTTTCTTCAGCTCCCAGTCGAAGATCCTCGGGGTCCGCAACCGGATCTGACGCAGCCAAGCAGGTCGATGAGTAGCCGTGGATCACCGCGAATCAAAACCCCCCAAATGCCGAAAAAAGGCGAGCTTCACAAAGCCGCGAAATGAGCCGGACGGAGAAGGAGACGGACAGAAGAGGATCAAGGACGGAAGAATTGGAGCTAGGCAAATTAGAAAATCCGAGGGAAGTCGTAGTGGTGACAGACCGCCACCATGGGAAGGCTTAGTTTTATCCCACCGCCATTTTTACTCTCTCTCTCTCATTAAAATGCATGCTCCCCAATCTCAATTTTAATTTCAGTTATAATGTTTTATTCATTTATAATAAATATTCAAATTTTTATTTTTATTTTGTATATTTATTTTTTAATTTTATAGTTTTAAACTTTTTAAGTATTTAATTATGATTTTTTATTTTTTAAGTTTACTTTCAATGTTATATTATTTTATCATCTCAGACTCTTATATATTTATTTTTAATTTTTTTAAATATTAGCTTTGTTATTTTTATCTACGACCAAAATCGAACAAAATTATTTGATTTTATTTTGTTCGGAACAAATTTTGATTTTTAACTATAATAAAATTAAACCGTACCAATTGCTTAATTCAATTTTTCAATTTGGACGGGATGGATTAATTTCCACCCGTTGTTGATAACAAAAGACCGTGATTATGGGTGGGCCGAACCGAACACGCGGTTTGAAACTACCACGCGGATTAAGTCAATTCATTTCGATTTTGGAAGGAAATAGAACCGAAATACGATCCAATCATCACACAAAGAGACACTTCCAAAAAAATATACCGTTAAGTTTATCTTCTGACAAGTCAAGTTGTTATTGATGTAATAAATATTATAAATGATTATTTTAATTATAATATAACAAATATATTTTAAATAATTAAATAACAGCTCAACATATCAGCGTGTACAATAAAAAAAAATATACTAAGAAGGTAAGCGTAACGATACTCTTTTAAAACGAACGAACATCAGAACGGTAAGTACCTGGTCTAGCCCTTCAAGATACGACAAGTGAAGTTTCATTTACGGCTATCCACCCACCTTGTCGAAAAAATGAAACATGTAAGGGCTCGTTTCCGAATTTACATCAATAACGATAGAATAAAAAGAGGGAGGATTTGAAAATCGATGAAAATCCACTTACAGAGAATATCGCGAGCAACAATCTAGCAATCTATCGAAATCAACATCGATAACCATTGCTTCATCCTCCACATTGTCACCCTTTGCTGCAGTCAGTTGATCCAGAATACTGATTATCTTCCGTATCTGTAACAAAATTAAACAAAAATCCAGAATACTAATATAAAAACATGTAATATTAAATTAAAAATATATTTAACTAATTATAAAATTATAATAATTATTAACTTTAAAACATATTTATTGAACTCATCCATCATAATAATAATCATGAACATGGTCCGATCCTGGCCGATCCTAGGAAAAAATAAGACCAATATATTTTGATTTTAAAATTTTAAGACCAAAACTAAGACGGTATATGATCAAGACCGACTAGAATCAGACCAAAAAACTATGGTTCAGGACGGTCTATCGATTTGGGTCGGTTTTGTCCACCCTCGTGAGATTAAGTAACAAATCAAATGGGTTGAAGCCATGCAAAAGTTGACGAAATAATCAAGAAATATAGGATACCGATAAAGTCCGAGAATTTGATTTTGGGCAAGCAGAGATGGAGCCATTTAGTACTTTGCTAGTGTCAGTTAGTTGTTGGTCCAAAAGATCCTCTTCAATCAGATCAGCATTGCTTGCCAAGAGCGACATATATTGGACTATATTTGAATTACTTATTTCCTTTTCCTGAACTTGGATCAATATCCTGGCAATGATGCTCCAAACTGCATTACATGCCTCGAAATCGCCCGAAATGAGAGAAAAAATATCAAGCAAGCCCTGAAAAAAATAGAAATCTGGATAGATGTAAAGAGTCATCAGTTCTATTTTCTTAAAAATAAAACTCCAAAACTTCTTAATAGTGTTAAGATTCTAACTTAATAAATCGAATAACAAGTTTACCACTTAATATTTCAAATGCCAGATCAGGTGAATCTGAAAGACTATTTGCAATCAAAACTGCAGCAGAAATACAAGAGCTTGCGACCTAGACGATAAATTAACACGAATATCAATGTTATAAGTAACTAAGATATTTTTCTTCGTTAAAATATTAAACAATTGCGGTTTTGAGAGGCCTATTCTATACCTCAACTTTTTCAGGTAGCTTGACAAGATCACAGACTAGGCTGAAGAGTTCCTTGCTTGAACATATTTCTTGAGAATACTCTTCGAGTGTAGAAAAAGCCTCAATTGTGCGAAGGATTGTATCAAGAATCAAGTATCTGAAATTTCATTAAAAATGTCTAGATAAAAGATCAGATAGAAGGCTTTCTATACATCCACTGAATAAATTCTGACTACAACGTATAATTTCCACAGACAACCACATAATTTGCACCATAAAGAGAGCTCAGCAACAAAAGAGAAGAATAAAGCAATTACTGTTAAAAGCTGGCAAGGTATACTCAATTAACAAAATTTTCTTCTTTATTACTGACTTCTCATAGAATAGATCACTTTTCACGAAAACTGACTTGGGGATGTTGGAAAAAAATTGTAATCATTTTTTATCAATTTTACAAATAAGTGAAACCTGAAAAGATTTTTTGTTTATAGCATTTTGTTAAAAGTATTTAAATCGATAATCTAATAGAAAGTGCAAATTATAGAAAAATAACTGATAAGTAAAGAAGATTTAAATAATTGAAAATTTTCATCTGAACAAATAATCAAAAGAAGAACGATACACACACGCTTCGAGCCAGTAATCCTTCAAAGAAAAAGAAGGTGATATAGTGTACCTTTCGGTAGCTCGTTCACTTGTCAACTTGCTCATCTCGAAAGCCAATAGATTAATCAAAATATTTGGTAAACCCAGCTTTATAATTGAAGGAAGTAAATGAGTAATTCCTTCTGAACTTTCTAAAATAGCTAGTAATAGTCCTACGCTCTGTAAGAAGAAGAAACAAACTAAGTTCACAGACAAGATGATGTTTGTAAAGCTTTGAACGGCGATGTGTCTTAAATTTTGTAATGTTGTAAACCCACTATGACAATTGTGTAAACCATACTCAAGCGGTCACTCTCGATGATGTGATCCAAAAACATAAAACCACGAGTAGACTTTGACAAAATCTAATTGAAATGATAAACAAGTACAAAACCAATTACAAAATAAGAAAGAAAGCAGGTTTCAGTCTTCATTACACATAAGCATGATCATAATAAAGCCTTTTATAAGAAAGAAAACGTTTTTTTTGTGATTGAAATAAAACTAATAGATTGTAAAAGAGAATGTAAGAAAAATTAAAGATAAGTTTTCACTGTAGAATAATTTTGGTACCTTCTCCGTAAGCGGCAGATTAAGGGTATTCTCACAAACCCATAATATACGAGAAATTATATGATCAGATTGCAGTGCCCTAACCCACGTATTACTCTCGCTGCTCTGAAGAGCTACAGTTAACAACCTGTCGTGCATGAAATAATAAGAATAAGAAGCATATGACACAAAATATAAGAGCGTTTGATGTAATCATGTTGCAAAAACATGTACATCAAACAACTAAGAAGAAAAAATAATATCAGGATATGATGGGGCAAACACTAATTACAGATAGCGAGCACGAATAATCCATAGCATATATGCCGTGGCATAAAGTAATAATGCACAAATCTTCAAGTTACCGGAAAACTTCACAGAGACATTGAGCATCCTCTAAAAATAATTGGGCAACTACAGTCCCAATCAAACCATTTGCTGAAACTATATGATTCATAGGAATCTCGTGACAGCAAAGATTTCCAATTATTCCAAGGCAAATCTCCTAGAGTAAGAAAAAAAATTAGAGGGTTAAAAAAATTAGAGGGTTGCCTGTTTGGCATAAACACAGAAAAACAATTCAATTTCCATTTATTTTCCTCATATAAAGGCTAGTGAATTATTCTTTAATAATCATACCACAGCCCGAACAGATGGTGAAACAGAAAGGTTTGCTGAAAGTACTTCAAGAATAAGGTTCTCCACCTGCTCAGATATGTAACTAATGAGCAGAAAAAATAAGATTTTTGTACAAAGAATAGCCAAGGAACTAAAGAAAAATCAATTTTCCAGCTCAGATAAAACTTGATTCCTTACAAATATTAGTGGAAAATTTTAATAACATTAAAAAAAGTTTTTTCTTCTCAAATCAATGTTAACAGAAATTAAAGAATAAATAAGATAGTCATTATGACCAGAAAATTTTCAAATAATGACCATATGCAACATTGTAAGAGTGCTACAAAAAACATCGGCAATATCATTACATCAAACCCTTGATCTGTTTGGAAAAAAAAATATTACCATTAATTCAGCTGGAGTTTTACTCGCAGCAAGATCCCACAAAATGCAACCATACTCTTCCCACACTCCATCTACTGACATGCCACTCGGCTCACCACTCGGCTCAAATTTAGAAGAGTCGTTATCACCTTCATTTGGGCGATTTAGAAACACGTCGGCGGTCTCGACACTAACCATGACGTCATTCTCATTTCCAGATGTTAGAGAATGGGATTTAGACAACTGACTAGTGTTAACCGGAAGAAGTTTTCTTATGAGAGAGATTATATAACTAGGATCAACTGTAGTTGACAGGTCAAACAGCTGCAGCAAAATATGAAATATCATTTTCAGAGTAAATCTAAACATTATCTTCTACAAACGTTGACTCTAAGCTATGCACCAATCCAAAATTATAAAAACTCAATGCACGGATACCTTATTAACAACAAGTGGTGATACAAATTCATCAGATGACTCAGAAAAAATAAAGCTACATAAAAATTGATAGCAAATGTTAAATCCAGATAATATGCAGCCACATACATAAGACAGTAGGATCAAGTGAAGTTAAGAAAGCAACTATACTCTGCACCATCAGAAACTCAGGCAAAAAAATCAAAGAAGTACAGAGAATCATTAAATAATCCAATAGTGGAATAATAAAAAGCTTTACAGGTTTAAAAAAACCTCATCGGCCGGAGCTGAAGGATGGTGTGCAGGTCCATCGACGTGTTTTCCCTCTTCCCCGACCACCGCTACATCTTCTTCTACTTCTTCTTCCTCTTCAACAGGTCTAGAAACTGAATCTACCTCCATAACAGCAGCTCTTCCTCGTTTCCACCTAACCGGAAACCAAACAAATCGTTCCCTGAATTCGCAAAGCCCCGCTCTCTCCGGCCAGCTGAGTCGAGCAGCCAGTGACGACGCCCTTTCCTTTGATTAATATGGTTCTTCTGAGCCAATATTATTTATCTTAATTTTCTATATTTTTCTATAATGCTAATTCAATTGATTATAAATAATTAATTTTATTAAGTTATTTATTGTGGTTTTAAAAATAACATAATATTATTTTGAGTAATTTTAAACTTATTTTTTTAACATATTTTTTTATAAATTGTTCTAAATAAAATATTTTTAATATATTATAACTAAAATAATTATTTATAATTTTTATTACATCAAAAAAAATTTAATAAGTTGAAATATATTAAAAAGATATTTTATTCAACATATTAAATTTAATTTATGTAATAAAAATTATAAATAATTATTTTA
>QAOC01011376.1:126411-141579 GCA_003255005.1 Begonia fuchsioides | reverse complement strand
TATTTAATTTTCTTCTTATCATTGATATTGTTCTGTTCGGAAATGTTGGCAAGCCCTTAACCTTGGTTGATTGGTTGTTTATATTAAAAAAAATATCTTCTTCGTTGATTTTAGAATGAATGGCGAGCGATTGGCGTTCAACAGAGCCGTGGATGGGTCCACTATGCAATCCATCGTCCTGAGCCCCATATCATGTTATTCAGAAGGCCTCTGAACTACCAACATGAGCAGGAGAACCAAGTCCAGCAAAACGTAGTTGCTAAGTGATGGTTTTACTTGATTAGACATGTAATCTTTTAGATCCGTCTATCATTAGATGTTCTTCCTGGTTTATGGGTCTGAAAAAAGAAACGTCAACTAGTTCTCAGTCTCGGTACTGCCTTACAACTCTCCTGTTTGTTGCAGTTGTTCCATTGTTGTCATTTTCATCAGTTTTTTTTTTGTTTTTATCTTTTTAACTCTTTGTATGCATATATATGTTTTCATCTTTTGTGTACTGTTTTAATTTCCTGATCATGAAAAATGGCGATAACTGCGTTGTGTTTGATCCTGAAGGGGAGTCTCTGCTTTGAACTAGAATAGAGTGACTCTTTGTTGGTATCTACTTTGCTTTTTAAGCAATAATCTATGGCTGCAAGGCATTGGGTAGGCTAATTGTTATTCTTGTTAATGCTAGCATTTCTTTTCATGTTCTTATTTGTTATTGTATCTATATGTTGTAGAGAAATATCTACTGTGATTTGCAGTTTGTGGGAGATGGAATGTATAATGAAGTTATCTAGTGGAAATATCATTTTCCTTGGGAGACTGAAAGAATATTGAAGTATCTTCTTTTGATGATCATTTTGTGGGATGTTGAAAGAGTAGTGAAGCAAGTATCTTTGTTTTTCTCTAATTTCACCATATAACTTTAGAAGCTTTACTTATCTACTATGGTATTGTCACAAGTAACGATGATTCGACGACTTAGAGGTTGGCAACACCAGAGCTGAAATTCACATGGTTGATGCCGAAAATGCGCTGGGTTCTGCTTCTGATTTCCTGGTACGTGAACACATCTTCTATGTATCTTTCATTATTTTATGGGGTTTCATCCCCCACATTAGCAGTTGTGATGCTTCCGAAGATTGGCTGATTGTTATATTTGCCCTTGATTCGAATGATTATTTTAGCTTTGCTTGTTAGGGAGAGTTATAACGTTCTTCGGTATTCTTAGTATAATAATTGTTTGCTTTGGGCCAGAATTCTCATAGATTTATTATGGGGTTTATAGTTCAAAACTAGTTATACTTGGTAGAGTATATAACTCTACTTTTTTACAGCACAGAATTTCTTCTCCTAACAAGTAAACTAAAATAATCATTCAAATTAAGTACACCTCTACTGATATGAGCCGAGTCCTCACAGAGAGTAACATATTGACTGTCATCACCTGACATGAGAGGTCATCACATATGGCCACACCTAGAATATTTTCACCCTTTATTTCCTTTGCAAAAAAAAAATTCTAATTAGTAAGAGCCAATGAGATCTACCCTTGTTTTTTCTTTTAGAGTCTATATCACTTTTGGATGAATTTCAAAACCTGAAATTGTGGGAGTCAGCTTGTTGCAGATGAATTGGAAATGAAAATAAATCAACAAGATACTATTTTAGGGAGGGTGGATTTGATTCCATTTGATTTTAGTTAGATCAAAACCGAATTCGGTTCGGTTTTGGGTGAAGAAACATTGGTTCATTCGGTTTTTTATCAGTTCTCCTCAGATTGGTTTTGGTTCTCGATTTTGGTTGGTTTTACGATCAAATTCTGCAAATTCTGTTCAGTTTCTTACACGTTTAATTGATTGATTGTACAGGAAACATGGATCTTCATAATGATTGTAAGTTGAGCAAAAGAGGTAAAGAATTGGAACAATGAATTCAGTATTTAGAGACATGTTTACACATGCATCAGGTATTCTCTCTCACTGCATCTTCTAATGCGATTCATACTTTCTCTCTCTAAACTCGAGTTTAGAATGAATCCAAAAAATAAAATTACGAGTTTAGAATGAATTCAAAAAATAAAATTATAATAATTTACATTAATCCCATATTCTGTAATAGTACTGTATTAGTAATGGCAATCCACCATTGCAGGAGACGGGAAAACAAGAGGCTGTTGGGTTGCCAGAAATGGGAGCACCATCATCTTCCGGTGGTAGAAGATTCAGATCCAACGGTGGAGAGTTTCTGTCCTTGATCTGATCAGGCAACCATGGCTGCTGGAGCTCTGTCTTCTCATATGACCTCCCAAAGCTTGGCCGGAACTGAACTCAACTCCACAAATTGAACACTTTCGGAACTTACCCTTGTTTGGCTTCATCTTTTTGTTGATTTTAGTTTCTTCTGGGTCTGTGTAAGAGGAAAGCTTTTTCTCTTTCTCTCCAATGGCCGCCATGGAATGAGCTTAGGGTTCTCGTGGCTAGCCCGCTGACCGTCGAGTGCTTGAAAAGAAGGGAAGGCCTGGTTACAAGTCTTGCACTCGTAGCCACAAAACAAGCCCTGGGCATGGCAGTTTTGGCTACCGCTATCTCATCCAGGAGTAGTCAAAACTGCATTGGAATCGTAAATCGAATTAGAATTATCAATTTTAATTCGGTCTTGATTCTAATTTTGAAAATATTGTGATTGATGGCCTGATAGTAGTTTTTAGAAGTAAAAATCGTAAAACTGAAACTGGGACCGTAGGTCAAAGAAGTTCTAAAATCAAATGAAATTCGACTCAAATTTTAATAAAATTCGATATACATTTTAAATTTGATTATAAATTTATCTAATTACTTAAAATTTAGTTCAAATATAATAAAATATATTTTTTATTATTATATTTTATTTTTTAAATATTAAATAAAATTAGATTAAAATTTAAACAAAATTGCGAATTTTAATTCTATTTTAAAATTAAATTAAATTTTAATAGGGTCGAGTTCATTTGGGTGTCAATGGGGCTCATGCTCACCCCTGTTTATAAGTATTTTATTAAGACATATTTTTATTTTAATAAATTAATTATATTTTTTTGGAGAGAAATTATGACAAGATTAGTGTGACTAAGCTTAATTAGTAAGTTTATAATCCTTCCCGCCATTCCCAAACTTCCCCGGCAATTCTCTCTAACTTCTACCGGGATTCTCTCTCTCTAGTCTCTGCGTCTCGTTGCGTTGATGCTCTCAGTACTGTGTCAACGCCATTGTCCAGGCCACGTTTCTTTCTTTCGCCTTCCCAGCCATTTCAGAAGAGCTATATCGTTGTCTCTTGTTCGAACCAGGTCCGTCTCTCTCAAGCCCTTCATCTCTTTACCCTCTAAAAACGCCATGTCTTCTCGCCCTTCTGCTTTCGATGCATTAATGTCTGGTGCTCGTGCCGCAGCCAAGAAAAAACCCCACCCTTCTTCTCCCAAGAAGCGGAAAACCCTAGATTCTTCTATTCCTCCTCTGCAACCTATTGAGCAGCTGAGTGACGATCGAGTTCTTGTCAGCTGTAATGGTCCTAGTTCTGGGGTTTCCGCAGATGCCCAAGCTGTGGAGAATGGTAGCGACGGAACCAAGAATTCCTCTGTTGCGAAGAAACTGTGTGCGTCGAGTACTGAGGAGAGAATGGGTAAATTGAAGAGTAGTATCGCCGAATTGAAGAAAACTGCAAAAGACTTTGATCCGAAATTGGTAGCTTGTTGGGAAAATGGAGAACGCGTGCCCTTTCTGTTTCTATGCTTGACTTTTGATATGATATCTGGGGAGTCTAGTCGGATTATGATTACTGATATCGTGTGCAATATGTTGAGGACTGTAATGCACACCACTCCTGATGATTTGGTCGCCATTGTTTACCTTTTGGCCAACAAAATAGCTCCATCGCATGAAGGGTTGGAGCTTGGAATTGGGGACGCCTCGATCATCAAAGCACTCGCAGAAGCTTTTGGGAGGACTGAAGTTCAGGTTAAAAAGCAATACAAGGTAATTATCATCTCTTGCTCTTCTGTATTTTTTTATAGTACAAGAAACGGATCTACATGTCCAAAATAAAAAGAAAAAATTTTCTTACTGTTTTTTTATAAAATGTTGGGTAGTAAAATAAATGTCTACTCTTAACAATTGTTGTTCTTCAGTTTGGTGTTTGATAGGATTACTGTGTATCTCAACTATTGTATTTCAATTCTGTTTCATAGATAGATATATTGAAAATTGCTATATTTCATGGGTACAGTGTTCGTGTTTAGTAAAAGTTGAAGGAAAATGTTTTACATGCATCATTAGTTCAATTTTTTGTTGTTTTTTTCAGAAAATAACAAACTCATAGTTTTCATTCTAGTTCTAGTCAGTCAGTTTCTTGTAACAAAGTTAGTCAGTTGGTCAATTGGGGAATTTGAATGTTGTTCCCTTGCTATTGGTAAGAACTTGCCCTTCTATTGACAATGGCTAGCATATTCTGGGAATATGTACTTGGAGATGATTGTTATAATCTTTTACTTTTGTGTTTATACTCTTGCAGTCTGAATAATTAATTTTTGATTACTTGTTTTGCTAATTCAATCTGTTAGGAATTGGGAGATTTAGGTCTTGTGGCGAAAGCAAGCCGCTCATCTCAATCAATGATGCGAAGGCCTGATGCATTAAATGTTGTCAAAGTTTTTGAAATGTTTAGGCTGATTGCCAAGGCATGTTCTATTTTATTTGTTCTTAGATTGAGTTGTTGCTGTTTTCTGAAAAAAAAAAGTGAACTTCTTCAATAATGCTCTTGAAATATTGGTTTTCTTTCAAGCTAATTAGGCAATGAGATAAATCGATTGGTGCAATGATGACCTTGAGAAGAACTTTTGATTGAGTTTAGTTGCTGTTATTGAATAAATATTTCTCCTCTGATTGCTTTTTAAATTGATCAGGAATCTGGAAAGGATAGTCAAGACAAAAAGAAGAACCATATAAAGTCACTTCTTGTTGCTGCAACTGACTGTGAACCCCTATATTTGATTAGACTACTGCAGGTTTTTTACTGTAGTTTTTTGGAATAAGTTTGATATTTTATTTCTCCCACTGAAACATTTTTTTTAGAGTAATGTTATGCTTATCGTCTTAAGCTAACATCTTATTGTATACGCTGATGCGTCAGTCTGAGCCTGTAATTAGTCTAGTTAAATAATATTTAATGTATTATAATTATAATAATTATTTATAATATTTATTACACTAATCATGAGTCGACACATCAGCTTGTACAAGAAGAAGGTATGCCAAAAAAATAAACTTAACATTATCCTTTTTTTATATTGTCTTCTAGACGAAGTTGCGAATTGGATTGGCTGAGCAGACTCTTCTTGCTGCATTGGGGAAAGCTGCTGTATATGCTGAAAAACACTCAAAACCACCACCACACATCCAATCTCCTATAGAAGAGGTAATTTCAAGTTTTTTTTGAGTGGTAAAATCATTATAGTCCAAACTTTAGAAACATCTCAAAATTGAGTTTTGATCAGGCTACCAAGATTGTTAAACAAGTGTACTCAGTACTTCCAGTTTATGATCAAATCATTCCTGCCCTTCTCAATGGAGGTGTGTGGAATCTTTCCAAGACTTGTAGCTTTACACCTGGTGTCCCTGTTGGACCTATGCTGGCAAAACCAACAAAGGGTGTATGTGAGATCACAAATAAATTCCAAGATATGGAATTTACCTGTGAGTATAAGTATGATGGGGAGCGTGCCCAGGCAAGAACCTAAAATTTTAGGCTTTGTTTGTCCAAACTTCTTTCCTTACATTTTTTATGCAGATACATTACATGGAAAATGATTTGGTTGAGATATACAGCAGAAATGCTGAAAGAAACACTGGAAAGTTCCCTGACGTTGTAGAGGCAGTATCAAGGTATGTCATAGTATTTTTTAGTGGGCTACTAGATCTTAATTGATTAGTTATTTGTTTCTTATGGTCTAGAATTATCTCATTGATAAAAAAGTGGTATTTTGAGCTGAAATCTGCTTGCACTAGTTATCAGTCAATATCTTAATTGATTTTTTAAGTTAGAAGCACATTCTGCTCTTTCTTGTCAACGTTCTTTATTTGTCCAAGCTCGTTGTGCTTTTTCAAGGTTAGCTTTTTTGTTGTCAATGATGTTGGACATACAGGTTAAAGAAATCATCCGTTAAATCATTTATTTTGGATTGTGAAATAGTGGCTTATGACCGAGAAAAGAACAAAATTCTTCCTTTTCAGGTACTAATCAAGTTGGCTCATCTTTTTTCTTTGTTTCGGCCGTTGTGGTTGTGGTTGGGTCTGGCTGTTTATTTGTCAATTTTTCTAAATTTGGTGTAGATCCTAAGTACCCGAGCTCGCAAAAACGTTGTCATAAGCGACATCAAGGTTGATGTTTGCATATTTGCATTTGATTTATTGTATCTTAATGGCCAACCGCTTATTCAGGAAGAACTGAAAGTTCGAAGAGAGGTAATACCTGTTCTGATGTCATATTAGCTCTGTCAGATGGAGTTTTCAGTTCATGGAGATAGAAATTAGTGTTATTATGATGTAGTGCCATTTATTTTGAGCTATGTAAAGGATACATGTAGCTTCACCAGTACTTCATGCATAACCTATTTTTCTCCACCTTATCTTTATCACCCAGCATTTTGAAGTATTTCCATTTAAATAACAAGGTTTGAAGACCAAACTTTTGTAGATATGGAGACAAAAGGGTGGGGCCATCGTAGTTTTCAATTTGTGCATTTTGTGAGGATGCACTGAATTTTTCAAGTGTGGGATGGGGTGTGAGAAGTTCAAGCTTTAGAGAAACTGATTGGCCTCGGTAATGATACAAATAATTCACTGAATTTTCCCAATTTAAATATACTAACTCGCATTGAATAGATTTTTTGAGGTTAAGCTTTAATGAAGTTTATGCTCGTGTATTGTTTAATTGTCTTGACACTGTTCTAAAGCTTTTATTGCGTGTAAAAATATTATTTCTGATTATTATTATTTTTTCATTTCATGAGTAGACCTTAGTAAGAAAATATGTAACTGTATAGACGTGGCTATTCCCTCTGCAGCACCTTTATAATTCATTTTGTGAAGAAACTGGATACTTTCAGTTTGCCACAGCAATAACAACAAATGACCTTGAGGAGATACAGAAGTTTCTTGATGCTGCTGTTGATGAAAGGTGTTTCTTTTACTGGTCCATATGGTTCCATTCATGTTTTTTTTATGATAGTGGGACTGTGAACATGTCTCTATCACAATATTTGTTTTGTTGAATACTTGATTTTTTGTCTTTTGATGTTTTAACTTTTATTGCGTTTAAGCTTATTTTGTCTTTCATCGTATCTTATGACTATACTTTGACACAAAGCTTTAACTATTTTTTATAGATTTCTTCAAATTTCTCTCTATGTGTATGAACTTTTTTATTTTGGTTATTTCAGTTTCCTAATGAGAAAATATTCGAATATTTTTAAGAGTAGTAAGTGATACTTTTGGCAGCAACTTGGATACCTTCTATATTTTACTTTTATCCCCCCAATAATTTGCTCGATGTTAATAATTTAATTTATTTTGCAGCTGCGAGGGGTTAATTATCAAAACGTTAGATAGAGATGCGACTTATGAGCCTTCTAGAAGATCCCTTAACTGGTTAAAACTGAAGAAAGATTACATAGACAAGTAAGGTTCAAATTCAATGTTTTCGTGTTTTCTTTTCTAATCTTGTTTGAGTGTTGTGAATATCTAATCATGCAATGACTATTTTCTGCAGTATAGGGGACTCCCTTGATTTGGTACCAATAGCAGCTTTCCATGGCCGGGGAAAGCGAACAGGTCAGAATTATTACTTTAAGCACTTTTTTAGGTAATCTTTTATTTATTTTCTTAGCATACTTTTTTATTGTATATGATGACGTGTTGAGTAATGATTAGTGCAATAAATATAATAAATAATTATTTTAATTATAATACATTAAATATACTTTAATTAAACTATTTTCTGCAGTATAGTTTACATTACTCCACTTTGTTGGCAATTAATATAATAACTGCAGCTTTTATATTCAGCTTCAAATGATACTAATTTGATGAGGCTGTAATACTTGTATTTAGGGGTTTATGGCGCATTTCTCCTTGCTTGCTATGACAATGATAACGAAGAATATCAAAGCATTTGCAAAATAGGTGGGAAAATATATTTGTAGTGCTTTGATATGATTATTTGTCTTCCATTAATATAAGAATTGATAACCTCTTTCTTGGAGTTTATGTTCTCAGGAACTGGGTTTTCTGAAGCAATGCTAGATGAACGTTCTTCTAGTCTACGTTCTAAAGTGATTGCTGAGCCGAAGGTCTGCATAATACTTGCTTCTACTTATGTACATTAACAAATAAGTGTCCATTACTTTCTTTATATTATTTCCTCATTGTTCTTATCTTTTTTTCCAACACCAGTCTTACTATCGGTATGGGGACTCAATCAATCCTGATGTGTGGTTTGAACCTTCCGAGGTAAAGATTGTTATCACTTCTTCCATGCTTCATAGATCTTATGCATCCTGTCTTTATATTTTTCCATTTTTATTGGTTTGATGTCTCATGGAGTCTGGTCTTTGATATACGCAAGTGGGTGCTAGATTTCAGAGATTAGTATATTTAAAAAAAATAATGTTAAATTTACTTTTTTAGCATGTCTTCTTATTGTATATGCTAACATATCAAATTATGATTGGATAATTTAAAAGGCAATTAATATTTTATAATTAAAATAATTATTTATAATATTTATTATATCAATTATAGTCCAACACATCAACATGTACAATAAGAATTATGATAAGAAGGTAAAACTAGAATTTCTTATTTAAAAGGGTTTAGAGTAAAACTATAGTTTGCTATAACTTAAGTCATTAATTGGAGCTGAATTTTAGTTGGTGTACCGATCTTCTTGCTATCAATACATACTGGTTCAGGTTTGGGAGGTTAAGGCTGCTGACTTGACAATCAGTCCAGTTCATCGTGCAGGAATCGGCATCGTGGATCCTATTAAGGTTCAACGGGTCGTTTTTGTGTTTCGATAGATTATTTTTTTCTTTATTTCCTCCAACATATGATAATTCAAAGAATGGTGCTTGTAAACAATATTTTCTCTGTTGAAAAGGGCATCTCCCTTCGATTTCCTCGGCTTGTTCGTGTGCGGCAAGACAAGAATCCAGAACAAGCCTCGTCATCTGAGCAAGTAAACAAGTTGAATTACGATTCAATATGAGAGATTCTTTCTTAGATCGCCTCTTTTTCAGTTTTGTTATGAGGAATTTGGTGTTGTTATGGTTGGGTTCCAGGTAGCTGAGATGTACAATGCTCAAAAACACAATCAACATAGCAACCAAGATGACAATGAAGACGATTGAAGATCAAAGCTCCACCCAAAACCTGCATCTCTTGCTACCTGACCAATTTATATTTATGACCCATCATTATTTATGACCCATCATTATTTGATTGAGATTGACTAGGTCGGTAGAAACTGCAAAGGATCCCATCTCGAGATGATCAATTTTATATTGTTTGAATGTAATTGATTTGTAAAGAAGATTGGTGTCTATGCCAATAGGGGAAAGTTAAATTACTAGAAATTTGACACGAAAAATATATCGGTATAATAACCCAGCTTAGGAAACTGATCAAAGTTTACCAGCAGAATGCACAATTTTACATCGCTTTGATTGTAACAAGATCTCTAATAAAACTTTGATGGATTCAATGCAAAACAGATGATATCGTGCTAGCGTAATCATACTTTCTTAATATGATAGACTAGGGAAGATTGCTTTGTATTAGTAATCATCTTTTTTTGGATTACTAATGGGAAAGATAGTTTAGTTTGTCAAGCAACTTTCCTCTATATTTAGGTGAATGTTTTGAAGCTTTATAGCCAAGGTTCCAAAAAATGTACATGATAAGTATTATCAAATAAAATAAAAATTATATATGAGAAAATTAATTTTAGCTTGTAAAAAAAAAAAAATCTCAAATTTTAAAAAATATGTTGAAAGAACCCCAAACTTTAAAATAAGTGAAAAAAAAAATCAAAGCAGAATGTGCACTATTATCAGACTGAGGGCCGAGTGAGGGTGACTCAGGGGGTTCACCCCCACGTCGTTCGCCCCCCGTCCTCACCCCTCTGTGTTGCTCGCCCCCTGCATCGTCCCCGCCCCACCCCCTTGCGTCGCTCTCTTGGTTTATAATATTTTTTTTTAATTTAATGTTTTATTAAAATAAAATTATTAATTATATATTATTTGAATGATTTAAAAATTTTATCGCATATTTAAAATAAGATAATAAAATAATATGAAAAGTTTCATAATTTTTCAATATTTGTACGATTTATTATAGTTTGTTTATTGAAAATAACATGATAATTTTTTAAAAATACGTATTTCATTGAAAAATTCTAAAACTTGCAAGATAAACTGATACACTATTATCCTTTGAAGTTGCAAAATTATTAAATCTCTTTTTGTATCTAGATGATATCTTAGTTGTCATTTTACTCCAACTTCATTTCTCAGCGTATGCGCACTGTTCTTCGGTTAATATCTTGAAAATACTAAGATTAGAGCGAGAGAATGATCGGTCTGAGAATGGATGCGAATGTTATTGAGGTGGCAAACCATGTTCTTTTCTCGTACCGGTCGTTCTTTTCTCCGACCAGTTGTTACAGAGATCGTTCATCGAAAGCCCCCATGTTCTCCTCTCTTTTGTGTCCAAAAAGAGAGATACAAGGAGCTCTTCCCTTTAATCCAGCTTACTTATTTTCAGCCTACTTTTTCTAATCTTTTTTTAAATATCTCAAATAATATCTTTCCACCAATGTGAGTAGGCTATCTTTCTTTGACCAGATTTGTCATGACTCGTTCCTTACGGTTAGGGGTGGGCACAGATCGGTAGTGCTCAATTTTATCCTGAAATAAAACAAGAATCGAAACTCACGGTTTCAGATTTATGGAACCGGCAATGGAATCAACAGTTCTGATTCCGTTTCGGTTTTAACCAGGTTTTATTTTATATTTAATTTTTTTTAAAATATAGCAATACTTTTTTTTATTATATTAAAGTCGTTTTTTAAGTAATTGACTACGTTTATAACCAATTTTAAGATTTATATCAGATTTTATTAGGATTTGGGTCGAGTTTTACTTGTTTTTATAACTTTTTTGACCCACGGTTTCTGTTCTGGTTTCACAATTTTTACTCCTAAAAACCGGAGCAGACCCATAAATCACGATTTTTTAAAAACTAGAACAAAAACCGGATTATAAGTGGCAATTTCAGCCAAGTTTACGATTTCGGTCTGGTTTTGCCCACCCCTACGTACGATGGCCTTTCCAAGCTCAAGACCAATTAAAAGATTTCCAATCCCGAGTTTTTTTTCAAAATTCCCGCAAAATATCAAGTAAAATTTCAAAAATTAAACTCAAGAATAAATTGACAAATTATAACGACAGCAGTTCTAAGATTACCTTCTTATTAATTATATCATCTTATTGTCAATAAATCATTTTTTTTCCAATTGAGTTCATTTTCTTGGAAATTATATAAGCAATAAAATTAGAAAGTAAAAAAAAAACAAATAAATACTTGTACAATGTCATTTTATTATTTATTAGAGAGATTAAATAGTTTACTCATTTTAATATAAATGCCACCAATTTAGATATCTTATTAAACAATTGACTCATGTTATATTCATCTCTATTCGTACGTTTTAAATTTAATTCTAGACGCATTAATCTGATTAACTTGTTGAACTTTATCATCGTTTCAACAAACATTATGTCATCGAGTTTTTTGTTAAATTTAAGATGCATGTCCGTTTAGTTGTCAGTTTTTGGTTAATTTTCACGGCTTACCAAGAAATAAACAAAAAACCATACAAGTAATATTATATTTTTACGGCCAATTTATAATCTTTTAAAACTTTTTATTCTAATTTATTGATGAAATGTAATAACTAAATTGATAATTCAGATGTAAATTGATGTTCTTTGTGACATCCATGCAATCCTAGGTTTTAAAACAAGAAGAAAACTTAGAACATTGAAGAACAGTTTATTTACTTGATAATATGTTGATGAACAAATGGAGCTCCACGAAATATGAGAAACTCCGATTAAAAAGAAAAATTAAACTATGATCGTAATCATCTTCTCCGGCAAAGATTTTCCCTCCATTGACGGCTCTTTTCAGTAGCTTCTGACCGTGGATTCACATAAACCCCAGCTGACATCAAAATCAAGCCCTGCTTTCCGCCATTGTTGCTCTGCAAGTATCTTCTCGAGCTCACATGGCCGACAAGGGATAGTCAGCGCGCCTTCACGATCGAATCCGTACTCCTCCGCGGCTTGCTCCAGGAGCCTCAAGAAATTAGGGTTCGTTAAGAAACTCAGGTGGACGACGAACCGTTGCGGCTGAGCCCCGGCGACGGCGACCACTGCGAAATGACCTTCTTTTACATCGTCGGGAACTGAGGCTGAATCGGCGTCTTCTTCGTTATCTTTGAAAAGGGTTTGCTTTTTCCTCAATAAAAGACTTCTCTGCAGCTTTTCTGCTGCGATCTTGAACTTCACAATGCCGTTCTTTCTCTTCCCGCTGCTTCTGAAAATGGCCATGGCCATGGAGGTTGTTTCTTTTCGCTTTTGTTTCTAAGCTTTTCTTTTTCTTTTTCCGTGGGTTATTTACTTATTTATATACACTGCCTCGAGAAGGTGGGAGATAAGATTGGAAGACCATGGTTTTAGAGAGAGAGAGAGAGGCTAGCCAGGAAGCAGAGATGACAAGCCAAAAGGGACGTTTCATGGTAATTTGAATGCTGAAAGTTACGTACTCACATGCATTGGTCTCCTCCACAACGTGACTCATTCACTCAGTCTAACCCTAGCAAACCCTCGTCCTCTCTCTCTCTCTCTCTCTCTCTCTTCATTGTTTTATCACTTCCACGAGCTGTGACTTAGTACATTACTTTTGTACTTCGTCAAAATATTAAAAGTTTGATCTGACTAACCCAATCGACCAGTTTTTAGAAGAGTTAGAGCTAAGATATATCTAAGAATTTGGTTCCCGAGAACCAAGCAGACGCTTTGATCTTGTTTTTAGGGTTCTAGGTTGAACACTTCAAGGAAGAATCTTCATAATCTGATTCGTTAATGGCAGAGACTCGTTAATAGAGCTTTGAAAAGAGACGGGTGATCGCCGTTTTCATGATTTGAGTCACGAACGTTGTTTCTATCATAATATTATTCGTTTTGGATCAGAACTCTCACAGATTTTTTCTTGAATTTACGATTCAAAATGTATTGTATTAAGTAAGAAAGAAAATTAAGTTGTTTTTGTCTGCAGGGTCGTCAAAGAACCAGACCGAATGATTCTTTACATCGACGATGTTTTCTTCGGAAAATCGACGCATTCAACGACAAAATCTTTGATTTTTCTCACTATTTTTTATTTATTTTCATATTCATTTTCAAAT
The DNA here is from genome assembly GCA_003255005.1 of Begonia fuchsioides. Taxonomy (NCBI): domain Eukaryota; kingdom Viridiplantae; phylum Streptophyta; class Magnoliopsida; order Cucurbitales; family Begoniaceae; genus Begonia; species Begonia fuchsioides. The sequence continues at coordinate 128,034 of QAOC01011376.1, read as the reverse complement.
TCCCCAACCCCACTTTTGAAAATACAATTCATAGAGTGGAGCCAAAGACAGTAAAAAGGAAGATGCAATGTCTGTGGAGTCAGAAAAGATGCAGCAAGGAAGATGCAATATCTTCTAAGAACTCTGTGCATATAATTTCATGTTATTGTATGCTTTCGTATGCTTCATTTCATGTATTTTAGTCCCTAAAATAATACCATTAAACTCGTATTTTGAACAACCCGTTTTCGATGAACCGACACTACACGTTATTCGTAATTAATCACAATTTCTATGTTCTCACCCGAGGCCCGGAACACGATAGAAGCAAGAAGGTCGACGCTACTCTCACGAAAAGAAGTTCATATTGTGTTGATAACAACATAATATCTCGTAAACGATACATACCATCGATTTTGCTCGTAAAAAATTGTCACTTGTGAAAGAAGTCATCATGTAACGTCTCACGGTACTTTCAGTATAATATTTTTCATTTGAGCCAAAGCACTCACTAATCTGTATTGAAATTATAACTCAAAACGTCTTTCACTGGGTATAAATAAGAATTCTAATTATATACGATACAAATGTTACTCTCTCAAGCGTTACATACTCCCACTGGCCACTGGTATCAGATAGATCTTCACGATCAACTGTAAATTATTGAATCGTTCTTACTTTCATTAGAGTGAGTCGCCACAGATCACCACCGTGGATTAAGTTCATGTATTTTCATCTAAGAACGCAATATTCAAACCGCTCTGATTACTAGACATTTGTCGTGTTAAATACCTCGAATTTTATGAGCGGATACTTACGATATCATGACTTAGAAAGATACATCGAGGCTTTAGTTATATAACTTCAATAAATATCTTAGCCTAAGCTTCATAACTTTAATAAATATCTGAGTACAGGAATCTACCCTAGAAGATGACTATAAAAATTAGGGTTCCTTTCATATTCTTTTAAAATCCTCAAATTTATTTAATAAAATTCATATTAAATTATTTTCCCTTTTCAACTTGAATGCTTGATTTTTTCCTACAAGGTTTTTTGCCGATTTCGTCGAATCGGTGGAAATTAAACGTTCACACGTCATTAAATAACAAAGATACGATAATCAAAACCCTAGATTAAACTTCTCTGAATATTAATTATGAAAATTAATATAAGAAAAATTCGATCAATGTATCATAGATTTCGTGGCAAAACACTATCGTTCACGGGTATATGAGGTGCCGCTTTCACAATATTATTTATTATGGATCGTGAATTCGAATGTCAGAAGAAGTCGTCACTCGCGGGACATTAGATCGTGTATTTTCCATGAGAAGAATAGAAGAAATCGACGGCTCTGAATCAAAATAGGAGAGTGTTGCATTCAAGGGTTGTTTTCGACACCAGCATACAATGTATCTGAAAAGTGACAACATTATATTATGTTGTTAACTTATGCATGTCTTGTCACATCTGAATTTCAATTATGCAACACTTGGTGCGGTCAAATATCATGTTCGGAATGAAGTATATGTTTGAAATTGAGTGTTTCTGTGTGAGATATCATAAGTTAGCTGTCAGAAAACTTGATTTTTGGACATCTCTCTCTCCGTCTCTCTCTCTCTCTCTCTCTCTCTCTCTCTC
>QAOC01011376.1:96851-123825 GCA_003255005.1 Begonia fuchsioides | reverse complement strand
ATGCTGATAAGGAAAGACAGCACAAAGCCGCAGAAAAGACATGGAAAGCAAACCCAAGCTTTGCTTCAGGGATGTAACCATATCGATCTGCAGAAGTAAAAGGAGACTCAAACAGCGGACAGATGAGACCCAGTACTGCACAGTCCAAGATTCCAGCTCTGTTATCTGGAAAATAAAATTAATCACAACAAGTTGCAACACAAATAACCTATGCCAGTTCATTTAGAATAATCTGGGTCGGCCAGTACTATTTATTACAAAAACAAAATTCAGAACAAATATTAAATTCGACTGCATCATTATATCTTCCATTCCAACTTCCTGCAATGAAAATGCTCGTGAAACTTGTATTAGTTTGGAAAGCATGACAGTGGGCAGAGTAACTGCTCCCAGCAGTATGCCCGAGGGAACGCCAGGTCTGAAAGACATGCAAAAGGAAACTCACCAAAGCTCCTAGCAGCATAGAATTATACATTCTTTAAGCCTCTAATCGTATAAAACGACAAATAAATTACAGAAAATTGCTTGCTCAGGTCACAAAAATTTCGTCTCAATTTCCGAACCAGAATAATCTTCCACCTGGATTAACTCGATTACAATTAAATTTAGCTAGTAAACGAAGCCACATCCATTCACAAAAGTGCAACCTTGATCCCCAAAACAAAATTCAGCGCTAAAAAAAGCATCGAATCAAAAAACAAAGAAATTAACCTAGTCTTGAATTGTGACAGCGAATTCGGCGACTCCGAGCGAATTTCAATGAAGAAGGCAAACAGCGACAAGATTGAGTGGGAAAATCCGTGATAGAAGAGAGACGGAGGAAGATAGAATAGAACGCTCGCGACGAAAAGGATGACCACGGATCGCTCCCCATTCAGCAACGAAATCGCGGCCAAAACCATGACAGCGACGAAAATGGAACATTCGAAATCCAAAATCAAATGAAATTGGAGCTGAAGAATGATAAGAAAAATGGAAGAACAATGATTTACGCGGGAAGGGTGGGAAGGCGGAGGAGAAGGCGATCGCCGGTCAAGTTGGTGGTTGCATTGATTGGTGGGCCCCACTCCACGTACGGAATCTTAAAAAGGTTAATAAGTATGGTGCGCAGCTAGAACCAACCCGAAAATTCGAATCAACCCAAACAGTTTGGCTCGGGTTTGAGTCGAGTTTTGGTTCAAATAATCAGTTTTGAGTCTGGTTAAATTGTGGCTATTTTGGTTAGGTTTGGTTTTCGGTTTTTGTTCGAAAACTCAAACCAAACTGAAAAACTCGATGTCTGCAAAAGGCGGTCGACCCCTTATATCTGTGGTCGACAGTTTGCAAAAGGCGGTCGACACATTGTATTTACGGTCGACACTTTGTACATCGACCATAACGAATTGTTACAAACTTACAAGAGTTACAATGTATTTACATTTGTAATTTTTTTTAGTTTTATACGTGAACCAAACCAAACCAAACCAAACCAACCCAACCCGAAACCGTTTGGTTTTGGTCGAGAATTTTTTTTTGGTTTGGGTTGGGTTTTTTGTTCTCCTTTTAACCCAAAACTCATTCGGGTTTGGCTGACCATGTGAGAACCCGACTCAACTCAAACTCTGTGCACCTCTATTAATAAGTAATATTATATGTTTGATTTTATTATTAATTTGTAGTGTTTTTTTAATATTTTTTTCTCATTGAAAATAAATAATTATTTATATTTTTATTAATTACATAAATTTAAATTAATTCAATTACGCGACGACACGTCAAAAAATTTAATAAAAAAATACGACAAGAGAATAATACTAAATATATTCATAATCGAAATATAAATTATGGACTAAACTGCAATTTATATTCTGAAATTGAAGTTTTGTCGATTATATCATAAACTTTTTTTTTTGCAACGAACATCACAAGTTTAATGATTTTCCAAACGACACCCTCGATGTTTAAATTTTTTTAATTAATTTTATTTAATTTTTCTAAGCAAATATCATTGAATTTATTTAAAATTGTCACTACACGTCCATTGTAGTATAAGACAATATAATAAATTCGATACAAATAATAAAATTTGTTATAAAGATGTCTAATTAATTAAACTCAAATCAAATATAAGTGGTAAAATATTTTATTATTATATTTTAATTTAGTTATTTACCTAAAATTGAAGGAGATAATAAACAAGGCAGTAAAGCTGTCTTCTTCTGTCCATTTCGACTTCCTTCCTTTTCAAATTTTTGGCCACAAACGGCCGACGAAAAGTCGTTTTTGCCGTCCAATTCTCTGTTTTGTACCCTCTTCTTCACGTGTCACGATTGCTCCTCCGTACACTTCCCCCTTTTTTTTCTCCGATCAAGACCAGCCACCGTGGCTCTCTCTCTCTCTCTCTCTCTCGAGCTGGATTTAACTCAGACATGGACAGGTTTCTTTCTTTGTTTTTAAACTGTTTCCTCGTTTGATTATACTTTTGGGCATGCTGGTGACAGTAAATAGAATATTATCATCTCGTACGTAATCGCTTTAGGTCACGGTTGAAATTATATTCCAGTTATTAACTACCCACTTTAAGAGAGAGAAAGAGTGTGAGAGAGAGAGAGAGAGAGAGAGAGCGACCTCCATATTCCTAGTTAAATGGAAGAGAGAGAGAGAGAGAGAGAGACCTCCATAAGGGAAGATGGTGATAGGAGAATATGACCATATGGGGCGTAGTACTAAACAGCTAAGCATTAGCCAATCGAGATGAATAGATAGCGACGCCCCAACACTGTAATTTTTTTTAGGGTTTCCAAATTTCTTCATAATTCAAGCTCTATCTATTCCAACACAAGTATTCGACATTCATTTTCGGAGCGATTCCGGAAATGTTTTTTTACAATCGCTAGTGAGTTTTTAGCGTATTTATATTTTTACTCGGCCGAATTCTCATCTAGGGTTTCATCGTTCCTATCTTTAAAGGATAGGCATAAATCGCGAACAACACGAATCGGACTTTTAGAATAATGTTATGTTTATTTTCTTATTTTTCAATATTAAAGTATAGGTTTATGTATCAGATAATAAACAATACAATGCATGTAATGATAAATAATACGCGTATTTTACAAAATAGAGTATGAATATAAACCAACTCAAAATAAAAACCCTTAAACCTCTCGACATCAACCGATGAATTCGATGAAACCGTAAATACCACCACATAAAATTGATCCAAATCAATCATGTGGGTAATAACCAAGTTATCGAATCTAGGCATCAACCGACGAATTCGATGAAACTATAAATATCGTCACAAAAAGGTTGATCCAAATCAAACATGTTGGTAATAACCGAATTATCGAACTTCGTATTATTCTATAAAGACTGCTCTCACTATAAGTTAACATCTTCTAATGTTTCATCTATCAAACAGTGTTTGGCTGTTTGAGTCGGAGTCAGATTTTCTCCCCTTTTGCTCGTGCTTTTTTTTTTCTGGGTTCTCTCTTCATTTCTTTTGCCTGCAAACCTATTTTTGTTCATCTTTTAATTCATCCAAATTTGTTCTTTTATCCTTGCTTTGCCTTCTTTCTTCCACCATTTTAGGTTTTAATGGTTTACTGGGCTTCCTTTTAGGTCTCAGATCTGAGTTCGAAGATTTCCTTGAAAGTATGTTTTTGTTTTCTAGGAATTTGAAGCATTTGCAGAAAAATTGCGTAGCAAATTCTATTTTGGACTTGAATTGCCTGTTTCACTAGCTTCAATCGATGACCAGAAGAGATTCTGTGAACGTATAGTCTTCTCCCTCTCTCTCTCTCTCTCTCATCTGGAGAAATCTCAGGCTTCTGCATGGGATTGATTTGGCTAAAGATCAAGAACCACAGTTGTTGTTTGCGGCTGTAGCATCATCAAGATTCACATGCATTCAATGCAAGTTCTGTGATTGGATTAAATTGATCTTCATTCCGCTTCATCGTACAAAACAAAAGTTGTTTGAAACTGAGAATCTTGATGATGCTGCATCAGCAATAAACGACTCCTCAACGCTTTCGATCTAGACTTTTACTTTCCTTTCGTTGTTCGTCAGATTTGCTTTTTGTTCAGTAATTCTGTGGATTTAGATTCAATTATCTGCGGATGATTGTTGTTTTTCTTAGACAGATTGCTGTCGATTAAGAGGCATCTCCCATGGAGAAACACTTGATTGACAAAACTAGCTTGAAATCGTAATTTTAAAATTGTTTTAGTTCTAATTTTTTTAAAAAAATAATTGATGAGTCAATTTTCGTTTTTAAGAATAAAAAATCATGAAATCAGAACTATAACCTTAAGTTAAAAAGTTCTAAAATCGAGTAAAATCTAACCTAAACTCTAATAAAATCCGATAAATCCTAAAATTAATTATAAATTTGTCTAATTACTTAAAACTCGATATAAATATAATAAAAATATATAATATATTGTTATATTTTTTATTTTTTTTAATATTAAATAAAATTAAGTTAAAACCACGTGAACTCCAATTTCGATTTTATTTAAGATAAAATCTAAACTAGACTCTCTTATGCCCACTCCTAAGAACAGTGATATACTCCTACCTGTAGCATAGACTAGAGCCGGCAAACGAGCTAGCTGGCTCGCCAGCTCGCTCGGCCGACTCGTTTTTTTGTCGAGCCTGGCTCGGTCGAGCCCGAGTCGAGCTCACCGAAAGAAGCTCGCGAGCCTGACGAGGCTCGACGTCGCGCCTCGTCGGGCAGTCTGTCGTCGCCGCCAATATCGTCGCCTCGCCTCGCCGTCAGTCGTCCTCGCCTCGGCGTTCGTCGTCGTCGCAAGATCTCGTCGCCGTCCGTCTCGTCGTCGTTGATGCTCGGTCGTCGCCTCTCGATCTCGGCAGTCGCCTCGTCTTCGTCGTCGCCTCGTCTTCGTCGTCGTCGTCTTCGCCGAGAGAGAGGGAGGGAGGGAGAGGGAGAGAGAGAGAGAGTTCGAGCCTCGAGGCCCGAGGGCTGCTTCTCGGCAGTCTCTCTCTCTCTCTCTCTCTCTCTCTCTCGCCGGCCGACGTGGGCCCCTTGCAACGGTCTGATGACCGTTGTAAATCGGGAGGGGAAAAAAAACAAGTATATTTGATTTTTTTGGTATAAATAAGGTTGATTTCGGTGTTAAAATTTACCAAAAATTTTCTTGAATTCTCTCAAGCTCTCAATTCCAATTCTCGGAACTACTTTCGCCGTTTCACTTGTGTTGACGATTTATTCAAGCATTAACAAATTACTTATCGATGTATATTTTATTGGTAATATATCGTTAATTAATCGTCAAACTTACTATTAACGTCGAACTAATGTTTTCCTAATACTTTTTCAGGACTCGTATTTGTGGAATTAAAGATTTATTGTCACGTACAAGTCAATATCGACCCGAGTAATTGGTGAACGGTATCAATTTATTTATTATTTTTTATCGAATACAAGAGTACAAAGAATTTTGTAAAGCAGTTAATCTCCGACCGAAAAAATTAAAAACAGATGTATCGACTAGGTGGAATTCGAATTATTTAATGTTGGAAAATGCAAAACCGTATTGGAATGTTATTTGTGATTATATTAGTCAAAAATCACAAACTATTATTTTAGATAGGTGTAGTTGCGATATTGCTAATTTGTTTCTTGATTTTTTGAAACCGTTTTTTGAAGCAACAAAATAATGTTCGTGAATTTATTATCCGACCACACATCTTGTGCTTCCTTGGTTTGTAAAATTAACCGGTGTTTTTTCGAGATATAAACAAATTAATGAATTTTTGGAAATAGTCAATAAAATGGAAACAAAATTTAAAAAATATTGGCTTGAAATTCCGTTTATTTTTTTGTTTGCTTTAATTATGCATCCGAGATATAAAATAAAGGGTTGTCAATTAATGCTTGATAAAATTGCGCATAACTTAGGTTTTATTTCGGTTGTTACTCAACAATCATTAAAAACTGAACTTGTTACTTTATTTGCATCTTACCAATTAAAATATTGTGATACTCGATCATCATCTCAAGTCGGTAGTACTTATAGTAGTGGATCCGGGTTTGGAGAACCACTAAATGACGATTTGGAATCGATAAACGAGGAAGTTGATGGCGACGTCCATCGGTTTGGCTCCGATCAAACGGAACTAGATACATATTTAGATACGCGTTTCAAAATTCCTCGTGATACGACCTTCGATATCTTGAGTAGGTAGAAAAATAATTCGGGATTGTATCCGATACTTTCAAAAATGGCCTGTGATTTACTAACTCCTCATATTTCAACTGTAGCTTCCGAGTCGGCTTTTAGTGCGGGTGGACGCATTTACGACGATCGACGAGGGAGTCTTGCACCGGATCTCGTGGAAGCACTCATATGCATGAAGGATTTGAGCGATGTCGTTACGAGAGAGCAACAACGAGATGATGAACTCGAGGAAGAATTCAAAAATTTGGAATTTGACGACTAAATTTTTTTTAAAGTTTACATATGTATTGAGTATTGAATATTGATGCACAATATAATTATTTTGGTACAATGTTATGTCATTTTTCAATAAATGCTATGTAATTTTTTAAAGTTTATAATGATTATTTTTCAAATTTCTCATTATGCTTGAATTGTTTGGTTCGTTTAAGCTCGGCTCGTTTTTGGCTCGATTAGGATCGAGAGTTGGGCTCGCTCGGCTCGAATAGCTCGGCAGGCTCGACGAGCCGGCCGAACCCGAGCTCGGCTCGCTCGAGCTGGCTCGTTTGCCTGCTCTAGCACAGACCAGTGACTCTCACTTGCTCTCTGTATAACTCTCTACGTACCTCCATTGATGGCCATTAAAATTTTGGAAGAAAATGGTTAGAGGAAGCACAAGAGGGAAAGGCAACTCGAGAGTGATGAAATTTAACTTAAAGTTTAGGGTATTAATTGATTTTTACCCTTCTATTGTCCTTTTTTTTTTCTTTAAAACTTGTTCCAAAAAGCTTCAAATAAGCTTCAATTATAATTAGAAATTTCCACTAATTGGGTTTCTCGATACACAAAAATTATTTAAATTACTAATAAGTTATTCAACGATAAAGGTATCGGTTCCATTTATGGGTCCGCGACTAAATCGTCTCGATAAATTTACTTTGAAAATGTAATGCATTAGCGGTATTTATTAGCAAAATCGACAGTAAAATGAAGGTGGGTTCATACAAGGAAGTTTAAAACTTTTAAGAAAAGCATTTCATTTCGTTTTAAGCCCTTGGATGGCATGGAACTGCCCCCACCAAATCGAATCCGACACTCCAAAATTTACAAAAACATGACATGCATGGATTCGAGTAAAAAGGATAAGCCTTTTGGCTTCAAGGGCTGCGCGGGTTTTTGAGTTGACTCGGGAACTCGGACAATAAACCGATGGGGAAACAATCGAGTGGTTAGAGGTGGGCACTGGCCGGTTCAACTTGATTTTATCTCAAAATAGAATTGAAATTGAAACTTACGATTTTAGACTTTTGAAACTAACACTGAAACAAACAGTTCTAGTTCTATTTCAGCTTTAACCAGATTTTATTTTATATTTAAAAAATAAAATATAATAAAAAAAATCAACGGTTTAGTGGTGCAAGTGTATTTTCAATGTCCCAAAAACCCGTTAAAGCCCATCAAATGTGATGGGGCCCACAAAATAGTCGTCGGTGATCTTTCACTGGTACAATCTACCACTCAGATCCAACCACCCATTTATTTTTTATTTTTTATTTTTTAATTCTCAAATTAAGACCTTGTTTGGCTGTACTCTTTTAATTCTTCTTTTTGTGCCTTGTTTTGGTGTTTTGTAGCCTTTAGCCAAACACAGTGCTGTATTGTACGGTCCACGGAGGGTGATTAAAGGAGGTGCAGATTAGTGTACGGTGGAAGCGACCACAGTTGAGTTCAGCTCTGTCGAAATCTAAAGTGGGAAAAAACCTAAATATGAGACTCCAAAGAATCCCCATCTTCTTGCCTTGTCTGCCTCCCTTCAATCTCTCTCTCTCTCTTCTGTTACATATATTGGGGTCGGAGATCTCCGCCGCCGTTTAAGGCGTTTACGGCTGTTTTGTTTGACTGGATTAGTACAATGCCGGAGGTGCGTTCTCTCTCTCGCTTTTATGTTTTTTTTTTAATTTTAATTTGGCCTTGCATTACTCTCGCATTTCCCGTTCTTGAACGTCTATTTTGTGTTTAATTGCTGTGTTTCTACAGCATTTCTATTGGATTTTGCTTTGCCCTCATTTGATTCTGTTTGGTGTTCTGAAAAAAATGAAAGGATATACTTATAATTACAGTTTTCTTTTTGGTATTGGTTAAAAAGACAATGGCATTGGAATAAGCTTTGGATTTAGGTTTTTGAGTTTTTTTCTAGGTCCGATTTAATGAAGGTTTAAACATTTTTTTTCTCAAACTATGCAATTGGGATAATCCAGTTTTAGTATTGAATGCAAGTTGACCATTTGCGAAAGCTATCGGTGTTTTATGACGATATGATAATCCAGTGATAATTTGATTTAATCAAAAGACACATGTGCGCGATTGTTTAATTGAAACTCAAGTTTATTCTTATTTCCCAATGGTTTGTAATTTTATTTTTGCAATGTTGGACGTGAAAGCAGATTATGGATGATCTTAAAGATTTGTGGTTTTTGGATGAAAATTTCAATGGTGTTTCGGATGAATTTTTGGACGAAGACAACTTCTTTGACTTTCCAATTGAGGATTTAGAAGCAAGTGGTCCATTAGAAGACTGGAACTCATTGGTTCTACCTTCGTTGGATTCAACCACTCTATCTGCCCATTGTGGGAGAAGAGTTGACTCTCCAAAGCCTCCAAAATACAAATTCCCTGAAGTGAGTGTTCTTCTTTCAACATCCATGCCGATATTATTGGTACTAAGGTTTTTTTTTCTGATAATGATGAACAAAGTTGTTTTTTATATTGATTGAATGATTTGTTCTTCGTTGCTAAGTCCTTGAGTCCCCACTGTGCAAAATTGATAGAACTTTTGAGAGTAATGTTAGGTTTATTTTTTTATCATAATTTTTTTTTAATTTCTAACATGTCGAGTTCTGATTAGTACAGTAAATATTATAAATAATTATCTTAAAAATACTTTAATTATATCAATCAAAGTTCGACACTGAAGAAGATAAGTTAAGATTGCTTGCTAAGTAGGTAAACCTAGCATTACTCATGTTTTAACTCTTATAATGCAAAAGTTTGCTCTTTTTCCCATTTGCTGATGTTTATTTGTTTGTTGTTTTCATTAAATTAAAGGTTGAGGATACTTACAAACAGGGATTAATAAATGCTAAAGCCATCCCCACCAATAGCATCCCGCTTGATAGAGGCTCTTCAGATGTCAAACCTTCTAAGCCATCCCGAACTTCAAGTCCGATTTCAGTCCTGGAAAGCAGCAACTCATACTCAGTCGAGAGTGCAAAAATCGACTTCAAACAATCCGTCCCCTCCCTCAAGAATTTATCTTCAGAAGCAAAGCGTGCTCGAACCAAAAGGCCACGACCCCCAAAGATGGTTAGTTCATCATGGCTTACCACCCATATAATTTCAACAGTCTCTCCTTTCAATTCCAAAGAGTCTCTGAATAAACAAAAAGAGAAGAAGAAGAAGAAGAGGAAGAATTTATCCCAACTTTCCAACTCCGCTTCTATGTGCAAAGAGTGGCTTCAAGACACAGGTGGGGGAAAGAAATGCAGCCATTGTGAAGTGACAAAGACCCCACAATGGAGGGAAGGGCCATTAGGTCCGAAGAGTCTCTGCAATGCATGCGGGGTTCGATATCGATCGGGCCGGCTTTTCCCCGAGTATAGGCCCGCTGCCAGCCCGACCTTCGTCCCATCATTGTACTCAAACTCGCACAGAAAGGTGACGGAAATGAGAAACAAAGCTACCCGTTCGGAAAATGACGAGGTTATGCTTCATAACCAATCGATTCTCATCAGGTCATAATTTTGCAGTTTGGAACTTTATTATCCTCCCCCTATATTGCATTTGTTTCACCTTTTTTTATAAGATATCTGTATCTAGACATTAGTTCTTAAGTAGTAGCAGATTTAGAATATAGTTTCAGGCTGCAGCTGCCCTGAATTCAAGGTAGTTCGTCCAAGCAGGGCGGAATCAAGGATCCTTTTTGCGCAAACATTAGCCGTTGGATCGATGCTTTCGATCGATTGCTGGAGAGTGGGAAGGAAGCAGCGAAAGGGTAGTATTTTTCTTTTGAAGTTCCGAGTTTTGACACCTTCTAGAAGCTCATCTAGGTTGATTAGTTTCTTTGAAATTCAGGTTTCAGTGATTTTCACATTATTTTCAAGATTAATATTAAGTTTATCTTCTTAATATATTCTCTTAATTTATCTTTTAACCTTTTGAGCTGTGATTGATACAATAAATATTATAAATAATTATTTTAGTTGTAATATATTAAATATACTCTAACTTGACTAATCACAATTCGAACAATTCGACACGTCAGAAAGTATGTTAAGAGAGTATATTAAAAATGCAAACTTAGCTTACTCTTTTATGGTTGTTGTTTTAATTCATGCTCTCCCGAGTTTGTGAAGTTTTATGTGTCAATTCTAGACTTTTATGCGCTAAGCGATTGTTACATAACGCATGTTATTTCATGTAAAATCTAGATTTTCCTTTCGGGTAGACTTGCAATTTCTCTTGCAAAGAGAAAATCTTTTATTTCATTGAAAACCATGTTATAAAATATATTATTAGCAGGGGTGAGCAAAACCAATCCGAATCACGAAATTGGACCGAAACCGCATATTTAGTACGGTTCTTGATGGTCCTAGATGGAAAAATTATTTTTAAAATATTTTACATAAAAGATCACGATCGAACGATGATCAGAATTGAATATGTGGTCTGTTTCTGGATTCTTAATGATCCTTCCGGTCTTGGTCTAAAAAATTCGAGATCGAATTTTAATAGTTCAATCTTAATTCTATAAAAAAAACCAGACCAACCCAAATTACGATCTCGATGGTTATAAATCGTGTTATGAGTTGGCAAAATTATAAAACCCCGCCGGCCGACGATCCGTCGTTCTCAGCCTTCCAAAGCTACAGTAACAAGATTTTAAAGAGATTTGGGCCCACAATAGGCGGCTCAGATACTGACACGTGTAATCGGAAATGGAAGTGAGCATGATTGAGAGTGGGTCGGCTTGGCGGTGGCCGGTGCTGCCGTCGATTTCTTGTCTTTTTCATTATTTTCCAAAATTTAAATAATATTTAGATAATTATATATGCGGTTTGCTCGATTTTATCAATATTTTAAATTCCATAAATATTAGCAAACAAAATTATATAAATTTTATTTTTCGATATATTAATTTATTGATGAAAGTGCATGTTTCGGATATAAATTAATTTATTTTCATTTAATTAATTAAAAAGTAGAAAATAAGCCCATTTAATCGCGGTCCAAATGTCGTTAGACGGTTCATAATTGATAGTATTTTAAGTCGATTCTATTTTGCAACGAAGCAACATCTGGATCAGGGTCGGCATAAGCCGGTTTGGTTCAATTTCACTATGACCAACAACGAGAATGAGAGATTTGATAGACCAAAAAAACCGGTGCAGACCGAATCATATTCCACGATGAAGTTTCAAATTAAAAGAAAAGATATTTCTTTTATTTTGAAATATTCCACGATATTTCTCTTGATTTTTAGCCCGAAAACCGTGAACCGAACTATGATCGTGGTACAAGAGAAATCAAAACCAAATTAAAATCGGTTCGATGGACAGAACTTGATAAATTCTTCAGTCCAGACCAGTTTTGTCCACCCATATTTTTTAGGGTTCACAGTTATTTACGCTTATTCAAATATCGATGAAGATAAATTCGCACTATGTCACTTTATTCAAAATTAATATAATGTTCGAGGATAACGATAATTAAGCCATCTATAATCAACATACTTCTTTGTAATTATATTATATAGTTGACCTAGTTACATCTTATGTCACACCTATATGTCTCTCCATTAAATTTAAACCACTATTAAGCAATGTAAATGGCTAATACACCTTTATTAGTCACATAATGATGATATTGAAAGTAGTAAAATTCAAGATTATAAAATAAAAATATAAATTATCGAGTAATGTTTCGTTTATTGTCTTGTTCTATTTTCATATAATACACGTTGACATATCAGATTAAAATTAATGATTATAATATAGAGTAAATTTGTATTTATCCTTTTATTACAAATTATTAAAGGATGTGTGATATAATTGATGTGTGGTTATCGTCGCGATAAGGAACTAATTATGACATTCAATCGTACAAATATTATTTTACACATTAACGTATATTTTAAAAATATAAAATTTGCATTACTTATAGTATATTTAATATTTAAATTATATATAATTGTTATATTTATTGTTTAATAAAAAGAAAAAAAAGTTTATATTTACTTTTCTATTTTATCTTTTTAAAATACACGTGTCAATTATTAAGCGAAATATAATTAATGTTATAAATTATAAAAAAAAATTAATTAAAATATTTATCATAATCATTATTATTTTATAAGTAAGTATATATTTGAAAATAATATAATAAGAAAACAAATTAATATTAATCTTTAAAAAAATGGAAAAAATTATATTTGTTCGTAAAATTTACGATAGGAACATATCAGCCGCTTGATTTCCATTGCTGAGCTAGTAAAGCAATCTCAGCCGTTGAATAGTTGACTTTTGGTTCCAGAGTGGAGAGTGGAACCACAAAGAACAGCAGATCAAGAGCCGTTGGAGAGCGGCGTGGGACCCAGGTTGGCTAAATCAAGCTCAATGGGCGGTTCTATTTTCCATAAATAAATAAAATAAAAATAACGTGGACGAAAAATGTGATCAGTCTCGGGGCTAGGCTTCTTCTAGCACAGTCTTCTCCGCCATTAAATACCAACTCTCTCTTCTTCACCATCACTAGACGCAGAGCTTGAGCTTCATCAATGGCGAAAGACGTGGAAGTTGCAGAGCAGGGAGATTATGGCCGGAAAGACTACCAGGACCCTCCTCCGGCGCCGTTGATCGATCTCGAGGAGCTTACTCTCTGGTCATTCTACCGAGCTCTGATCGCAGAGTTCATCGCAACGCTTCTTTTCCTTTACATCACGATACTGACGGTGATCGGATATAACAGCGCCACCGCGCCGCCTAACAACCCTTGCGACGGCGTCGGGATTCTGGGCATCGCCTGGGCGTTTGGAGGAATGATCTTCGTCCTCGTCTACTGCACCGCCGGAATCTCCGGTACGTCTCAGAGCTCCGACCACCTTTCTCCGGCAGAAGAGGACTGTTTTTTTTCTTGATATTTCTTCCTTTTCCTGTTTTTTTCTGGTCGGCAGGAGGGCATATAAACCCGGCGGTGACGCTGGGGCTGTTCTTGGCGAGGAAGGTTTCGCTGGTGAGGGCGGTGGCGTACATGGCGGCGCAGTGTTTGGGCGCCATCTGCGGTTGCGGGCTGGTGAAGGCCTTCCAAAAGTCGTACTACACCAGGTACGGCGGCGGGGCAAACGAGCTGAAGATGGGCTACAACGTCGGCACCGGACTTGGGGCGGAGATTATCGGCACCTTCGTTCTCGTCTACACCGTCTTCTCCGCCACCGATCCTAAGCGCAGCGCTCGAGACTCCCATGTTCCGGTGAGCCACGTCACTTCTCCGGCCGTCCAAACTCACAAACTTAAACGATTTTGACTATGACTTTGTTTATTATCAAAGGTTTTGGCCCCTTTGCCGATTGGGTTTGCTGTTTTCATGGTTCATTTGGCCACCATTCCGATCACCGGAACGGGTATAAATCCGGCGAGAAGTCTCGGAGCCGCCGTCATCTACAACAAGGAGGAGGCATGGGATGATCAAGTACGGTTTTTAATGGCTAGTCTTTCATCTTTTACATCGATATCTATTTCTTTTCCGACGAGTTTTATTGTTGTTTCAGTGGATTTTCTGGGTCGGGCCTTTCATCGGAGCTGCCATCGCTGCTTTCTACCACCAGTTTATCCTCAGGGCGGCTGCCATTAAAGCCCTCGGATCTTTCCGGAGCAACGCCTAATTATTCCCGCTTTTGATTGTTCATTTCTTTCCTTTGTTTCATGGATTTCAACTCCTGTACGCTTCTCTCCGGAAAGTGATCTTTCTCATCTGACTTCATGGGAATCAGCAGAAGCCATGAAACTGCAGAAAATGCTCATCTTCTCTCTCTCTCTTCATCTACCAATGGTGTAATCTTCTGTGCATTTCCTATCCATTTTTCAACGATATTCCAGACAAGCAACACGTCTCCCACAATAAAGCTTCGAATCACCATTTTTCTTCGTTATCATAAATACCCACTACTAAAAATTAACATTTTTAGTCAAATATCAAGGCTTGGATTAAAGGGTAGTTCGAAAAATCACATCTTGCAGACTCTCACTTAAAAATCTAATCTTGCTCATAGCCCCACCCAGAGGCAAGGCTTTGGCTACACACAATGCCTAATTCCAATCCAATTAATTGAAAAAAAGTCAGAAACATTGAATATCCTAAGACCTAGAGAGGTAGAGAGAGAAAGAGACAAGAAGAGAAGAAGCAGCTTCTTGTTTTGTTTTATAGAGAGAGAAAGAGAGAATCTAATAAATAAAAGGGTTTGGTCGGCAAAGATTGAAATGGACGTGGAATTCAACAGAGATAAACGAGGTCCACATGAAAAGGGTTCAGATTCTGAAACAATTACAGACTTGTGTCTAACTTTCGAGTTGGACCACTGCTGCCTTTTCTTCTTCTCTCTCTAACCATTTTCAAAGTTGGAAAACAAGAGGGCATCCTCCTCTCTCTCTCTCTCTTTCACTCATTCTCTCTCTAGAAAACGACAATGACCGTACCATTTTTCCAAAACCGAGTCGAAGAAACTATGAGATTCTCTCTCATGAAAACTCTAGAGAGAGAAAGAGAGATGGTGGTGTTTACTATTTTGTATGATGGCTCTTGCCCCTACTTTCTCTATCTCTCATCCTGGTCTAAGTCAAGACGCTCCAACATTCGGTTTAAACTCGAGATTGTGTTGTCTTTTGTTCGGTTTTAACTTTGGCTGGACCGGTTGGATTCTACTGTATCTGTTTCTGGTCGCAAATTGTCTACTGTTTTCTTGGGAAACAACCAAGTTTGGCCGGAGAAATCTACTGCCGGAGGTGAGAAATCTAGTGTTTTCATGCATGTTCTTGGAAATTCAACAATCCATCCTATGATGTTCCAAACTATTAGTCATGAGATAATTGACCAAAATAAGCACTGCATTAGAAAGTTGGCAAAAATTACAAAACTTTAGGATCAAGGCACCTCAGCAAAAGACATTGACCGACGAGGTTGTCGCAGAAACCTGCGCCACCGTCTGTCTAGAACCCTATTTTGTGACCGGAGGAACAACAACCAAGGAACACAACCACGGACATAAACCAAACACCAACACGTAAAATAATGTAGTTTCAAAGTCTTTAATGCAGAGAATGTGATTTTCAAAGGAAGAAATACGAGATCTAGTACCTTTCATTTGCCCCCCTTCTTGGCTGCAGACTTGGTGACCTTGGCCCCAGATGGATCCTTCTTCTCGACGCTCTTGATGACACCGACAGCCACAGTTTGTCGCATGTCTCTCACCGCAAAACGACCGAGAGGGGGGTACTCGGAGAATGTCTCCACCACCATGGGTTTGGTCGGAATCATCTTCACCATTCCTGCATCACCATTCTTCAAGAACTTGGGTTCCTTCTCGAGCTCCTTTCCAGATCGCCTGTCGATCTTGGTCAAAATCTCGGCAAACTTCACTGCAATGTGAGAGGTGTGGCAATCCAGAACTGGAGCATAGCCGTTGCCAATCTGGCCAGGATGATTCATGATGATAACCTGTGAGGTGAAGTTGGCAGCTTCCCTTGCAGGATCATCCTTTGAGTTGGAAGCAACAAAACCACGCTTAAGATCTTTAACAGCAACGTTTTTCACATTGAACCCCACATTGTCACCAGGAAGAGCTTCTTGGAGAGCCTCATGATGCATTTCCACAGACTTAACTTCAGTCGTGAGTCCAGTCGGGCCAAAAGTAACAACCATTCCAGGCTTGACAACACCAGTCTCAACACGTCCAACAGGCACAGTTCCAATGCCACCAATCTTGTAGACGTCCTGAAGAGGGAGACGCAGAGGCTTGTCTGAAGGCCTCTTAGGCTCATGGATCAAGTCAAGTGCCTCAAGGAGAGTAGGACCCTTGTACCAGTCGAGGTTGGTTGACCTCTCAATCATGTTGTCTCCCTCAAAACCAGAGATGGGAACAAATGGAATCTTCTCTGGGTTGTAACCAACCTTTTTGAGATAAGACGAGACTTCCTTCACTATTTCATCATACCTTGCCTTGGAGTACTTAGGAGTAGTGGCATCCATCTGCACATTAGAGGCAAGAACAAAATAAAATTAGATTGTCAAAGACGAATCCACATCACAAAAATTTATTATAATCAAATTAGATAATAATCATCATTACTTTGTAATTTGTTCACATCACCTTGTTGCAGCAGCAGATCATCTGCTTCACACCAAGAGTAAAAGCAAGCAAGGCATGCTCACGGGTCTGGCCATCCTTGGAGATACCAGCTTCAAAGCCACCTGTGGTGGAATCGATGATCAGCACAGCACAGTCTGCCTGGGAGGTACCAGTAATCATGTTCTTGATAAAGTCACGATGTCCCGGAGCATCAATGACAGTGCAGTAATACTTGGTGGTCTCAAACTTCCACAGGGCAATATCAATGGTAATACCACGCTCACGCTCAGCCTTGAGTTTGTCCAATACCCAGGCATATTTGAATGACCTCTTGTTCATCTCAGCAGCCTCCTTCTCAAACCTCTCAATCACACGCTTGTCGATTCCTCCAAGCTTGTAGATCAAGTGACCGGTGGTAGTCGACTTACCAGAGTCCACATGGCCAATAACCACGATGCTGATGTGAACCTTCTCTTTTCCCATTTCAAACTCCTTCAAACTAAACGTGAAAACAAGAAAGCCTTAGATTATTAGATCTAGCAGTAAAAGCAATCAATCACCCCCAAAGTAAAAAGTCCTTTTCAGATACTGAAAAACTTAAGCGAAATACATCCAACGAAATAAAAAAAAAAGTAAAGAAGCCAAATCCACATATTCCAAAGAAACTATGCAACGAAATAGCACAGCATGAAAAAAGATCCACCCTAGCATGAGCAAAATCTCGACTTATAACTCTTCAGAAATTATCTGAATTTCACTTGTTCGATACAGTCACCGGAGATATGCAAAGTAAAGCGCAACAGTACAAAGTCGATGGACTCAGAATAATAATAAAAACACAAGTGAGCAAAGGAAATCAATCCACGAATATAAAAGTCAGTTTCAGACAACAAAAAGAACGATGAAATAAAAAACATCGCGCAGTTCATAGAATATAACCAAGCAGAACAGAATTCAGACTCTTACCGAGGCGGAGACTACGTCGACCGTAACCCTAGCCGCAGCACGAAGAGAAGCGGATGAGAGAGCAGCAGAATAAGGGCTTCGCTTCATACTTATAGACGACAGTGCCTGGAGATCTAGGGCTTTGTTTGGGCTTGACGTTACTAAAAGGCACATTACTGCCCCTTTTAACGTATCCAATTGACGAAAGCCAAACACGTCACTAATAGCGGCAGAAGTTTGGGATTTCTAGCCCTATTCTTTTCTGCCCAAGAAATGGCTAATTATATAAATAAAATTGTAAAATTTAAAAGGTTATATTTTTTAAATATAATATAATTTTAATTAACAATTTATTCAAAGTTTCCTACTTTATAATATTTATTTTTCTATTATTTTTTTAAGACAGCTAGCTTTATAATATCGACCCAAACCAACAAAATTGCAGGTCTAAGACTAAGGTCAGGCAAAATCGTACCAAGATCGCAAATTGAATTGGAATCGTCGATTTTAATTTGGTTTTGATCTTAATTTTGAAAAATCATAATTAATGAGCTTGTTCAGGTCTTTAAGAGTAAAAAACTGTGAAACCAGAATCAGACTGTGAGTCAATTTTTTTTTTTAAATCGAGCAAAACTTGATCTAAACCTGAATAAAAACAAATATAAATAAAAAAAAAACATGTTATAAATCTGCTTAATTACTTAAAAATCGACCCAAATACAATAAATAAATAAATATATATATATTTTAATATATAAAATAAAACTGAAACTAGAACTGCACTGAATCCATTGGTTTCGCTTTCAATTTCAAAAATCCATAACGGTGAATTCTGTTTCCAGTTTTATTTCAAAATAAAATCAGGTCAAATCAGCATGTGTCACACCTCTATATAAAACTACCCAAATGTAATCAATTAATCATTACATCATCAACCTCTGGATTGGATTCTGCTCGACCGAGCCTTCTCCATCCGAGCCTGACCAGACAGCTCGACACACCCCATCACGTACACAATCACCAAAATGATCAATACAACTATGTTTACGACCGAAACCATTCTCCAACTCTTCTTCAGGCCGGCTAGAACGCCTGCGCGTTCTAAACTATTATTAATATAATAAATATTTTATATGTCAGTGTGTACAATAAAAAGTAGTAGATATTTGCATGTAGAATAAAAGGGTACACAAAAAATGTAAAATTAGAATTACCCTTTATTTACAAAAGTATAATTTTAATTAGGTAAAATAATTGTTCAACGGGTTAAACCGAAAGCTTATTGGGCCTTCTTTAAAGCCCAACATTTAGGCCCAATTAGATTATTTGATCCTTTTTAGGGTTGGCCCCTACGCTCCGCGGTGACGAGTATCGTCTTCTCCCGCGCAGCTTAACTTTCTTCCAGACCCGTCTCCCCCGCCGTTTCTTCGATCCAGCCACCATGGGGTTTGTTCATTTTTTTTCTTTTTAATCTTGTTTTCTTTGATTTGCTTTAGCTGATTTTATCCTATGGATCGGTTGAGTGTGAACTTTGATTTTCTTCTAGTGCGTTTTTTTATTAGATTCCGGATAAGAATATGCGGGGATGAATGTCTTTTGATTTTTATTGACTAATTCCCCGAGAAGGACAACTGAGAATCTTCAGTATCATCAAATTAACTTTTTCAACAGTAAATTAGTGTCTTTAGTGTGATGATTGTTTATAGAACGAAAGAATATTTACGTTTGAAATACTAAGAAATTCTATATTAGATCCTGTTTTAATAAATTCGTTGTTTGTAATTTGATATGCAAACTTGCAGTATGGTTTTGTTGTCGTAAAATTCACAGTATGCATGTGCGGGCAAGAGGTTGGTCTTAGGGAAACATTTCCCTTCCTGGGGTGAAATTGGAATATCTAATATTACCATGAAGGGGTTATTACTTTAAAAATAAATCAAGGAAACAAACATTGTTCATCGATTGAGTGTTTCTTTTCTGTTCTTTGTAGAGTAGGACACCGCAGTTTATGTTTCGAGTCAATTGGTCACTTGCTTTGTAGTTTTTAAACTTCAAATCTGATGTTGTGTTTAAGCTTATTAGCGGAGTACTAAGAAGATAGAAGACAATCTGACATTTTTGTTTACTTTGTCCTTGATTTTTTACTTTCAATAGATTTCTCAACTAGGATCAGCTAGTCAAAATTATTTTTTACTCTTACAGGAAAACACGAGGAATGGGAGCTGGTCGCAAGCTAAAGTCCCACCGCAGAAGACAGAGGTGGGCTGATAAATCATACAAAAAATCCCATCTCGGGAATGAATGGAAGAAACCATTCGCTGGATCATCTCATGCCAAGGGAATAGTTCTTGAAAAAATGTAGGTCATGTCTTCTTCGAGCGGTAAAGTTTTTCTTCCACTAACTATTAGCATCAAAATTGTTTTTTTTTGGGGTGAATGTTTAGTGGTATTGAAGCTAAGCAGCCAAACTCTGCCATTAGAAAGTGTGCTCGTGTTCAGCTCATTAAGAACGGGAAGAAGATTGCAGCCTTTGTCCCAAACGATGGCTGCTTAAACTATATCGAAGAAAATGTGAGAATTCCATGCTGACAATGCTATGCTTTGTAGTGAAATTGAATAATTAATTGTACCAATTAATATTTGGCTTTGCTTTCGATAAATATGGAGCATAAAATTAGAGGTACTTTGTTATTCTTTCATCGACAATGATTTTCGTGCAGGATGAGGTTCTGATCGCCGGATTTGGTCGTAAAGGACATGCAGTCGGAGATATTCCCGGAGTTCGATTCAAGGTGGTGAAAGTTTCAGGGGTGTCTCTATTAGCTCTCTTCAAGGAGAAGAAGGAGAAGCCAAGGTCTTGAGCTTTTCCCATGTCTCCCTTTTACTTATTTTGAACATACCATTTGATCGAGTAAACGCTTTGATTTGCTGTCCGAAATGGCGACATATTTTCCGGCCTTTGCCACATCTTTTTTAGTCTTTAATCCATTTCGAATTTTGATATTTACTCTCTGATCGCAGAAGGTTTGGCACATTGAACGTTTAGCAATCTTGAAAATTTGTTTACCCTCTTATTTTACATTTTAAAAATAATAATTAGTGTAATTAAAGTATAATTAATTTAATGAATTCTGAATAATCATTTATTTATTATTATATATATATATACACATGTATTTAAGAAGGTAAATGCAATATTATTTTTTGAGTAATGTTAGTTTAAGTTTATTTTTTATTGTATATTTTCAAAATGTAAATTGATATTTTAAATAATAATTTATATATTAAATAATTTATTATAATTGCATAATTAATATTTAATGAATCATTAGAATATAAACTATTCGAAAGAACGAAACCGACGTGTCGGAGAAAGACTCAATGTTGGAACAACTAGCTGCACCTAATATCTCCTTCCATTATAGGCTTATAGCTCCTCCGGGTCCATCATCCTCAATAACTCTTTATTGGCCTTCTTTGTCGAACGTCGTCTGGTCGTAGAAGACTAACGGCCAGCTAAGCATTGAAAAGGAGGGGAAATAAAGACTATGCAACAGGGGACACCATATACCCTTGACTAAAGTCTAATTAATAAATAAACAACTATTTATTACTTTTATTGTACCAATAAATATTAGATACATTTAGATAGTAATTACGAGAACATTGCCTTGTAATATCTTCCAAAAAAGGGAATTATACTACAAAGGGTTACATATATTTTTAGAGAAACAAATTTCAACATGTCAATTAGGGGTGGGCGTCAGATTGGAATTTTAGATCCGATCGGATCAGCTTCAAAACTCAATCTGAATCCGATCCAAATCCCGACAAAGTTATCAGATCGGATCCTCTGTTTACCCGAGAGTATTTTTCAGTAAGCGATCTAATATCCATCTTATTTTTCCAAATCTCATCGCGGGGTTCGTCACAGGGTTCAGAGTCAATCGTCGGGATTTTAGAAAGGGTTACGGATTTAGAGATTTCAGATTTTCGATTTGAAGTTCGATTATAAACGACAATCTAACATTCAGATTGGATTAGATCGCCTATAAATCCGATAATGATTTGATCCGAACGTCGGATCGAAACTCGACTTTGCCGACCGAATACCGTTGATCCGCTAAGATCCGATCCAATCCAATCAGATTGTCAGATTGAGACGAATCTGCCCAGCCCTAATGTCAATCATGCTTCTAACCAAAAAATTTATAATTATAGATATTAAAATGTCAAATATTTATTAATTCAATTAAAATATTGAAACCTAAAATAAATATTGCTTATATTTATTTCACCCATGCAGAAGAAGAGGTAGAATTGGAATTTCATCAAACACCTGCCACCCATAAAGTATACTTGCACAAGTAGAGATATCTAGAGCAAGTTCATTAGTGCAATAGCTACTCTCCCAATTTAGGCGTCATAAACTTAGAAGACAACCTGAAAGTTTCATACCTAAGCCTAAACTGGCCTATCTCATCTGCACGTAAGATGAAAGATCAAACTTGCAATAATAATAGAAAGAAAATCAACCTCAACTTTCTATCAGCAGGAACCTAAATTTCAAGAACACGCACTCTAAAACAGTGAAATTTCACTGTAAGAAGGCACAGAAAACTGGGTCCAAGCAGACTTTAGTAAGCAGTTCAAAATTGGAAACAATATATATTCAGAAAGCTTTATTATAAGCCAGTCAATGTACAGCGTCCACCAACATTGATCGTTTTAATCACACACCACTTTTACTCAAAACAATACTCGACTTCATATATTCTGCATCCAACACAACCTGCCAAACACAAGAAGAGAAAAAGTCAGGTGAGATGCATTAAACACCCAGCTTTGCTGAGTCAGCTGTTCATATAGCCGGCTTTTTCTTCGCTTTAGACCGCAACCTCGAGCATCCACGTCTCGAGAAAACAGTTGATTGAATTCGTATTTAGGGGAGAAAATGGGGTGCAATATTAGGTTCATACGAACATGATGATTGATACCTTTATAGAATAATAACCTAAAGCATCAAGTGGTCAAAATGGCAATAGAAGAAAAGGGAAAATACGAACAAGATGATTGACAACTTTATAGAATAATGACCTAAAGCTTCAAGTGGTCCAAATGGCATTAGAAGAAAAGGGAAAATATCAAAAGACCATTTTTGTTATTCTGAATTTGGAATTAGACTTCAGAGAGAGTATTTGGAAATTATATTCTCTCGCTCGAAAAAAATGCAAAAAAAAAAAAGAAATAAAAAAGCTGACAAGATGAGCTTCTAAAGCGTACCTGCTGATTATCAATCCCCATTTTATGAGAGTTTGATCTTTCAAAACGAGACCTCGCAAGAGTCTGGCGTAGTGTGGGTTTAAAGGCCCCCAAAAGCTCATAAAAACACTAGCATTTCCTTGCTTCACAGCTGCCCGAACAAGCCGATTATAAGCGAATATAACATTTAAACTCCATTCACATCCCAAATGTCCTGTTATACAGATCCCCAGAGCTCGGCATCCGAAACTTAGAATCTTCATAGCCACTATAAAACTTATTTAATCCCGCTCTATCATTTCTCAATAGGTCTGCAATCCCCATATTGTTTCCATTTTGTGCATCGCTCCAACTATCCCAATGGCTATTTGACATGACCCCATTTCTAGGGTGTTGGACGGACATTTGAGCATATGGGGGTAGATTTTTCACCTGGGGTTGGTCTGGAAGCCTTGAAGAGAAGCCATAGGAATCACTAACATGATTGAACCCATCCATAACATCGGAAAATCTTAAATTCTGCTGTGGAGTGAGAGATCTTTGCATAAGTAGCTGAACTCTAGGATCACTTTCAAATGCACTAGATTGAGAAGTAAAATTTGATCTCATGTCTAGGCCAGGATTGTTAAGCCCAAGCTGAATTCTACCCTTACCCACAGCCAGAATTGCAGGATCCATAAACTCGAGATCACTGACACTAGTGTTCACGTTATTTCCTGCTTGTGTTGTCTGATAAATATTTCTTAGCAGAGATGATGAATCATGCAGATGATTTCCTGAACAACCAAACTCCCATTAAAGTCAACAGGAACTACAGATTTACCAACTATGAAGAGCTCTAAGAGATCAATAAACAAAAACATAATAATAACGTACCAGCCATGGAGTCGGACATGTGGTTCAATCTCTCGTGGGAAGAAAATCCAGGAGGTGGTGCTTTGTTTGGCACAGAGAAGCCAGGTGGTGCTGAAATTTGAGCTCTTGGAGGAGCTGAAAAACATTAAAAAGAAAGGATACAAAGTCAGATAGAAGACCATATACCTCATTGATTAAAGATAACTTTCCTCACACACATCCTCCCCCAACCCCAACCTCCAAAAGAGGCTTTTACGACCATCTCCCACTCCCGCATTTCAATCGGATTTTCTTCCAGTCAGCTCTTTTTTCCCTGTCAGAATCCTCGGGCCGAGAAGAGTGGTAATAGAGAGTGGTGAGTCACAACTCGGCAACATAATTTGATCCCTAATAATTTCACGATGAGAGAATCGAACACTCTCTGTTACGACTCTTCCCGCCCCGAGGGTTCTGATCGCGGGGAAGAGCTGACCGGGGAAAGGGGAAGAGGTCCAAAAGCTCGAGTAAAGCGCCCTCGAGTAAAGAGCAGTGTGAAGAGGGTCGTAACAGAAGCCAAGAAGACATACATACAAACTTCATGAATAAAAGGATATTTAAACAAAATAAAAAAGTCAGTAAAAATGAAATTTTCAGAAACCAGAAAAAGGCTTACCAGTAAAATTACTAAGAGAGTTGGTGACTGTATTGCCAGAAATATTTTCTGATCCATCATAGTTTGTTGAATACAAACCATTATTTAAACGAAACTTATCTGCATATGCATGATTTTGCTCAGAAATACCAAGGCCAAAAGAGTGACTCTTCTGCAGTTGGCCATTGACATTTAGAGATGAATGTGTCAACTCTTGAGTTCTAGATTCCTCTTGCCTGGCAAAAGAGAACCTAGACTGACTATTATTCTGTACTCTCCAGGGGCTAGATGTTAAGATGGAACTAGACTGCTTTTCAGCTTCGCCCAACAATTTAGCTAAATTTTGAGATGCCAGTGAATCATTCCAAACATCACAGTCCATTGATAATATATTGGAGATTATACTGCTTTCACCCTTATCTGAATAACTTCCACCAGCACTAGATACATTACCTGTATATC
This sequence comes from Begonia fuchsioides, assembly GCA_003255005.1. NCBI lineage: Eukaryota > Viridiplantae > Streptophyta > Magnoliopsida > Cucurbitales > Begoniaceae > Begonia > Begonia fuchsioides. Next base: position 99,106 of record QAOC01011376.1, on the reverse strand, counting down.
TTCCAATTTGCCTTCTCCCCTCATCAGGCAACACAAAGGAGTCATCACAGCCAACAGAACTGCTGAGAAAGCTCTCAATGTTGGATGAGAGGAGTGTACTGTCATTGAATTTCTTTTCAATTGATAGAGAGTCAGCTTTCACACCAATTGATGATAGATATGCTTCGCTAGAGCCTGAATAACAGGAACCACCCTGATTTACACCATTGAGTGATGCTGTTAAGGCAGGCAAGTAATTTGAATGACTCACAACTTCTGGATCATTTCGTCTTTGACTACTAAAGGATTCTACATCCTCCTCTATTCTCGACGCCTTTGATGTCCCTCTTAAAAATTTTGACGTCCAATCACATTCATCTCTAGAAATAGCACCATGGATCGGAGAAATTCCATTTGCAGCATGTGCAGAAAGTGAAGGTTCTCTAAACTGCTCAGAAATATAGTTGTTAAATCCCTGATGGTTCTGGAGTCCTTTACTCAAATCTTTATTAGAATCTGAAGTTTTCAAACTCATTGCATCAGCATTTTCACCTTCCACATCTCCATCAGTACCCATTGAAGATATATCAGAGCACAGCTTGTTAATATGCACATCAGATATTATATTAATCTCTTGGGACTTACCAATAAAGTCAATTGAAGTAGTAGATGGTGGACTTCCTATATCTTTATGATGGTCTTTTGATTCTTGTAGACTAGATAACTGACAACTAACTGTCTCCGAAGTAGGTCCTTCAGGTTCATCAAGTTTTTCAGATGGATATGATCCATGATTGGTAACAAGAGATGCGACTGATTTTAATGTATCTGGTTTGATCTTATTAATGGTAGTTTGACTTTCAGTAATTATAGGCTTCTTTCCTGTTTCAGCATGCAATATAGGAGCCGAAGAAGCATCTGAAAATGCTACGTTATTAGAAACATTATCAGCCTTCACCTTGGCAGATGGAGTTACAGTTGAACATGCTATAGCTGGTGGTACTGGTAAGCAGCTTGCGCCACGAGTTCCCCTATAACAATGGACCACAATTTCAGGAACAGAACATTAACCTGCGTGAAAATCAAATAAATCCAACAAAATACCACGAGGCTGCAGCAGGAAGTGCCAATGATTTACTAGTGCTTCCATTGGGAGGTGAACCTCTAACAATGCTCCCGGCACTCTGTCATCAAACATAGGAGAAGCAACAATGTCAGAAACCACGAGTAACAAGAGATGTCCAATTAAAGGTTAATAAAGCTCTGCTCAATAAATATAATTAACAGTTGGAATCAAATAACATAATCTAAAACACACACACGTCTAAACCAGCAATAGAAGTTAATCATACTAATCTCTATGACATATATAGATCCACTCATGTTTAGTACCGGAAACCTTCTGCAAAGAAAGAAGTTGATAAGAAATCTTACATTTGAAGCATTTTTTATAATAGGTTTCGCAACAGATGCAGACCTATTAGTGCAATAATCATCAGCGGGAGGCGGCAACATGTTTCCCGAACGACGTTGCAAATGGTTTGAAGTCCCCGTAATTTGTTGAACTCTACTCCTTGAAAAAATCACGTTAGTTACCATTTAATGAAACACGAACAGGGCTAGCACACAGCCATAGAGAAAGACTTAAGTTTTTACAATTTATAACAATAAGAGAATTTTTTTTATCAAATTTCAATAATAGGAACAGGAACGACACCCACAAGAACAGATGAATAATTGAAATGAAATACCCATGGCAATACAGTTCTTTGATATACCTTGTGTATGCTGAAATGATTTCATCTTTAGTGAAACTATCCTCGTGAGAACCAATCTCATGTAAGTATAAACAATCAGGATTGGTGCAAGGCTGCAACCGAAGATAATTTTGTAATAAAATAAAAGATCATGAAATTACAAGACCAACAAAAAAAACTGAACTACTTTTAAATAGTGAAACATACCACATTTCTTAACCACGCATGACAATATTTTGTGGTTCCAAAGCATGCCCTGAAAATAAATAAAACACATATTGTAACTTAAGAGACAGAATTTTTGCGTGTTGTATTTCAAATAGAGATTAAAGACTTTCCTTGCAAGAAAAGCAAACTTTTTTGTACCTCAAAGATTTACCCTCCAATACGAACTGATGCACATTTTGAATACAACGAACGGCTTCCTCCTCTTTTGAATATGTAATATATCTGATAGAAAAACAGTAATAATTTGGTCATTAAAGCAAGTGCCAACCAAATGACCAGAAAAAAGTGGTC